>CM066324.1:70003881-70371262 GCA_033807775.1 Saussurea involucrata
TTCTCGAATTTCAGCTCGGGCAATCCTTTAACTAGACCGCCGAGGACCAGCTTGTTGATATTCTTGAAATTGAGGTGTGATAGTCGTCGGTGCCACAACCAATTCTGTTGAGTTGTGGCTTTGGACATAAGGCACACAACTTTATCGGTCTTCAGGGAGGCGAGATTGATGGTGTACTGTTGGTCTCGAAGGGTTATACAAGTATTAGTTTGTAGAAGGGGGGGGGGGGGTGAATACAAACACACAAGAATTTATGGTTTTCTAAATTGTTTATTGACAAATCAAACAATTTACAGTTTTTAGCGGAATAAGACTAAGTATAAAACCTAATCTAAACAGACTATGAGAATCACACAGTATTCTTGCACTAAGAATAAGAAAGAAGGAAGTAAAGAAAATTAAGAGTAATTTTCTTAAGGCACTAAGTACTTCAAGGATTAGCCACCTTCAAAATGAAGGCATTCCTCCTATTTATACTACATGCAATTAATGCATGTCTTGAAGACTTTACACGTGTCAGCACTTGGTTGGTTGCATGATTCTGACTTTTGCAAACATGCTCTTGGCCGCATGATGAACAGTGTAGTGACAGAGTGGTTTGTACGAGTCTGGACAAAGGCATGTCCTTCTGAAAAATCGTATAAAAGTGTGTAAGGAGATAAGACAAACATTTCTTGTAGAGCATGCTTCATGATCAGTGATCGTTGAGTTGATCTTCATCAGTGAGACAATATGAAGGTCAGCTCTCGCTGAAGTCTTCTACTTGAAACATCGCATGTTTTGGATAAGTCTTGTTTCACTGATTTCCACATCAGATCATGAGTAGGCTCATCAGTTGTTCATCAGCTTGGTCTTCGATTTCAGCGATGAACTCCTTTGTCGCGAAACTTGTCTTCAGGGATTACAAGCAAACATTTTCAAATGATCAATCAGTGATCATCAACGAAACTGAACAAACTCAGTTATCACTGATGTACATTTATCACTTAGGAATAACTTAAGAGAAGTGGTTTCACATCAGCGATACTAAACAGACTTAGTATATTTTCATTGATGGTGAAACACTAATACATAATGTTTACTTATAATTTTCACTAAGTGATTCTAAGGGTCATCACCAGATTACTGAAGGGTTTGGATCAATAATCTCCCCTATTTGATGATGACAAAGTAACATAAAATTGCTAAGTTAAAAACATAAGGATAAAAAGGACTCATAAATACGTGTCCTATTTACTGTTTTCAGGGATCTTTTGAGTACTGATGGAGTAAAGTACTTCATTGAATTTTTTCGTTACTTCTTAAAAATATATTACCAGGGAAGTTGAAAAATACAAGTACAATGAAATAAATACAAGTACAAAAGTTTACTGATAAAATAGAAGAATTACAAAAGAGATTCTATCAGCTTGAGTGGTTCATCTTTGAAGAGTAGTTCATCGAAGAAATATGACTTTGGGATCATCTAGTCAGGAACAACTTCTCCCTATTGTCTTCTTAGTTTGGCTTCATCTAGTACTTGAGGCTTCAGGAAGAATCCGACTCTGGTTTGATCACACAAATAGATCAGGTCTCCGAGTTGGTTCACTGGAGTGATAGGCAATTATGAGAAGCGTTGAAAGCACTTCCTACAATTCCAGTCTAAGAAGAAGATTCCAAGGGGTTCACGGGCCACTTGACCAGTGACGAAGTCTTCATTAGGTGGCAGTGAGAGGTTGAGGGCTGATAAATCAGGTGGAGGTCCGAGCACTGCTTCCCTTGAAATTCGATCCCTGTTTCATTCCGGATAGCAGGCCCTGGAGATGAGGATGCTGGTTTCTTCTTTGTAGGTTTTTGGTTTTGATGAAGTGGTGGAGGAGGAGGAGGTAATTCGACCACTGAGGAAACTTGATCGATTAGGTTGTTTATAAATTTTTCGACACAAGGCTTGAAGCTTGATTGTGATGCTGACTTGCAACTCTAACTTCCAACCATTCATACAACCCATAATTTTCGAGCTTTGAAAGATAGCATATCCTGGTATCTCCATTTTTCCTAATCACCGTGACTTCTATCAGTGCAACGCCTTTGACCGTTCTCCCTTTCAGATTAACATTAACGATTCGACTAGGAAGGTATCCGAAATCAACATTCTTCTTGCACCAATTCAGAGTAGTGTCGCTGACTTTTGCCTTCTTCTTCTGATGCTCTTTTCCAACTTTCTTGAGAAGTTCTTCTTGGACTCTAAGGGGAAATTGTTTCAGCTTCTTCTCTTTCAGCTTCTTGGACGTGTCACAACTTTCTTGCACCAATTCTAGTTTTGTAAAGATCAAAACTAGGTAGAAAAAGTGGTTTTCCAGTTTCTTTTTTAGGAAGGATTCTGGAAAAACGTATGAAGAATGAAAGTTTAAGATTTTGTGTTTAAACTTTTAAGAAAAACTTTGGATTCAAAGTTTTGTTCAAAAATCATGAAAAGTATGATTTTTCTTTGAAGAACGTATGTTTTGATTGTGGCAAACCAAAAGATTTTATCAAAACATGGTTTAAGGAGATTGAAAGAAAGAAAAAGAAGAAAATAAGAACCTATTTGTGTTGAAAGTGATGAAGAACTTAGTCTAAGTGTCAGGTTTAATCCGAGAACACAATGCACAGGTAATTTTCTTGCTATTAGGAGGATATGAGCGCGTAAAAGGTAAAAGTATAAACTCAAAGGGTTTATATAGTGAGATGAGAGAGAAAGAAATGACGAGCAGGAAAAACACTCATCATGACATGTGACACGTCCCACGAAGCTTATTGGGCAAGAATTCAAAACGGACGAACGTGTCAGACGAAAAGTCGTGCCATGGATTATCCGTTTGATGAAGTCACAAACAAAACTGTCTTTTTATTTTCAAAACGAGTCCCTGATAGAAATATCAGTGTTGGATTTTATGTTATTTCAAAAGATATCACTGATAGTTAAATGTCAGTGATACAATTTTATTTTTGAAAAAAATCTTACTGAAGTAGACTTCAGTGTTTAGGGATAGAAAAACATACCTTAGTATCAAGGAGTCATTCTTTCAGAGATTAAATGATGAATAAAGGAGATAGAACTTTTATCGCTAACTTAACGCATAACCACTGAAGAGTTAATCTTCAAGGTTCAACATTCCAAGCTCGCTGATGAGAAAGTTGAATCTTGTCTCATCAAGAGGTTTGGTAAAGAGATCAACTATTTGAAAGTCAGTTGGAATAAAATGGATTTTTATATCACCATTCATCACATGATCTCTGATAAAATGATATCTGATTTGGGTGTGTTTAGTCTTTGAGTGTAGCATTGGATTGTTTGCTATAGTGACGACACTAGTGCTGTCGCAATAGATGGGAATTTTGGATAGATGAAGGTCATAGTCTAATAGATGATTTCTCATCCATAAGACCTGAGCACAACAACTTCCAGCGGCTACATACTCAGCTTCAGCGGTAGAGGTGGACACTGAATTCTGTTTCTTGCTTGTCCAACTCACCAGCTTTCCACCCAGGAGCTGACAACCACTTGGGGTGCTTTTTCTATCCAGTTTGCAACCTGCAAAGTCACTATCTGAATAGGCAGTTAGATCGAACCCTGAGTCTTTGGGATACCAAAGACCTAGGTTGGGTGTACCTTTCAGATATCTGAAAATTCGCTTTACAGCGATCATATGTGATTCTTTGGTATTCAGATTGATATCATGCTCAAAGACAAGTAGAATACATGATATCAGGATGACTCGCTGGAAGATATAGAAGAGAGTCGATCATCCCTCTATAGGCAGTGACATTAACAGGTTTTCCAGAAGGATCCTTATTAAGTGTCAGTGGAGGTGCCATAGGGGTTTTCATAGTTGAGCTGTGAGTAAGATCGAATTTCTTCAGCATATCTTTAACGTACTTACCTTGGTGAATGAAAGTGCCTTTATCACTTTGCTTGATTTGAAGTCCAATAAATTATGTCAGCTCACCCATCATACTCATCTTATATTCAGTTTTCATTCGTTCAGCGAAACGAGTACATAGAGATGGATTAGTAGAACCAAATCTAATATCATCAACATATATTTGAACAAGAATAATATGACCTTTTACCTTTCTGAAAAATAAAGTGTTATCGATTTTACCATGTTCAAATTTTTCAGTGAGAAGGAAAGAGGATAAAGTGTGATACCATGCACATGGTGCTTGCTTTCAACCATAGAGGGCCTTATCCAGTTTATAGACATAACATGGATGCTTAGGATTAGTGAATCCTGGTGGTTGTTCGACATAGACTTCTTCATTCAGCTTTCCATTGAGAAACGCTGACTTGACATCCGTTTGATGAACTTTGAAGTCTTTGTGAACCGCATAGGCTAGAAAGATTCGAATTTCTTAGACTCTTGCTACTGGGGCAAAAGTTTCATCATAGTCTATGCCTTCCTCTTATCTGTATCCCTGAGCAACAAGTCTAGCCTTGTTGCGAGTTACAGTGCCAAGTTCATCTAACTTGTTTTGATAGACCCACTTTGTGCCTATCACTAACTTATTAGATGGTTTGGGAACAAGATTCCAAACTTTGTTTCTTTCAATATCAGTCAGCTCTTCTTGCATAGCACTGACCCAGTTTGGATCTTTGAGGGCATCATCTGTTTTCTTTGGTTCAATCAGAGAAATAAAGTTAACAAATAGACAAATGTTACATGAACTTCGTCGAGTCTGAATACCTGCGTTTGAATCACCAAGAATTTGATCAATAGGGTGATTCATAGTCCATCGCTGAGTAAGGGCATGAATCGCTGGCTCAAAGTGAACTTGTGGAGGTGTTGAAGAAGAAGCTTCAGCAATACAGTTTCAGGTATACCAGGCAAGATAGGTTGAGGTTCAAATGAAACTTCATTCACTGATTGTTGAGAAGTAGATGGAACTTCAAATGTTGAGGGTTCACAAGGAGGCAAAGTGTTAATCGGAATAGCTGAAACCCAAGAGGATGAGTCAGCTTCACTTGTCTGCATGCTAGGAATTATGATAGGATCATCATCAGCGATTGGGTTGTTGACCTGAGGGTCAGGGTTGAGATTAGCTTCTGAATCCCCATAATGAGAAAACATCCACTGATTCAATTCATCGTTTTCAGCAGTAGGTCTTGAATTCGCTGAATGGGATTCATCAAAGGTGAAATGAATGATTTCTTCTACAGTTTGTATTCTCTTGTTGAAGACTCTGAATGCTTTGGATATAGAGGAATATCCAAGAAATATTCCATCGTCAGCTTTAGGATCAAACTTTCCAAGAGAATCTCTGTTGTCTAAGATGAAACGTTGACAACCAAAGATGTGAAGAAAGTTGATAGATGGCTTTCTCCCAAGGAAACTGTTAATCCCAAATCAATCAAGCAACATGAAATTCACACAAGATCTAGAGAGAGAGTAGAGAGAGAAAATGTCTTCTTATTAAGTCGGCTCTCTGTTTTACAAGATATGAGTTATGCCCTTATTGTTCTCTCAATAGTTACATGATTAGACTAAACAAAAGCTATTTATACCTAAGGACAAAATAAGGCTAATAAGCAACTTTGACTTTCTTACAAGACTTAATTCATTGACTTTGACTTTGACTTGATCATTAAATCTTGAAGACATATTTAGACTTAACAATCTCCCCCTTGGATTCAAGATTTAAACATTTGAGAACATCAGTCTTCAGCTTCTTGAATCTTCAAAACTTCGGCCTTTATCAAGGCTTGTCAAAGTCAAATCGTCACAAAATCTTCAGACGGAGATTTTCTTTCTTTGATATGGAGAATTAGTTTCTTCACACAAGGCATTTTGATACAATGTAGCGCAAATCTAAGAAAAATAGATCTTCTTAAGAAACCAAGATGATCAATCGATTTTTCCTAAACTCTCGAAGAATTCTCCCCCTTTTCTTTCTTTGACTTGAGAACTTCAAACTTCAGTAAGGATATTCACCATATAGCACAAGTTTAAGAAAAAGAGATCACAGGATGATCAATCGATTTTTCTTAAACCCTTGAAGAAGAACTCTCCCCCTTTTATTATCTTGAGACGGAATCTTCTTGAAAGCTCTTTGACATGAAATTGAAATAAACATTTCTCCCCCTTTTTCGATGATAGTGAGCATCACGATCATCAAAAACCTTTTTCAATTTCTGTCGCGTCTCTGAGTCTCACTAACAATCTCCTCCTTAAAGAATAACCTTGCTCCCCCTCAAAATAAGAATTCTGGAGCATGTTGTATTCTCCCCCTGAAAATATGCATATATTTTATTAATTAACAGTATTTGAAATTTTAGCACAAATTTAAAAGAATTGATACAAGGAAGATAAAATTCATTGAACTACACTTTATAACTACTAATATTTGACCATTTGAAAACTTTCCAAAAGAAATTCAACTTAATGAAATTTAACAGATTTTTCAATCAAATGAAATCAAATGCATGTGTTTGGATTCAAATACAAGACATCATTGCATATCAAGTTAAAAATGTTCAGTTTCAACCCCTTTATTAAATCTATTTGGTGCGCTAGCATGCGAAATATGATTAGCACCAAGCATATGCAATTCTAAAACATATAAGAATACTTTGGTCTACTTACACTATTTGTCCAAAATCAGGATTTTCACAAATTTACAGGTTTATTGCGACTTTGTATTTTCCCCAAGTATCAAGAGATGTGTGCTCATTAGCATCTTTTCTTTTGTGCTCATTGGCATCTTTTGATTTTGTCATCATTGACATCTTTTGATTTTGTGCTCATTGGCATCTTTTAATTAAAAAGTTTAGTAGGAATAAGATACACCGTTAAACATGGCTTTCTATCTGGTTCTATACCAGGATTTGGGTCAGCGGATCCCATACCAGTTGGCCTTAGGTGCTAGGTGTCGAGCACCCCTTAGAACTTACTTTCCCAAACCAGAAAGGCCACATCGATATATCGTAAACCCATTTGTACCAATAGAACATGGCTTTCTATCTGGTTCTATAGAAGGATTTGGGTCAGCCGATCCCAGACCAGTTGGTCTTAGGGACTAGGTGTCGAGCACCCCTTAGGACTTAATCTTTCAAATCAGAAAGGCCACAGGCACAAACTTTCAAACTAAATGATTAGATTTAAAACTTAGAGCATCTCAATCACTTGGTTCTAAAACATAGTGCTTCCCCCATATTTTCGTTTCCATCCATCATTCTGACATCTAGGCTTTTTGAGCATTATATTCTATATAAGTCCAGAAATCCATAATTTTGAGCATTCAGCATAATTTCATTCATGTTTTGCTGACCTTTCGATTTATTTCAGAAGTGAAAGATGAAACAAATGTAACTCAGATAATACAAAAATACTTGTAAAATCATCTTTTAGCACACATTTAATTCATTGAATGAAAATTGAAAATTTCATCTCATTGAATTAAATTTGTAAAGATTCAAATTTTCAAAGCAGTAGAAACAAAGTATAATACAATGTTACCTTTTACCACTTGTTCCTTGAAATAGAAAGATGTGACAGTTAAGGATATTACCTGAGAAGTATGATCATGCGGTAAAAGATTTAACCTGATAAGTACGAGTTCTAAACTGATTTGTTTAGAAGTCTTAGCCATTGAAGTACGGGTCCTGAACTGATTTGTCCAGAAGCCATTGTCGTTGGAGCACGGGTCCTGAACTGATGTATTCAGAAACCAATTACGTTAAATGCACAGATACATCTTCTTCCGAGAGTTCAACGCTTTGCTTCTAAATCTGAAAAAACAGATTAAGTAGATTTTGGTACCCAATGCGTCTTGGGTCCTGACTTGTTAAGCGGATCTCTATAGGAAGGAAAATGATAAGTGCCATACCAAAATTGCGCATCATTATTTTTCACAAAATCATTAGTTCCACAATAAGAACAACAAATATTCTTTTGTGCAAACCTGATTAAATTATTTGTGGAATATAATGAACCAGGTTTAGCAAAAGATTTACCTTTCAAGTTAGTGTTCTTGTTGGGAACAAATGATTTTGGTACATCTTTTTCAGGAGTCGTACCTTTGATTCTCCATTGCATGTTGATTTTCTTATATGAAGGAAGATCAGCAAATTGAAACTTGGAAGAATTATCCACTGAATGATCATAGAAAAGATTAGACGGACGAATCGGACATTCAGAATAGCGTTTGGATTTATTAAGTGACTTCACTTTGTAGGATAAGTCGTTCCGTTCCTTGGTCACCAAATCAAGTTTCTTCTGAATATCAGACTTAACCAACTTCTCTTTCAGGATATCAGTCGATAACACAGCCAAATTCTTTGTCAGCTTTCGTATTTCTTGCTGGAATATCTTCCTCTCGATAGAAAATTCGTCTTTAACGCTCCTAGCTTGAAATTCAGCTTTCTTCCTCTTTTCTAGCTCTTGTCTTTCTTCATCTAATTCCTTTTGAAACTCAGAAATTTGCTTTGACAATTTCTCATTGTTCGCTTTAAAGACTTTCCTTTTATTTTCAAATTCAAGCATTTCCTTCTCCAATTTCTCCTTTTCAAGAAATAAAACCTTCTCAAAGTCTGAATTTTGCTTCGAAAGTTTTATGCATCTTTGTTCAAGAGCTTTCTTCTCTACATTTTCTTTCTTATCAGAAATCGAGGTCTTTTCAAGTTCAGAAATTTTCTGAGAAAGAGAAAGAATTTGCTTCGCATAGCACTTTTTGTCATCTGAACGTCTGGTTCTTTCTTTTCTGAACTTTTCTCTTTCCTCTTTTAGCAAATTTTCCATGTCTGACAGCTTCTTTGTGAGCTCAATAACCTTTTCCTTAAGATCTTCATTTTCAGCTTCAGACATGTTCTGTTCCTTATCTTCTTTCTCAGCTTTCTTTTCTTCTTCCTTTCTCTTTGTAAATGCAACTTCAGATCCATGCATTCGCTTAGATAATTCGTTCCACATAAGCATTGGATTGTGTTTGAAACAGTCAACACTTTTATAGATGTGTTTTGGAAGTGCAAGAATCAAGTTGGACGAAGCTTCCGTATCAGCTTTCAACCTTTTCATCTCTTCTTCAGTAAAATCATTCTCCATTTTATTTCTGCTCATTGGACCTTCGGAGAATGATTTTATCATATTCTCTCCATTTTCTCTACCTGCAATAAAGTCGATGAATGTAATTCTCCATCGTTCAAAATCAGAATCTTTGATTAGCACAGGTGGTTGGTTCATGATTGCTTAAAGATAACGGATCTTTATAATGAAAAATCTACTGAATCTGCGGAAAATGAACAATCAGAAAAAAATTATATAAAACTTTTTCTTGAAAAACTCTTAAAGTGTATGAAATACACTATAGAAAAAATTTCAGTATAAATTTTTTTCTCAAAATACGTTTTTTTAATACACAAGTGGCGCAAAGTGAGGTTTGCGCGAGACGAGGGTGGCACAAAGTGAGGTTTGCGCTAGATGACCATGGCGCAAAGATGAGGCTGGCGCAAAGTATGGTTTGCGCGAAGAGCTAATGGTGCAAAGTGGACTTTGCGCTACACGTTGATGGCGCAAAGTGAAGTTTGCTTGAGCTGAAGGTGGCGCAAAGTTCAGATCTGATGCACAAGATGATGATTAATCTAAAAAATCCTTCAAATCTCCATCAAATCTGCGAATTAATCTTCCAAAATTTGCATAGATGTTAGAAAATTGATTTCTAACACGATTATGTAAACTAATTTCGCTGAAAACCACTGAAAATGATATCTGAATGATCGAACATACAGATACTATCGAACGAACAGAAACTTCAAAAATCTTCAAATTGATCCTCCAAAACTTGAAATTAGCCCTCGAATCTTGAATAAGAATTGTTGCAAATGTGATTTCTAACACTAATAACTCAATATCCAGACGAATCAAACTCAAAAATTGCAAGAATTTGAGAAAAAGAGATTTCTTGACAAAATCAAGAAAATCAATCGATTTTCCTCAAAACCCTAACAATTTTGATATCAAATCGTGTAGATTCTTCAACAGATCTTCATTAACTTGCTCTGATACCAATTGTTAATCTATAGCAGGATCTAATCAAGTATTCTAGAGAGAGAAATAGAGATCGAATATAGAGAAAATCATCAGTATGCCATCTCTGATTAGAACAACTAGATACAAAAGAGTTCAACAAGGGTATTTATACCCTTGACTTACAAAAGTCAACAAACAAGCTAAAGCTTAACATAAATAACCTTGATTACAATTAAAATGACATTAACAATAACTTCTTCAGAATCGTCTTGTACAAGATCATCTAGTTGTGTGTCCTCAGACGATGACATTGCATCTTCAAGTACAGGTGACTGACCCCCACCGGTTCCCCTCTCGGTATTTTCCCTCCACTCTCCCCGTTCAGTAGCCCGTGCATCCTGAACCCTCACCGACTCCTCTCGCCTAGGGGTTGAGTCCTGGGTAGGTCCCTCCAGTGCTGGCCGGACCATAGACTCTCTATATTCTACTATACACTCAACGTCCTGATCCGCGTATCTAAGTAACCCTTCTGGTAAAGGCATTTCATCATGAAAAACGCAATTTTGCCTTTGAAGATATTGCATAGATTTTTCTGGTGCAGAAGGATGATTCAATCTTCGTGGAATTTCTCTGTTTGACCGCATCATGCTATGGACAATAATCTGTAAGAACCTCATGTAGGGCACATAAGGTTTGCCTTTGTTCCTTTCTTTATCTTCCACCCTTTGATGTAGCTCATTCCAGAAGATAACTGCATAATCAACATGTAGATCATACACTACCGCATGGAACAGCTTTAGAATGCTCAGACTTGCATTATCACTTCCCGAATGCTTTGAAGTTAGACATCTGTTGATCACTGAGAATATCGTATAATACAAAGGCGGTAGATTTGCCTTTTTGAAATCTTTGATTTGATTCAGCTAACTGATGTATCCCATAGCTCTAATTCCTTCAAATACTTCGGCTTCCGATGCATAAGGGTCAAAAGATGTTCTCCCGGGTCTAGATTCAGGCCCGGGTAATCTCAGAACAAGTCGCAGTCTGTGAAAATCCAGCTTCGTGATGAACTCGTCTATTTGTAATAAGAAGATTTGTCTTTGATTCTCCATGGTATATACAATAGTCTTACAGGCTTGTTGAAGATACAGCATAGGTACACTGACTGTATGAGTCAATGCATATGCCAACGGGTGATTTCGTAAGATTTCTTTGATGACCGGAGAAATGAAAATTCTGTCAAAGTCAAAATGATGATTGTTGGCCTTGATCTCCACATAATCTCTTGGAAGGATAATGATATTATTTCGATTAGCTTCAGATACAGATGGATGGACTGAACGTGTGGATGGAAGAGGAACTTTTGGTGTCGGGTCAGGGATTATTGGTATGTTTTCACCAAAACCCTGAATTCTGCTTTGTTCCTCCTGATTTTCTGCCATGTGAACTGTTGTTTTAAACAGTTATTTTGGCAAAAATCACTTTTTCAAAAAATTCTGAAAATCTACTAAGTATAGAATTCGCAAGCAATAGACAGTGCACCATTCGCAACCAACATAAACTCACAGAAACTCGCACTACATATGAAAATGATGAAGGAATTCGCAAGAAGAAGGATGCGAACTATTAGTAATCCGCAAGCAGATGGATGCGAATTGTGAAGAATTCGCAAGCTTAAGGATGCGAATAATGAGGAATTCGCAAGCATAAGGATGCGAATTGTGACCTTACAAAAATTGGAAGAATTCGTATCATGAAGGATACGAATTCAAGACATAGAACAAAAACGAGTTAAAGGAACTCGTAATCCAAAGGATACGAGTTCTGGTTGCTTTAAACCAATGCGAATTCTAACCTTAGCAATTTCAGTATTCATTTTAAAGACCTAATACTCGCAACATTCAAGACTTAGATTTAAAGAAAATGATTTAAGATCAAAAAATTTGATTTCAAGGACCACATACTCAGACTCAAATAAGAATCATCATTTGAGATTTAATATCTAATTACTAATATAAACCCTAAATGATGAAGTGAACATAGAAAATGAACAGTTGCCATTAACACATGTTCATAAAGTTGATGAAGTAAAATCGAACCAAAATAAAATCTAAACAGATAGAATTAATCGATACTGAAAAACGAACATAAAGAAACAAAAATGAGAATGAAAGGATACCTGAATCGAAAGATATGTGGACTTGAAGTTGAAGACGAGTAGAAGAAGATGAGCAGTAAAACTCAGGGGAAAGTATTGTGAAAGTGACAGGAAAATATGGGAATGAAAATATCTTGGATTTTAATTTATACCCATTTTTAAAATCGACACGTGTCACTATGTGATTGGACCCCTCATGTCATGAAGAGAGACATGTTACTGTTCATCTGAAGAATTCGCATGAACAAGGATGCGAATTCCTCCAAGTGAGAAAAGGTTCTCGATTTGAATCACCATCACCACTTTTCGCAAGCAAGAGGATGCGAACAACTACTATTCGTATCCTTAAGGATGCGAATAGCCACTTTTCGTATCCTTGAGGATGCGAATAGTGTACTTCTCGTATCCTTAAGGATGCGAAAAGCACACTTTTCGTATCCTTAAGGATGCGAAAAGTTCACTTGTCGCAACCAAGAGGATGCGAAAAGCACACTTTTCGTATCCTTAGAGATGCGAAAAGTAAGTGTTTTTCCTCAAAAAAAAAAACTTCAACTTTTTCAGAAAAGTTTATCTTTTAAACTCTCTCTCATCAGATTAAAACATTTTAAGCTCTTAAAAAAATGTTCCTTCCCTCTGCTCATTTTTTTTAAACTATGCTAGATATTATACAGTATACTATACTTACAGACTTATGCCAATCTGCTCCCCCTAAACAGATGCATACTCAGTTGTCTCAACATCAGAGAAATCTGCATAGACAGATGAAAACTTGGTACTCATTGAACATGAGTCCATATCAGTTAGATATATCACTTGATGAAAAATTCTAACTCCCCCTCAAAAGATGAATATAATTAAATAAACAAGAACATATACTCCCCCTCAATGTTTTAAAGACAACTAAGAAATACCTAAGTGTCACACCCCGCTAAAGCGGAAACACGGGATGTCACAGTTTAATGTTTCAAAAGCACAAGGTAGAAGACAACACACAATCATCATATCATCAAGGTTACAAAATACAACATGTTTGTGAAATACAAATTGTCCAAAGCAAAAAGAGACTTGACATGATGAAATAAAGTTGGATGCTGCTAAGTGTAGTGCCTTCTAGAACTCATCCTTACTTGATGTTTCCTGAAAAGCATGTAAAGGAGAGTGTCAACTATAAAATAGTTGGTGAGTTCACAGGTTTGCGTATGCACTAAAAGTTTTAATGCAAGTTGATAGCATTCGCGCTTTCAAAAGATTGTAGTACAACTCTCGGTTGTAAAAGTTCCGTTTTTGCGTTCTGTTTTGCTCAAGGTATATAAGTGTGTTGCCTCAGAGGTAGCATACTGAGCCATTACCCAAACATCCTGACCATAGTATTAGTTTGCCCCGTTCATCATGTTCTATCGTCAACATGGCACTGTAGTAATGATGCACTCACATCACAGTAAGTGGGCGGTCAACCTAATAACGTTATCCATAATTACCATGGCTCACACTCGTGAGTTAAATAGGTAATGTAAAAACAAGTTGGGGACTTTTGTGCGATAGCGTAATTCAGAATCTTTAACATGTGCACACGTACCATAGAGCATCAAATATTTGTAGTATTTCAGTAACAAAATAATGATGTGAAATCGAATTTGTAACATGCTTTCCACCCCAAAATGTATAAAATAGTAAAAAGGGGATGCGAAAACTCTCGGTGATAAACGTAGTTGTTCCCAAGTGGTGCGTAATTCGATCCGTAACGCGATCCTACGTCGATCCTACGAATGCAAGGACACTAGTAAGATTCTATGTTCTAAACCTTAGTCCTTGGTATCGTGTAATTATCCAAATCAATATAAAATGCCTTTGTTGAGATTTAGTTTGTATGTTATAATAAGTTCGTCGATATTAGTAGTTAATATCTATAACATTACATATGATAATTTGAGATTACCGCAATTTCGTCATAACGATTGACGAAAAGGGTCTATAACTAGGAGTCATATATATAATATATATGATGTTAGGAGTTAGAGTATATAAAATGTGTATTCGTAATATATAAAGGTATATTCCACAATTTCATCATATAGATAATGAAACGGGTTCAAGAGTTAGCTTTTAGCTATAGTAAAATGCATAATCATATAGTATATATACATATTCCACAATTTCATCACAAGAATGATGAAACGGGTTCAAGAGTTAGCTTATAGCTATAATAGAATATAGTCAGTTGCTGTCCAGAATATGTAGTCACTTTAGGTTCGTTTTTGGATAAGTTCCAGGGACATTTAGGTCATGATATTTTATGACCAGTTTGTTAAATGTGTTACGAAACTTTTGACATAAGATTCATGATTTTTAGAGTGGTTTAAGTACATAAAATAATTCTTGACGTAAACTGCGACAGAGAACATTGCTGTTTGCGCACTGTCTTTGTGAAAAACGTTTGAAGGTCGAAATCTTAATATTTTTCAATGATTCCAGTAGGGTTTGATTCATAACTCATAAAAGTGAACTCCAGAAATGGAATCACTTAATTTGGAGTATTATTGAGTGAGATATGGCTTTTCGAAGAGAGAAGAAAAATCTGGCAGCATGCTGTCAAAACAAGACTTTATGCATGTGCACTCCTTTTTGTCTTTTACCAATATTCTTATTCTTTTTGCATGAAATCCGATTTGACACATCCCCATACATATATTTTCAGTTTAAAAATATATTTCTCAGCCATTTACAATACATGCAATTTATTTATAAAACTCCTTTTTGGCAAATACTTGAAAATGGTTATTTTTTGATGGTTCTTGGGTGTTTATGACAAGAACAGCTTCATGCAACTTATAATAGTGAATTTTTAGCTCATGCATGTTAGTTCAAACATATTTTTAGTGGATTTAAAGAGTAGTTCATAAAATTTCTTAGAGATTAAAGGGTTGGTTTTGATGAAGAACACATGCATGTTTGTTAGAACATTGTAAAAGTCCTTCTTTGCTCTTAACATGGGTTTGGTCATGGATTCATCCCCTTTTTAGTAACATTCAAGATGTTATGGTGATGAAGCTCCCAAACATCAAGATCCAAAGATATTGATAAAGTAAAACAACATGCAACTAGTGTAGAAGAAGGAATCTAAATAAAATGAAAGAACAATAACAAAGAAAGGTGTAGGCTTTGCACTACATGTTATTTTTACCTGTGTGAAGACTTGAACACTTGATGTTCTTGAGTGAAAATGGCTGGACTTTGGGTGTGTTTTAGTGAGGAATAAAGAGAGAAATAAGGAGAGAAATTGTTGGGAGAAAAGAGAGAGGGATGATAATGAGAGAGTAGCAAATTTTGGGAGAGTGAGGGGGTAAATATGGGGGGGGGGGGGGGGGCGGTTTTGGAGAGGGGAGAGAGAGAGAGTGTGGAGTGTGGTTTTGTATAAAATAATTGTGTCTTTTATTTCTTTTTAAATTTTATTTTTATTTTAATTGTTTGAATTATTTAACACAATAATTTAGTTAGTTGTAAGGTTACTAGTTAACTTTACTAGTATTATTTTAGTATTGTTTATATATATGTATGTATTTAAGATATATTTGGTTGGCATTTTATGAGATATATGGATAATTCCCTAATTTGAGGGGTTTTAGGCAAAAATTCTCAATTTTTCCTACTGTACTGGGTTGACTGCTAAAATTGGACAGTGTGACATATAGTATCAGTATCTGATATCTTTAGTGCAGTTCTAACCTGAATGCGAATTTGACGGTTGTCATAGTCTCCCGCGGTTAAAAGAATTTCGTCCCGAAATTCAAGAACTTTCGTCTATAACCGATTGTTTAGGAAATAAGTGAGGATACTTATGTTTCATGTAGTCCTCCCGTTCCCATGTGTACTCAGGTCCACGCCTTGTGTTCCAGTGGACTTTCACCAATGGAATCTTACTTTGCTTAAGACGCTTGATCCCTCGGTCAAGTATTTCAATTGGTTTTTCTATGATGTGCAGCTTATCATTGATTTTAACTTCTTTCAGAGGCACGGTTATCTCCTCGTTGGCTAGACATTTCTTCAAGTTTGACACATGAAACGTGTCATGAATAACACTTAGTTCTGTTGGCAACTCCAGTCTGTATGCTACTGGTCCAATTCTTTCGGTGATTTTAAATGGTACAACATATCGAGGGTTCAACTTTCCTCGTTTTCCAAATCGGACGGTTCCCTTCCAAGGGGATACTTTTAGAAAAACTCTATTTCCAATCTGAAACTCTAAAGGCTTCCTACGATTGTCCGCATAGCTCTTTTGACGATCTTGAGCTGCTTTAAGTCTATCCCTGATGATTGCAATTTTGTCGGTGGTTTCTTGTACAATGTCTGGACTAGACAACTGTCTATCTCCAATCTCCAACCAACAAAGGGGCGATTGACACTTGCGTCCATACAGTGCTTCATATGGCGCACACTTAATACTGGTGTGATAGCTATTGTTGTAGGAAAACTCGACTAACGGTAAATGGTTATCCCAACTTCCTCTGAAATCTATTACACATGCTCGAAGCATGTCTTCCAATGTTTGAATAGTTCGCTCGCTTTGGCCGTCTGTTTGGGGATGATAGGCAGTACTTAAATTCAATTGTGTCCCCAATGCTCTTTGAAGTGACTGCCAAAACCGAGATGTGAAACGACTATCTCTATCTGATATGATGGAAATCGGGACTCCATGTCGCGTAACAATTTCTTTATGTATATTTGAGCCAACTTTTCCATCTTATAATCTTCTCGAATCGTTAAGAAATGTGCAGATTTCGTGAATCGGTCTACTATAACCCAAATCGAGTCGTGCCCTTTGGCAGTTCTCGGCAGTTTGGTTATGAAATCCAAGGTTATTTGTTCCCATTTCCACTAGGGAATCTCTGGTTGTTGTAGCAAACCAGATGGTTTCTGATATACAGCCTTGACCTTTGAGCAAGTTACACATTTTCCTACGTATAGGGCAATATCCTTCTTCATTCCTGGCCACCAATAATATTCCCTTAAATCCTTATACATCTTATCCGCACCAGGATGAATTGAATATCGTGACTTGTGGGATTCATTCAGGATTGTCTCCCGTACTTTGCTAGCTTTTGGAATCCAAACTCTGTCCTTGAAATAACGTACTCTATCAACCTTAGATTCAAATCTGCTTTCTATGTCGTGAAGGGTTTCGTCCTTCAAGTTTTCCGTTCTCATTGCTTCGGTCTGCGCTTGAAGAATTCGAGTCTTTAAAATTTTTTGTACAAGCGCTCCCATTGCTCGTACACGTGAAGGTTTTGTCCTTTCCTTCCTACTCAGGGCATCAGCCACTACATTGGCCTTACCTGGATGATAACGAATATCACAATCGTAATCACTGAATAACTCTACCCACCTTCTTTGTCTCATGTTGAGCATTTTCTGGTCTAGAATATGCTGAAGACTTTTATGATCGGTGAAGATGGTGCACTTAGTGCCGTACAAATAATGTCTCCAAATCTTTAAAGCGAATACTACGGCTCCAAGCTCTAAGTCGTGCGTGGTATAGTTCTTCTCATGAACTTTTAGTTGTCGCGAGGCGTATGCTATCACTTTGTCCCTTTGCATCAATACACAACCTAAACCTTGATGTGACGCGGCACAATACACCACAAAATTTTCTGTTCCTTCCGGTAACACCAGAATTGGTGCATTGCACAACTTTTTCTTCAATAGCTGGAACATCTCTTCTTATGGTTCTCCCCAAATGAATTTACTATCCTTTTGGGTCAGTGTTGTGAGTGGTTTAGCAATTTTTTAGAAGTTCTCGATGAATCGCCTATAATATCCTGCCAAACCCAGAAATTGACGAATTTCTGTCGGTGTCTTTGGAGCTTACCATTTCTTAACAACTTCTACCTTAGCCGGATCCACGTGGATTCCTTTTTCTCCAATCACGTGACCAAGAAAGTGTACTTCTCTAATCCAAAATTCACACTTAGAGAATTTGGCGTACAGTTTCTGTTCCTTAAGAAGTTCTAGAATTACCCTCAAATGTTGCTCGTGATCCTCTTTACTTCGAGAGTAGATCAAAATTTCATCTGTGAACACGATCACAAACTTGTCAAGGTAGGGTCGGCATATCCTATTCATTAAATCCATGAACACAGCTGGTGCATTGGTTAAACCGAAAGGCATAACCAAAAACTCGTAGTGTCCATAACGTGTCCTAAAAGCTGTCTTAGTAATGTCCTCCTCACGGACTCTTAACTGATGATAACCTGATCGAAGATCAATCTTTGAGAAATATGTTGCACCTTGCAATTGGTCGAATAAATCATCTATTCGAGGGAGAGGATATCGATTCTTGATTGTCAACTTGTTCAATTCCATATAGTCGATGCACATTCGAAACGATCCATCCTTCTTCTTGACAAACAGGACTGGAGCTCCCCAAGGTGAGGAATTTGGCCTAATAAATTCCTTGTCCAGAAGTTCTTGGAGTTGACTTGACAACTCTTGCATTTCGGCAGGTGCTAAGCGGTACGGTGCCTTAGCTACAGGTGCTGCTCCAGGTATGAGGTCAATTTGGAATTCAATTTGTCTAAATGGGGGCAGTCCAGGCAAATCGTCGGGGAACACTTCTGGGTGATCCTTTACCACGGGAATGTCCTAGATTCGCCTTTCCTCGGACTTCTTCTCAACTATGAGTGCCAAAAATGCAACACACTTCTTCCTCAAATACTTATGAACCTTAATACTTGACACCATCTCTAGGCTTCTTCCAACTTTGTTTCCTTGTATCACGAGGGTTTTTCCGTCTTGCAACGGTATTCCAACCGACTTATCAAAACAACAAATCTCCGCTCGATTCTTAGATAACCAATCCATGCCTATAACTATATCAAAACTCCCCAATTCGATAGGAATAAGATCAACGCTAAACAACTTATCGGCTAGATTCAAGGTACAATCTAAAATTACATCCTTAGCCTCAAATTTACGACCATTAGCAACCTCAACAATATAAGCATCCGACATTCTCCTAGATTCCAAGTCAATTAGTGGCCTAAATTCCAATGAAACAAAACTTCTATCCGCTCCAGTGTCAAATAATACTGATGCAAAGTGGTTGTTTAGGAGAAACGTACCTGTCACCACATTAGGGTCGCGACGTGCTTCGTCAGCTCCAATGACAAATGCCCGTCCTCGAGCCTGACCTCCTTGATTCCCCTGGTTGGCTTGTCTTGCCTGATTCCCATTATTGTTATTGTTCGGTATCGTACCAAACCTCGGGCACGTGTTCCGGTAGTGATCTGGACTTCCGCACTCAAAACATGCCCTTCTCCCTTCATTGGGCCCTTTTTCACTTCTACAGAACCTGGTGAGATGACCTGGCCGTTTACAGTTGTCACAAACAACGCATGCTCCCTCATGATGACGGTGGCACTTGTTGCATTTAGGGAGTAAACCCTTGTATTGCCCTGGGTCCTGTGTCTTTACTCCGAAGTTTCTCGTGATGTTCCTATCCTTGCTTGCACTACTAAAGGATTTCTTTCCTGACTGATGCTCTGGCTTCCTCTTATTGTTGGCACTTCCCGATGTCAGAGTTCCCGATCTTACCGCATCGTTGGTTAAAGTAGTTGCCAAGGCCATAACAGCTTGGATGGTGGTCAGATTTGCCGAGGTGATCATTCCTCGGATCTCCGATGCTAATCCTCATAAGTATCGGTCGATTCTCTTGCTCTCAGAAGTGACTCTGTGAGGTACCAGTTTTGCGAGTTCGTGGAAGCGAGCTGTGTATCGGTCTATGTCAGCTCCGATCATGGCGTGATTCAAGAATTCAGCTTCTAGTTTCTGAATTTCACTCTTAGGGCAGTACTCCTCAATGAGCAACTTCTTGAACTCCTCCCATGTGATTCTGTATGCATCTTCCCTTCCACGGGTTTGAACCTGGATGTTCCACCATGTTAGTGCCCTGCCTTGGAGTTGACATGTAGCATATTCCACCTTGTGGTATGTTAATGCCAAAAATCGCACCAAAGGGACAACTTAAGGTCGATGTGGACTTAAACAACTAAAGAAAGAATCTTTCGACGAGACGTGCGATGATAAATAAAATAAAGAAACAAGGGATTTGATGACGTAGGAAAAACCTCAATCGAGGAAAAAACCTGCGGACGACAGGGGGTGTCGTCGCTGCACTATGATCGCCAATCAGGGGCGATGTCCTTGGATACTGGTGTCGATCGTACAGAGATTACAATACAAATGAAGGAAATGCTTCGAAATGTAAAGTACAAGTGTTTGAATGTAAAAATAGGTGTTTGTCGTGTACGAAACAAAGTGTGAACTGCTGGTCGAGGGCTGTTGTCGTGCGTCGAGAGAGATACTTAGAATAATGGTTCTTCACTTCAGGTGTTCTTGAATATTGCTTCGGTTTTTAATCGCCGGATATTCCATGTCTTGAAATGTTGATTGAGCTTGATATTTATAATCTTCGTGTCCTTAGCTTCATCCATGAATGCTCCTTTAATGGCCTTAACGGTTGGAAACGGTCGTCGGAGTAATGATCTTCGTCCGTTACGGTCGCCGGCTATTTAATGATTGCGTCGGTTATAGTCGTTGCTCCTTAATGACTTTTTCTCATGCATTAAACACTTAACAAACGGTTATGGTTAACGTTAGTTTTGGTCGAGGTCGCACGTCCTTATATAATAGTCGTGCGGATCGGGCGACGCTATGGTCGAGCGTCGTAAGGAACTCTCGACTTACCTTTTATGAGGGGCGACGATGGTGTTCTGGGTTTTTGTCGAGACCTTATCTTAATACAAGATATAGTCCTTAATCATACGTCTTACTTGTTCTGGTCGCGGTCGAGCGACGTGATTTTTTGCCCAAACAGTTTGCCCCCAAAATTTGAAAATTGAATGTCAAATTTAAGTTTTAAAATTTGCTTGTCGAACGCTTAGACTTGTGACCTGGGTTGAGGGACTTACCTGGTTGTCGTGGAACTAGACCGGTTCGCCTTTAACTGAACGAGAAGTTGAAAAGTTGTGACGTCATACTGACGCGCGATGATGTTTACCAGCTGTCGAAGACAAGTGTCGAAGATCCGGGCGGATACACGAAAGGACATGGACGCGTGTTGATCATCAAAGAAGGTGACTCAAGTTATGCCTGCCCTTCGAGGCTGGGAAAGGATAAAGAATGCCCCGACAGCTGGGTCGGGAATCTTTGAAGAAGACGAAGTTCTGAAGGAACAGTCTTCGAGGGCTGACATTTCGTCGAGAATTGTCGCGCCTAAAGAGGCGAAGGCGTCATCCAACCGTCCAGGCGCGATGGACGCGACACCAGCAAGTTCGGCGTTTCCGGCGACAGTGACGAAGCTAGTGTCCAAGGTGTTGTCCCCAGCATCTGCCGACAAGGGGGACGGGTCATCGGCCGATGGTTTCCTAGACAGGACGACGTCGTTTCCTCCTCTGGAAAAATATTTGCTCTCGTCTTTCAGGGAACGTTTTTCTATCGAGGAGACAGGGACCCATGTCGTCGGGTTGATGTTCTCGGTCGACGTGGTCCTGTGATCTGGCGTTCACAGTCGATACGGTCGTTAGAGACATATGTTCTGGCGTTCCGAGCCGATATGGTCATTAGAGACATATGGTCTGGCGATCCGAGCCGATATGGTCGTTAGAGACCTATGTTACGTTGTGTAGGTTTTGCTTTAGCGATGAAAGGTAAAAAAGTTTACCTTTCTATTGAACCTGAGTATTATTTTGACTCATACATGTCATGGACATATGTAATATCGACTGTAAAAAATTCATTAGGTACAAAGAGTCGTGCGACTTGGGCATCCATTGTAATACAACGATTAGAACGTAAGTCATAAGACTTTCATATTTCTATATCGTATAAGCAAACATAAGCTCATGTGATCAAAGCATTCATTCAGAACATGAAATTTTTCTAAGTTTAAGAACTTAGATTGTGGGGTCGTTAGACCTTACGATCGTATGATTTGATCATACGATAAACTTGAATCATGTGTTCCTGCAGGAGAATGACCAAGTCATGGACTTGATTATTTACGTCGTGCGACCATGCGAAATTAAAATCATATAGTAGACTTGGTGACTACTGTCGTGAAATTCTACGATAAAACAATGTCATGGGTTGGTCATTGGCTAACCAACGACCCATCGATGCTTAAGTCAGTAGTCGTTTGTGATAAAAAATCGTATGAAAGGAATGAAAAAGAGATAGGGAACATACCTTTTCAGATTCTGTTTTTAGTGGGGTATTTGCCCCCTGTCATTTAATATCCCATTCTTCTCGGGAGAAAGTGGGTTTTAAATGACAGATCGACACAGAGATTTTTGAAGAATATCGTCTATGTCTGCGTCGACCGTGCTTTCGTGCGACAGGGCAAAATAGTCGACTTGAGGAAAAGATATCAATTTATCTAAGAAGTTAGGGATAGAGGGATGAACCTGTCGAGATTTTGCAGTTATGTCTCTTGCAACTGCTTGACAGTCTATTTTCGCGGCTTCAAGGTGGCTTTATAGCAATCTCGAGCGACTTTTTGCTCGCTTCTGATCTCTTGGATTCCCCACGGCGTAAGGAATTTTATGATTTGATGATATGTCGAGGGAACGGCTTTCATTTCATGAATCCATGGTCGACCTAAGATGATATTATAGGCTGATGCACAGTCAATAACACTGAATTTAGTCTGCTTATTGATTCCGCCGGCATAGACGGGCAAAATTATCTCTCCAAAGGTGCTCGTCGCTTCTCCATTGAAACCGACTAAAGTTGTCGAACGTTGGGTGATTTCTGAGCGATCAATTCCCATGGCTTTGATAGTGTTGAGAAAAATGACGTTTGCTGAACTGCCCCCGTCTACCAATACTCGACGCGTCAAACAATTATCGACCGTGAGTTGAATGATCAACCCGTTGTGATGCTTTTGGTACGAGTCGCCGAGGTCGACTTGGTCGAACACGATCTTCATGGCTTCTAGTTCTAAATCTCTTTTGGGTCTGGATGAACGAGGAATAGGCCGGTCGTCGGGCGCTTGACTGGCATGACGCTTAGCTGCGGAGTACGTCAGACCGCACACGTCCGAACCACTAGTGATGCAATTGATGATCTTTGCAAGCTTGGGCGCTGACGATCGGTGGCTATTAGCTGGAAGAACGACAACATCAATAATATCTTTGAGATTACCTTGTGGAACATGATATGCCAATTCCTTCTTGAGTGCGATACAATCATCTGTCGCATGACCATGGTCGACGTGGAAGTCGCACCACTTTGATTTATCCTTCTTAGCATCGTCCAAGTCAGACTTCTTCAGCCACCGGATGGTTGCTTGGGTGGTCTTCAGAGCTTCGACTAAGTCTTTAGCTGACCCTTTGAACCCATAAGAGGAGATCTTGGGATACACGGGGAATTTAGTCGCGGTTTTAGCTTCTGCCTTCGTCTTGAAACGAACGTTTGAAAACTGACGCACTGGCTCTATTCTGGATATGGCTTTCGTCTTGAATTCTGACTTCTTGACACCTAACGGCTTCTTGTCGTCAGTGTGTTTGCGATGAAAGGCTGCGTCGTCTTCGACCCTCATATATGCTAAGGTTCGAGCTCGGACGTCTTCGAAAGTCTCTGGGGGATACTTGGTCAGATCGATATATAAACCTGAACTATCGTCTAGACCACGCTTATAAGCTTCGATCGCAGTTTTGATGTCACAATTGCGGATACGGATCATTTTGGCATTGAATCTATTGAAATAACATCGAATAGACTCATTGGTCTTCTGCACGACATAGTACAGATCACTAGTCTACTTTTCCATCTTACGACTGCTGGCGAATTGCCGGGAGAATTGGTTGACCAATTCGGCGAACGACCCGATAGATTTGGGTTTGAGATTGATCAACCACTGGAGAGCTGGGCCAGTGAGAGTCGCCCTGAAACTCTTGCACATGCATACTTCCTGGTACATGTGTGGAATCGAGATTGTCCAAATGAGTTGCTTATACTGCGCGACATGGTCGGTTGGATCGGTCACACCCGAATACTTGGGAGTGAAGGCAGGAATGTTATACTTCTTTGGGACCTCGACGGTGGTGATCTCGTCGATGAAGGTCAATGCCTGATACCTCGAGCGAGGCTCGACGTCGACAGGCACGGCTGCCCCAGGCAACTTGGCGAGCAAGGACATGACGCGCTCATTTTGGTCTTCTAACATCTTCAAATGCTGGGCGACGAGATCGTTAAGATCAGGATTTGCCCCTGTCGAGGGATTGGTCCCTGGACTAGTGCCATTACCATGCGACGAACCATTGATGTCCCCGTTGAACGGGACAAAATATGGCTGCGACCCATAGTGGAATTGTTGCGGTCCATTCTGAAACGATTGTGGTCCCTGCTGAAATGGCTGCGATCTCTGCTGGAAAGATTGCGATCCTTGCTGGAAATGTTGCGATCCTTGCTGGAAAGGTTGCGGACCACTTTGGAACGGCTGGGAAAACGGCTAGGATCCATTCTGAAACAGTTGGGCGCCACCTTGCAATGGTTGGGATCCATTGTTCAAGGGTGGTGGTCGGATGTGCTGAGGGGAATCTGCCCAGACAGGGGATTCGGAATGAACGGACCCGGCTGCTGATTCTGCATGAATGGACCTGGATGCTGATTCTGTGCGGACGGGCCTGGTCCCGGACCTGGATTCTGGATGAATGGTCTAGGACCATTCTGGGGTCCGAAAGGATTCCTTAGCCGCGCGATCTCTTCAGCTGCTCTGCGATTCTGCTATGCCATTGCATTGAGTTGATTCCTGGCAACCTCGAGCTCCTGATACATCTGAGCGACGACTTGCTGCGGATTTCCAGGGGCTGCCATTTTCCTGCAACAGAAAATAGAAGAATCTCTAAGAAACTATTAGTAGAATGCACGTTCGTCGAGGAATTTCTCTAGATGTAGTCCCACGGATGGTGCCAAACTGCTAATACCAAAATTCGCACCAAAGGGACAACTTAAGGTCGATGTTGACTTAAACAACTAAAGAAAGAATCTTTCGACGAGACGTGCGACGATAAATAAAATAAATAAACAAGGGATTTGATGACGCAGGAAAAACTTCAATTGAGGAAAAAACCCACGGACGACAGGGGGTGTCGTTGCTGCACTATGGTCGCCAATCAGGGGCGATGTCCTTGGATACTGGTGTTGATCGTATAGAGATTACAATACAAATGAAGGAAATGCTTCGAAATGTAAAGTACAAGTGTTTGAATGTAAAAATAGGTGTTTGTCGTATACGAAACAAAGTGTGAACTGCTGGTCGAGGGCTGTTGTCGTGCGTCGAGAGCGATACTTAGAATAATTGTTCTTCACTTCAGGGGTTCTTGAATATTGCTTCGATTGTTAATCGCCGGATATTCCATGTCTTGAAATGTTGATTGAGCTTGATATTTATAGTCTTCGTGTCCTTAGCTTCATCCATGAATGCTCCTTTAATGGCCTTAACGGTTGGAAACGGTCGTCGGAGTAATGATCTTCGTCCGTTACGGTCGCCGGCTGTTTAATGATTGTGTCGGTTATAGTCGTTGCTCCTTAATGACTTTTACTCCTGCATTAAACACTTAACAAACAGTTATGGTTAACGTTAGCTTTGGTCGAGGTCGCACGTCCTTATATAATAGTCGTGCGGATCGGGCGACGCTATGGTCGAGCGTCGTAAGGAACTCTCGACTTACCTTTTATGAGGGACGACGATGGTGTTCTGGGTCTTTGTCGATACCTTATCTTAATACAAGATATAGTCCTTAATCATACGTCTTACTTCTTCTGGTCGCGGTCGAGCGACGTGATTTTTTGCCCAAACATGGTCCTCCGAGCATTTGCTAATATGGAGTACCGACTCCATGCTATCAATCCAAGAAAGCAATCCTACGACACCTTCCTTTCCGTAGAACTCTTTGGGCTTACAGGACATGAAGGACTTGTAGTTACATCCGGTACTGTTACTTCCCAGATTTCCTCCACTACCTCCTTGATTCCTGGGGTTAGCATTGATGCCAGCAGTTACTTGTGTGACGATGTTAGGTATGGCTTCTTGGATACATTGTGCGATGATTCGCGCTATGTCGGGCGTTTGGTTTTCAGGGGTATCTCCCATGTGGCGTGTAGATCTTCTTGGAGGCATGATTCTAATACACATTTGCAAAAATCGTTTTGGTTAAAATTTGTACAAATTCTCGAACTCATATTTTCCAAAGGTTTATAATTTAATTCGAATTTTTGAAACAGTAAAGTTAAGTACAAGGTAAATAGATTGATTGGCTAAAATTTCCCCCAATGGGTCTCCATTAAATGCCGAAGTTTACAAAATTTCCGGTGTTTATCGTACACCGGTATCACATTGTTTAAATGGAAATACAACTTAGAAATACGTGAATTAAAATGAAAAGCAATTAAAGGTGTGTCAGGATCGATTCTTAACAAGAATTAAACTTCTTAGAAACAGAATTTAGAGAATCTTGCGGAATAGAACTCTAAATTAATTAAAGAACAATCAATAGAATTCAACACACTGTATATATCAAACTGTATTACTCACAAGCTTTACACCAAACCTCAATCTTGTTGAACAGGCTCAACAAGACGACTTCTACTTCTCTAGAAATAGGGTTCTTACACCTTGAGGTTAATTCACTCTTGAATGAATATGAAATTCTATTTCACTCGTATATCTTCTGTATTTCTAATAGCTATCTATCAATACTATATATACAAAAGTAATTACAAGATAACTATCAAAAGTAAATTGATCTTCTGAATCTTCGTTAAACATATCTTGATCAATTCCTTCTTTGTCTCCAAAAGTATCGCATCCCAAACTTATCAAGTCAGCAGTATTAACAATGATTTGGCTCAGCAGCATTAACGACCTTCAGCAGTATTAACCTTCACAGTCTTCAAGCAGTAGTAACTCAGCTCAGCAGCACTAACTATGTCTAGCAGTAGTAATTTGGTCTAGCAGTACTAACCGTGTCTAGCAGTAGTAACTTCGTCTAGCAGTAGTAACCTTGCCTAGCAGTAGTAACGAAGAACTGGCAGTAGTAACCTTGTCTTGGCAGTACTAACCATACTTAGCATATCTTCAGTTCCCAACAATCTCCCCCTAACTTGACTTTTAGGAAAAGAAGTCAAGTTCTTCAGATGATGCTTCCAAAACTTAGTCATCATATACGCACAGATTAGGACTTAAACCTAGACTCTGATTGAGAATCCTTTTTACCAAGAATCTACCCATTGCTGAATCCTTGTTGCAGGTCAACTTAGCATTTAGCATTCCTTTCAGTCTCTTCATGCTGTGATTGTATATTTCATCCACCAGATAGTATTCTTGCGTTGCAGAGTCAAGGGAGATGACATATACTCCACAGTTTTCATAGAGCATCCAGTTGGTAATGGATTGAAACTGTGTGTTTATCCTATGCTGAACTGCTTCAGGTTTGAACATTTGGCACAAGAATTCAAGTACCAATTTAGAGATTGACATCCCTTGCTCAGTCAGCATGTTTTCATTTATCCTCATCCCAACTTTGAACATCTCTTCTAAGTCTGATCTTGAGCAAGTTCTGACAATTTTTCCCCAAGTTGAAAAGACTTCAAATTTTCCATCTGCTCTTTTTATCCTAATGAACTCCTTTCTACCATCTTTCAAAGTGTCCCAAAAGATGATTTCAGGAGCCTTAGATGATATTGGTTCAGCCTGAATTGGAATTGGGTTAGAGTCAACACTAGTAATGTACAAATCACATTGGGCATCAGTTTGTGATTGTACATTGCTTGATTGCCCTGATGGAGTTGCCACTTCTTCTTCAGCAACTTCTGAGGTTAATTTTTCTTTCACTGTTTCCTCCTGGGCCTCTTCTGCAGTTGACTCCACCCTTGGCTTCTTTTCATTTTTCTTCTGTGAAGTTATGGGCTTGGTGCTTGGTCTTTTCTTTGACATCATCTTGGTTCTTTTAAGAGTTTTAACAGCTGCAGGAGTTGGTTCAGCTGTTTTAAGTTTCTCAGCAGCAATAACCATTTCTGCTGCTATGGTTGTTACTGCTTCTCTTAGAACATGTAATGATGCTGCTTCAACACTGTTCTTCACAATCCAGTATATTTCTTCATCAATTTCAGCTTGAGTTGTAGTTACTGCTTCCTGCTCAGTTTCTGCTGCTTTTTCTGTTTGGCCTTCAGCAGCATTAACTGTTTCTGCTGCTTGTTCAAACTCAGCAGTATTAACAGTTTCTGCTGCTGTGGTTTCTGCTGCTGATCTCTTCCACCTTTTCTGTCTTCTCAGCAGCAATAACCATTTCTGCTGCTATGGCTGTTACTGCTTCTCTTAGAACATGTAATGATGCTGCTTCAACACTGTTCTTCACAATCCAGTATATTTCTTCATCAATTTCAGCTTGAGTTGTAGTTACTGCTTCCTGCTCAGTTTCTGCTGCTTTTTCTGTTTGGCCTTCAGCAGCATTAACTGTTTCTGCTGCTTGTTCAAACTCAGCAGTATTAACAGTTTCTGCTGCTGTGGTTTCTGCTGCTGTTGTGGTTTCTGCTTCTTTAATAATCCCTTGCTCTGATACCACTTGTCAGGATCGATTCTTAACAAGAATTAAACTTCTTAGAAACAGAATTTAGGGAATCTTGCGGAATAGAACTCTAAATTAATTAAAGAACAATCAATAGAATTCAACACACTGTATATATCAAACTGTATTACTCACAAGCTTTACACCAAACCTCAATCTTGTTGAACAGGCTCAACAAGACGACTTCTACTTCTCTAGAAATAGGGTTCTTACACCTTGAGGTTAATTCACTCTTGAATGAATATGAAATTCTATTTCACTCGTATATCTTCTGTATTTCTAATAGCTATCTATCAATACTATATATACAAAAGTAATTACAAGATAACTATCAAAAGTAAATTGATCTTCTGAATCTTCGTTAAACATATCTTGATCAATTCCTTCTTTGTCTCCAAAAGTATCGCATCCCAAACTTATCAAGTCAGCAGTATTAACAATGATTTGGCTCAGCAGCATTAACGACCTTCAGCAGTATTAACCTTCACAGTCTTCAAGCAGTAGTAACTCAGCTCAGCAGCACTAACTATGTCTAGCAGTAGTAATTTGGTCTAGCAGTACTAACCGTGTCTAGCAGTAGTAACTTCGTCTAGCAGTAGTAACCTTGCCTAGCAGTAGTAACGAAGAACTGGCAGTAGTAACCTTGTCTTGGCAGTACTAACCATACTTAGCATATCTTCAGTTCCCAACAATCTCCCCCTAACTTGACTTTTAGGAAAAGAAGTCAAGTTCTTCAGATGATGCTTCCAAAACTTAGTCATCATATACGCACAGATTAGGACTTAAACCTAGACTCTGATTGAGAATCCTTTTTACCAAGAATCTACCCATTGCTGAATCCTTGTTGCAGGTCAACTTAGCATTTAGCATTCCTTTCAGTCTCTTCATGCTGTGATTGTATATTTCATCCACCAGATAGTATTCTTGCGTTGCAGAGTCAAGGGAGATGACATATACTCCACAGTTTTCATAGAGCATCCAGTTGGTAATGGATTGAAACTGTGTGTTTATCCTATGCTGAACTGCTTCAGGTTTGAACATTTGGCACAAGAATTCAAGTACCAATTTAGAGATTGACATCCCTTGCTCAGTCAGCATGTTTTCATTTATCCTCATCCCAACTTTGAACATCTCTTCTAAGTCTGATCTTGAGCAAGTTCTGACAATTTTTCCCCAAGTTGAAAAGACTTCAAATTTTCCATCTGCTCTTTTTATCCTAATGAACTCCTTTCTACCATCTTTCAAAGTGTCCCAAAAGATGATTTCAGGAGCCTTAGATGATATTGGTTCAGCCTGAATTGGAATTGGGTTAGAGTCAACACTAGTAATGTACAAATCACATTGGGCATCAGTTTGTGATTGTACATTGCTTGATTGCCCTGATGGAGTTGCCACTTCTTCTTCAGCAACTTCTGAGGTTAATTTTTCTTTCACTGTTTCCTCCTGGGCCTCTTCTGCAGTTGACTCCACCCTTGGCTTCTTTTCATTTTTCTTCTGTGAAGTTATGGGCTTGGTGCTTGGTCTTTTCTTTGACATCATCTTGGTTCTTTTAAGAGTTTTAACAGCTGCAGGAGTTGGTTCAGCTGTTTTAAGTTTCTCAGCAGCAATAACCATTTCTGCTGCTATGGCTGTTACTGCTTCTCTTAGAACATGTAATGATGCTGCTTCAACACTGTTCTTCACAATCCAGTATATTTCTTCATCAATTTCAGCTTGAGTTGTAGTTACTGCTTCCTGCTCAGTTTCTGCTGCTTTTTCTGTTTGGCCTTCAGCAGCATTAACTGTTTCTGCTGCTTGTTCAAACTCAGCAGTATTAACAGTTTCTGCTGCTGTGGTTTCTGCTTCTTTAATAATCTCTTCCACCTTTTCTGTCTCCCCCTTATTCTGTGCACTGGACTCCCCCTTAAACTGTGCATTATCCATTTCCATCTCAGTCTCCATGTGAACTGTCTCCCCCTCAACTTGTGGACCCTTCATATTTAGTTCTGCTTCTGACTCTGACTCCCCCTTTTTGGGAGCATCATCAGTTGAAGTTCTTCTTCTCAGCACAAATCTTGCCTTTTTCCTTCTGTGCACCAACTTGGTGACCATCTTCTTGAGCTTCTCAATTTGAGACTGTTGGTAGGTGACCACAGTCTTCAGTTGCTCAATCTCCTTCTTCTGTGCCATAACATCCAAGTTGACATTCCCTATGGTTTCCATCAATTCCTCATAGTTATATCTATCCTCACCCTTTTTAGAAGTTTTTACTTTCTTTAAGGGATCCTTGGAAGGTTTAGCAGAAGCCTTCTGCCTAGCAGAAGCCTTCTGCCTAGCAGAAGCACTACCTGCCCCCTTGGTTTCTTGGCACCTGGGTCCTCCTAATGATTTCTCATTTAGAGTTGCCATGGGGAAGGTCTTATTTATGTTACCACTGTCCTTCTCTGTGCTAGCAGAAGTAGTGGCAGCCTTAGCACCCATATGCTCATCCTTCTCCTTAGAGAGCACCTTCTTGGGGTTGGGAGACACCCCTGTGGTTTCCCTGTTGATATTCTCAATTGGAGAATGCTCCAACTGAGGGCTTAAAGGCTTAGGGCTTTGAGTAGGTACATCAAGGGAAGGAACCTTGTGCACCTTTCTTCTTTGAAACCTTTTGGTGATTGTGGGAGTGGGTTGTTCAAGAATGGACTGAGGGATGTCTTTTGAGATGGAAGGTTGGGATTGGTCATCAGTGGGTGTGTCTAATGAGGGCCTTGACCCTGATGCCATACCTTCAATTGTGTGGGACACAACCATCATTGTAGAGAACAATGGTGTGTCAACTCCTTCCGAGTCCCTAGGAAGTCTTTTCATATTTGAAAAAACCTTCCCTTTAGGGGATTTTGGTACATATACCTCATCAAACTGAGGTAAGTCCATCAATTCCTTGTTAATAACTTCTTGCACAAACCTTGGATACATGTAAAAGCTCTTTTTAGATTCCAAGTTTGATACAAGATCATTAAAGATCATAGCTGAAAAATTGTACTTTCTGGCAGTGGATAAGCAGACCAAGGCATATGCAATGGGACTGCTGAACTCACTCCATCCAGTAGTTTTCTTGGAAATACAGTGCATCAGGGTATGAACAAGAAATCTCCATTGGTTGAAAAATTTTGACTTGTAGAATTTAAAAACACCAATGGGACCTTCATACCCCATTCTTTGTAAAGTCGAATATAAGTCATCGGAAGATAGAGAGGTTATACCTGAGGCATCATTCAAGCGAAGAGAGATGCGAATAACCTCCTCTGTGACTTTCAAGGGTTTATCACAAACCCTTGTTCGAATGGTTTTCTGCCCTTCTTCGAAACTAACAGTGGCATTCTCCCAAAATTGCGTCTGATGTTCGATATAGATGGTTGGGCTCACCGTTAGGGCATAGGAGATGTGCGAGGATTTAAGAAAATCGACGATATCGTGGAATCCCGCAGCTTGTTTCGGCTTCTGAAGCATGGCTATTTCATTGTGCTCATCCACAAACTCCATGATTCCTGAGGATTCTTGAAAGAAAAACACAAAGATTCTGGGGAGACTAGGTTAGAAAGAGAGAGAAGAAGTAAATGTGAAGAGTCGTTATGAACTTTGGCGGGCACACAGGGGTATTTATATGCCCTAGATTATCAAAAGCAGTATTAACAACGTAAGCAGTATTAACTACTGAGCAGTATTAACTGCAAGGCAGTATTAACTACACAGCAGTAGTAACTACCAAGCAGTATTAACTACCTAGCAGTATTAACTACCGAGCAGTATTAACTACCAAGCAGTATTAACTACCTAGCAGTATTAACTGCACTAGCAGTATTAACTACTGAGCAGTATTAACTGAGCACTAGCAGTATTAACTACTGAGCAGTATTAACTGCAAAGCAGTATTAACTACACAAGCAGTATTAACTACTGAGCAGTATTAACTGAGCACTAGCAGTATTAACTACTGAGCAGTATTAACTGCAAAGCAGTATTAACTACACAAGCAGTATTAACTACTGAGCAGTATTAACTACTGAGCAGTATTAACTGCACAAGCAGTATTAACTACTAGAACACAGGCAGTAGTAACTCTGTACTGGCAGTAGTAACGCTGCACAGGCAGTAGTAACTACACTTACACTTTTCTGCACTTGGTAATCTGAGGGAAACAGAGAATCCTGAAAAAGAAAGTTAGTAGCACCAAATATATGAAGAAATACAGGTATAAAAACAGAAAGTCATAAATTTATTCTAGGTTGATCATGCCCACACTTGTTACCAAAAAGGTGAATCTACCCACATCAAAAGCTTTTGTGAATAGATCAGCAAACTGGTCATTTGTATGAACTTTAGCAACCTGAATTAATTTCTTTTCATTGCAATCTCTTATAAAGTGATACCTTATCTCTATATGCTTTGTTTTTGAGTGTTTGACTGGATTATTAACAATGCTGATAGCACTGTTGTTATCAATGAAGATTGGAGTGTGAAGAAATGTTACCCCATAGTCCAACATCTGATTTTGAATCCATAGAACCTGAGAGCAGCAGCTTGCAGCAGCTATGTACTCAGCCTCTGTGGTAGATAAGGACATTGTGGTTTGTTTCTTACACTGCCAAGATACTAGTCTTGTACCCAAAAACTGACATCCACCTGAAGTAGACTTCCTATCCATGTTGGCTCCACCCAAATCACTATCTGAATATGCAAGCAAGTCAAAAGAGGATTCATGAGGATACCAGAGACCTAATCTAGGTTGCCCTTTTAAGTATCTGAATATTCTCTTGACAGCATGAAGGTGTGATTGCTTAGGAGAAACCTGAAATCTGGCACAAACACAGACTGAAAACATAATGTCAGGTCTAGAGGCTGTGAGACACATGAGAGATCCAATCATTGATCTGTAATGATGGACATCCACATCCTCCCCCTCAAGATCTGCAGTGATCTGTTTATGTGTTTCCATTGGTGTGCTTGCTGGCTTTGAGTCTGATAAACCAAACTTGTCCCGGATGTCTTTCACATATTTGGATTGGCTAATAAAAATCCCATCTTTCCTCTGTTTTACCTGAAGCCCAAGAAAGAATGTAAGTTCTCCCATGGAACTCATCTTGAAGCTTTTGTGCATCAATTCTTCAAACTCTTTACACATTTGATCATTGGTGGATCCAAAGATGATGTCATCCACATAGATCTGAACAAGTAGTGTACCTCTCTTTCTCCTCTTGATAAACAGGGTCTTGTCAATTACTCCTCTTTCAAAGTCATTTTTCAAGAGATAGGTAGACAGAGTGTCATACCATGCTCTTGGAGCTTGATGCAAACCATAAAGAGCCTTCTTCAGCTTGTATACTCTGTCAGGGTGCAATGGATTCTCAAATCCATGGGGTTGACAGACATATACTTCTTCCTCAATACTTCCATACAGAAATGCACTTTTGACATCCATTTGGTACACTTTGAACTTCATGTATGAGGCATAGGCTAGAAATAACCTGATTGCTTCAATCCTTGCCACAGGAGCAAAGACTTCCTCATAATCTATTCCTTCTTCCTGAGTGTACCCTTGTGCAACCAGTCTAGCTTTGTTTCTGATCACAATCCCTCTGTCATCCTTCTTGTTCCTGAAAATCCACTTGGTGCCAATTGCTCTATGACCTTTTGGAAGGTCTACCAAGTCCCAAACATCCTGTAATTTGAACTGTAGCAGCTCCTCTTGCATTGCCTCTATCCAGCTTGGGTCTTTCATAGCATCATAAGCCTTTTTGGGCTCAATCTGGGACAGAAAGCAAGTAAGAACAGTATTAACTGTATTTTGCTGCTCTTGCAATTCCTGGAGTCTGCTTTGCTTTCTAGTCATCATGGGAGATGCAATATCTCCAATCACCAACTCAGGAGGATGATTTTTCTGAGTTCTTGTTGGATGACCAGCTTCCTCTTGAATGTTCTCATCCAGATTTGATTCATTTAATTCTGGATTTGTTTCTGCTTCTTCAGTCACCTCAGCTTCTCTGGACTTTTGACCAGAAGACTGATTTTCCTCTGCTCTCCTCTCTTCTTCATTCTGAATAGGTTCAGTCTCCTCTTGGTGTTCACAGAATTCAACAGGATCAATGGAAGGGAGTGGAAATATCACAGATTGAATTCTGTGTTCTGATGATGGTGTATCCCTTTGTCCTGCATATACATCACTACTGAAACCCAAAGAATTAGTGAGTGAATCAATGTCAAATAGCCAATTAGGACCTGAACCAATAGGATTTGGTGTGTTCTCATTGCATTTGACATTATCACTTTCTTCAATTATTCTAGAAGAGGTATTAAAAACTCTGTAGGCCTTACTTTGAGATGAATACCCAACAAGAAAACCATCATCTGCTTTGCTATCAAACTTGCCTAAGTGAGATTTGGTATTGAGAATAGTACAAGGACATCCAAATGGTTTGAAAAATCCAATATATGGTTTCCTTTTATGGAAAAGCTCATAAGGTGTCTTGTTTTTAGGCTTTACAACTAAAACTCTGTTTTGAACATAGCAGGCAGTATTAACTGCTTCTGCCCAAAAAGTAATTGGTAACTTTGAATCAGCTAACAGAGATCTAGCAGCCTCAATCAGTGTCCTATTCCTTCTCTCAGCAACACCATTTTGTTGTGGAGTCCTAGGAGAACTGTATTGTCTCTCAGTTCCTTTTTCTTCACAAAAGGTGTTTAGATCAAAATTTTTAAACTCAGTTCCATTATCTGATCTAATGACTTTCACTCTTTGATTTGATTGGTTTTCAATTTTGAGAATAAAAGATTTGATCAGTCCACTTGTCTCATCTTTAGTTCTCAGAAAATATACCCAAGTAAATCTAGAATAATCATCAACAATAACTAAGCAGTATGATTTCTTGCCAATACTCATCACATTGGTAGGACCAAACAGATCCATATGTAACAGTTGAAGAGGATTTGAGATAGTGTTTATCTCTTTGGTCTTATGAGAAGTTTTATGTTGTTTGCCTTTGAGACAAGCAACACAATGATCATCACATGAATAGACTTTGGATGGCAAACCCCTTACAAGGTTATTCTTAACAAGTTTATTCATTGTTTTAAAGTTCATGTGACACATCCTTCTGTGCCAAAGTGATGATTCATCTAAAGAAGCTTTTGAAACTAAACAATTTAGAGATGAATCAGATGAAACACTTTCCAAATCTAAACAATAAACATTATCCTTCCTAGGAGTTCTCAGAAGTATCATGTTTTCATCAACCACTTTGTATCCAGGAGCAAGGATAATACATTCAGAATCAGTAAACAATATGCTATGCTTCTTGTCACAAACCTGTGATACACTTAACAGGTTGTATCTCAATTGTTCAACATAGTACACATCTTCAAAGGTCATCTTACCCTTTGAAACATCACCCTTACCACTTATCTTTCCACCAGCAGGATTATCCCCAAATGCAACATGTCCTCCATCAATCTTTTTGAAATTTTTGAGGCAGGCCATGTTACCTGTCATGTGCCTGGAGCAACCACTATCAACATGCCAAATGCTCTTCCCCTTGAGCTGTTGGTTGCCCTGCACATCAAGATAAATCAGTTAGTTTTATTGGGAACCCAAGCCGAAGTGGTCTTGGGTCTCCCTTGCTCATCAAAGTACTTACACTTGGTTTTGATGAGATTTTCAAATTTAGGTACTGCAGTGCTGGAGTACTTTGTCAAAATTATTGGTGTAGCAGCACTAGAAGCAGTATTAACCTCTGAAGTACTAACAGTGCTAGCAGTACTAATACTGGAAGCAGCAGTACTGTTAGCAGCAGTATCAGCAGTACTAACAGAGGTAGCAGTATTAACAGAGTTAACACTGCTAGAAGCAGTATTAATAGAGTTAATACTGCTAGCAGCAGTACTATCTGAAGAAGAAGCACTAAAAGTATTAGCAGTACTAACTTTGGAATGATTACTAGCAGTATTAACACTGCTAGCAGCACTAACTTTTGAAGCAGTACTAACAGTGTTAGCAGTACTAACACTGCTAGCAGCAGTATTGTTTTTAGTGCTTTTTGGAACCCACATAGTACCACATTCCTTTTTATCCCATTGTTCTTAACTCCTTCTTCTGTTTCAGTCCTTTTTATCTCATTGTTCTTAACATATGGACTTTCACATTCCTCATCAGATCCTGCTTTGTCAGTCTCATCCTCAACAACTACTTCTTTTTCACAGGGATCTATATTAATCTTTAATTCAGGTTCCTTCCTATCCTTGGTCTCTAACAACTCAGACTTAGGAGGTATGTAGTTGTTGTTGTAGGGTGGAGGTGTGGCATTGTACCCTATCCCTACTTTCATCTTGTCATGGATTTGAGCCTGGATGATGGTATCCATGGTTTTAGAAGCACAGGTAAACTTTTCAACATCAAGTTTAACCTTCTTAAGCTCTTCTTTTAATTTCTCATTCTCCTCCCCAGACACTTTCAGCTTAATCTCATACTCATTCTTCTCCCACTTCCAATAGTTAGTATCATAGTGGTGTTGAAGTTCATTAGCTTGAAAAGCTCTAATCTGTTCCTCAAACCTTTCTACAATTCTAACATAATCTTTCACATCTTTCTCTAGCCTCTTAAGGTTATCACACATACCCTGATTGTGATCCCTATATCTTTTAACAGCATCAATGCAAGATTGAGAACAGAGTTTAGATTGTACCTCAGTGGGAATATCAGATACTTCTGCCATGAGTGCATGATTCTGTATTGCCTCTTCTGTTTGATCACTCCAATCAAAAGTACTGTTTGATTCAATAGAATTTTTCATAATGATTGTAGATTTCTAAGAAACACTGGCTCTGATACCACTTGTCAGGATCGATTCTTAACAAGAATTAAACTTCTTAGAAACAGAATTTAGAGAATCTTGCGGAATAGAACTCTAAATTAATTAAAGAACAATCAATAGAATTCAACACACTGTATATATCAAACTGTATTACTCACAAGCTTTACACCAAACCTCAATCTTGTTGAACAGGCTCAACAAGACGACTTCTACTTCTCTAGAAATAGGGTTCTTACACCTTGAGGTTAATTCACTCTTGAATGAATATGAAATTCTATTTCACTCGTATATCTTCTGTATTTCTAATAGCTATCTATCAATACTATATATACAAAAGTAATTACAAGATAATTATCAAAAGTACATTGATCTTCTGAATCTCCGTTAAACATATCTTGATCAATTCCTTCTTTGTCTCCAAAAGTATCGCATCCCAAACTTATCAAGTCAGCAGTATTAACAATGATTTGGCTCAGCAGCATTAACGACCTTCAGCAGTATTAACCTTCACAGTCTTCAAGCAGTAGTAACTCAGCTCAGCAGCACTAACTATGTCTAGCAGTAGTAATTTGGTCTAGCAGTACTAACCGTGTCTAGCAGTAGTAACTTCGTCTAGCAGTAGTAACCTTGCCTAGCAGTAGTAACGAAGAACTGGCAGTAGTAACCTTGTCTTGGCAGTACTAACCATACTTAGCATATCTTCAGTTCCCAACAAGGTGTTTTTCAAAAGATCCTCCCACACGCTACAATCCATCCGCCTTCATATCTGCACTATCCCGAGTATGCCCATATCACAAGCAAGAACATCAGTAACAACAACACCATTCCCACTACCAAGCTTGCCGCTTGAGCCCTTGTTGCCATTTCTCTAGCCATCCTTGCGCCATCCCAAGCTTGAGTTGATACGACGGCCAGTTGGTGTGTTAGCTCTACAAGTTCTGTTAAGACTTGAGCTTGATGGGTTACCCTAACTTGACACCCATGCAATTCGGTTGTCATTGCCCTGATATGTTGATCTTTCGCCAAGGTCAGTTCGGCCATTCGCCCAATCGGCACTCCGGTGACCACTCTTGATGGCTCCAGTGCCTCCGGACGAGGTGTTGATAGCGTGACTCTCCCTGGGATTGGAACCGTGGTTGGTGATACTCTAGGTCTATCATAGGGGTCTCGCTCGCTGGACACTTCGGGTTCCGATTCCGTACTACTGTAATCCTCTTCTTCTCGGTTGTCGGGTGGGTTAACTTGTGGTCGCCCGGTGATGTATCCCGATACATCGGCCGAGTGCGATTCAGGAGTGTAGGATGGTGACGACGATGACATAGTGAAACTGAAGCAAAAGTGTACTTAGTAACTAATCGCATAAGTGATATGTCTATCCTATACAATGTCTATGCACTAAGCATTCTTCTAGAGAGTGTAAGTAAAATTGACATACTCATACTATAACCATTTCTAGTCTCGAATTAACCTTCCTAAATCGAACATAGGTGATCAGGCTATGTTTAATTAAAGTTTGTTAATGCCATTCTAGAGTTAGTTATACTAGTAGTAGGTTTAGTTATTTTCATGTCAGTTTTGGACTTTGGTCATAGTTGGGTTTTTCAAATGAAAGACCGGTATTCTCTATAACCTTCGGCTCTGATACCACTTCTGTCACACCCCGCTAAAGCGGAAACACGGGATGTCACAGTTTAATGTTTCAAAAGCACAAGGTAGAAGACAACACACAATCATCATATCATCAAGGTTACAAAATACAACATGTTTGTGAAATACAAATTGTCCAAAGCAAAAAGAGACTTGACATGATGAAATAAAGTTTGATGCTGCTAAGTGTAGTGCCTTCTAGAACTCATCCTTACTTGATGTTTCCTGAAAAGCATGTAAAGGAGTGTCAACTATAAAATAGTTGGTGAGTTCACAGGTTTGCGTATGCACTAAAAGTTTTAATGCAAGTTGATAGCATTCGCGCTTTCAAAAGATAGTAGTACAACTCTCGGTTGTAAAAGTTCCATTTTTGTGTTATGTTTTGCTCAAGGTATATAAGTGTGTTGCCTCAGAGGTAGCATACTGAGCCATTACCCAAACCTCCTGACCAAAGTATTAGTTTGCCCCGTTCATCATGTTCTATCGTCAGCATGGCACTGTAGTAATTATGCACTCACATCACAGTAAGTGGGCGGTCAACCTAATAACGTTATCCATAATTACCATGGCTCACACTCGTGAGTTAAATAGGTAATGTAAAAACAGGTTGGGGACTTTTGTGCGATAGCGTAACTCAGAATCTTTAACATGTGCACACGTACCATAGAGCATCAAATATTTGTAGTATTTCAGTAACAAAATAATGATGTGAAATCGAATTTGTAACATGCTTTCCACCCTAAAATGTATAAAATAGTAAAAAGGGGCTGCGAAAACTCACGGTGATAAACGTAGTTGTTCCCAAGTGGTGCGTAATGCGATCCGTAACGCGATCCTACGTCGATCCTACGAATGCAAGGACACTAGTAAGATTCTATGTTCTAAACCTTAGTCCTTGGTATCGTGTAATTATCCAAATCAATATAAAATGCCTTTGTTGAGATTTAGTTTGTATGTTATAATAAGTTCGTCGATATTAGAAGTTAATATCTATAACATTACATATGATAATTTGAGATTACCGCAATTTCGTCATAACGAGTGACGAAAAGGGTCTATAACTAGGAGTCATATATATAATATATATGATGTTAGGAGTTAGAGTATATAAAATGTGTGTTCATAATATATAAAGGTATATTCCACAATTTCATCATATAGATGATGAAACGGGTTCAAGAGTTAGCTTATAGCTATAATAGAATATAGTCAGTTGCTGTCCAGAATATGTAGTCACTTTCGGTTCGTTTTTGGATAAGTTCCAGGGACATTTAGGTCATGATATTTTATGACCAGTTTGTTAAATGTGTTACGAAACGTTTGACATAAGATTCATGATTTTTAGAGTGGTTTAAGTACATAAAATAATTCTTGACGTAAACTGCGACAGAGAACATTGCTGTTTACGCACTGTCTTTGTGAAACACGTTTGAAGGTCTAAATCTTAATGTTTTTCAATGATTCCAGTTGGGTTTGATTCATAACTCATAAAAGTGAACTCCAGAAAAGGAATCACTTAATTTGGAGTATTATTGAGTGAGATATGGCTTTTCAAAGAGAGAAGAAAAATCTGGCAGCATGCTGTCAAAACAAGACTTTATGCATGTGCACTCCTTTTTGTCTTTTACCAATATTCTTATTCTTTTTGCATGAAATCCGATTTGACACATCCCCATTTTCAGTTTAAAAATATATTTCTCAGCCATTTACAATACATGCAATTTATTTATAAAACTCCTTTTTGGCAAATACTTGAAAATGGTTATTTTTTATGGTTCTTGGGTGTTTATGACAAGAACACCTTCATGCAACTTACATAAGTGAATTTTTAGCTCATGTATGTTAGTTCAAACATATTTTTAGTGGATTTAAAGAGTAGTTCATAAAATTTCTTAGAGATTAAAGGGTTGGTTTTGATGAAGAACACATGCATGTTTGTTAGAACATTGTAAAAGTCCTTCTTTGGTCTTAACATGGGTTTGGTCATGGATTCATCCCCTTTTTAGTAACATTCAAGATGTTATGGTGATGAAGCTCCCAAACATCAAGATCCAAAGATATTGATAAAGTAAAACAACATGCAACTAGTGTAGAAGAAGGAATCTAAATAAAATGAAAGAACAATAACAAAGAAAGGTGTAGGCTTTGCACTACATGTTATTTTTACCTGTGTGAAGACTTGAACACTTGATGTTCTTGAGTGAAAATGGCTGGACTTTGGGTGTGTTTTTGTGAGGAATAAAGAGAGAAATAAGGAGAGAAATTGTTGGGAGAAAAGAGAGAGGGATGATAATGAGAGAGTAGCAAATTTTGGGAGAGTGAGGGGGTATATATTGGGGGGGGGGGGGGGGGGGGGGTTAGAGAGGGGAGAGAGAGAGTGTGGAGTGTGGTTTTGTATAAAATAATTGTGTCTTTTATTTCTTTTTAAATTTTATTTTTATTTTAATTGTTTGAATTATTTAACACAATAATTTAGTTAGTTGTAAGGTTACTAGTTAACTTTACTAGTATTATTTTAGTATGGTTTATATATATATATATATATATATATATGTATTTAAGATATTTTTGGTTGGCATTTTATGAGATATATGGATAATTCCCTAATTTGAGGGGTTTTAGGCAAAAATTCTCAATTTTTCCTACTGTACCGGGTTGACTGCTAAAATTGGACAGTGTGACATATAGTATCAGTATCTGATATGTTTAGTGCAGTTCTAACCTGAACGCAAATTTGACGGTTGTCACACTAAGTATTCAACATTCCTAGTTTGCTGATTAAAAAGTTGAACCTTTTTTCATCTAAAGGTTTTGTAAATAAATCAGCAAGCTCTAGTTCTGTCGATACGAAATGCATTTCTATAGTTCCCTTCTCAACATGGTCTTTAATAAAATGGTACCTGACATCGATGTGTTTCGTTTTGGAATGCTGAACAGGATTTTCAGTTATTGCAATTGCGCTTTTGGAATCACAGTATATTGGGATCTTGTTGATGATGTATCCGTAATCCTTAAGCTGTGTCTTCATCCAAATTACTTGTGAGCAACAGCTAGCGGCGGCCACATATTCTGTTCCGCCGTAGACGTTGACACGCAGTTTTGCTTCTTTGAGGACCAGCTTACAAGTTTATCTCCCAAAAACTGACAAGCACCGGATGTGAATCATATCAACTGTTCTTATTTGCTTATTCACAAACATAATCGTTGCACGGATCTGGATTCAACAATTGGTATCATAGCAGACAGACGGATTCGATTCAAAGCTTCATTCATCAATTTCTGGTTAGTTTGACTTTTACTCGTCTGACTATTCTTGAATTCTTGAATATTTGATTCAGTCGAAATTGGTTGTTTTTGCTTATTGGGTTGTGTTAGCATTATCGTTATAAGTGTTTCTGCAAATTTTCATATCCTAATTCATTCGTTTGACTGGTCAATTTAGCAATTTAAGATCTAAAGTTTTGGTAGTGTTCTTGACAAAGATTCGATTTTTAACCATCAAAACTTGTTGTTTTTGCTCTAAAAACGATTGGGTTAGTGTTGTTTTTGTGTTTGGGATTGTTTCTAATCTTTCAGGAACCTTCGTGTGCAACCCTAATCGAAAAATCGATCGATTTGAGCAAACAGCCGACTTGTCCGAATAAAACAGCCGACTTTTCCGGACAACTTAAAGGTGTCCGGACGTTTGTGTGATTTTCATCCGGATAACTCTAATTCCATCCGGACTCCTCATTTTTTCCGGGTAAGTTCTGCAATCCGGGTAAGTCACTATTCCTTATATTATCCGGGTAACATTTGTATCCGGAAACCCAGTGTTTTCGGACATATTTTATCCGGACAATCCTTTGTACCCGGAAACTTCATTGCATCCGGACAACTCAAGTTATCCGGACACGGTAACTTCGTTTTATCCGGTAACTTAAGCCATCCGGTAACCTTGGTTATCCGTACAACTCAAGTTATCCAGACTCTTTCATTTTTCCGGACTCTTTATCCGGAAACCACCCGGATTCTATAATCCGGGAGCTGCTTTGAACTCTCACTTTTCAAAATTTTCTAGGGGCGCTGCCCCCGTGCTAAGTCGCAGGAGAGGGACATTTAAGTATTCGTGATACTGTGCCACTTTGAATCGAACAATCGTCTGACGATCACTCCAGTGCAACTGAAGATGTCTCCTGCTGAAGAAGACATGAAAAAGCCGTGTCAGGTATGTGAACCTATCTTTTCAGAACTTTATGACCGAGTGAAACCTCTTGCTGAACGGTTAGCTTCCTTTAAGGCCACTTCTAAAGAACAACTGCTTGAGATTAGGTCTCTAACCGAAAAGCTAGATGTTCAAAAGAAAATATCTGAAAAATATAAGTCTGAAAATGCAATTTTAAAGGAGAAATGCAAAAATCTTTCTATAGCACCTAAAGACTTACGGGCCAAATTATCTGAACTTCAGTCACAATTTGATCAGTGCTTGAATGAAAAAGCAGAAATCGTTTATCAATGCTCTGCTCTTCAAATTCAGCACAAGGAGTTTGTAAATAAAACCACTGATCTTGAAACAAAACTCCACAAAAGGGGTCAAACTGATCAAACCATCTTTCTAAATAAACCTAAAGAGTTCACATACTTTAACAAAGAGTGGGGAATCGGATATGATAACCCACACTATTTGAAAAAGGGAAGATGGCATGTACCCACTTTGTATGATTTTGCTTGTTTTGGATTAGATAAAAAGTATCCAGAATATGCCATTCAATGGATTGGTCCTCTTGAACCTGAAAAAGAGGAGGAAACCGAGGAATATAAGCGCACACACAAACGAGGAATTCAACTTCCATTTTGTTATGAACCTCTAAACTACTCGTATCAAAAGAACAAAAAGTACCTTTCCAATGACTACTTCGACCCCTACAAGGTAGCTACTCCCAAGGATTCCTCCAAAAAGGATGAGGACGTAGCACCAGCAACCAAGACTGAGACGGACGAGTTTAAACTCTATGTTCCCCCTCTCATCTTGGAAGCAAAAATTATCGAGTTGGAGGAGTCGTTTGAGAAAGAAAGGTCTATTTTTCAAAACGAAAAGAAAGTGCTCATCTCTGAGATTGAGAAACTCAAATCTGAGAAAACCGACGGTGTGTCAAGTGAGGAAAAGGAAAAATTTCAGTGGGAAATCAATACGCTCTCATCAAAACTGTCTGAAATGACAAGAGAAACGATGAAAGAGCACCTGAGAAATGGTCAACTCCAAGAACATATTGACCTTCTCCAGGCTCAAAAGCAGATTTCACCTGATCTTTCCTCCAACTCATCTGACACATCCTCGTGTAAAGCTTTCATAGGAAATATCTCGTCTCAAGAAAGTCAAGTTTCTCAAGATGAATGTGTTACAAGGAATTTAAACTCTGATTTTTCAAACGCTTCCGCACCAAATTCCTCAAAGCACACTACAGAAAGCACAAAGTGTTCCTCACCTTCCTCGACCGATCCAAGTCCAGTAATTTCGGATGTCGATTTTTCAGAATACATGAACTCCGAAGGTAATTCTGATAGAGAGTTTGAGTCGTTCCCTTTCGACAAACCTCTTCCAAGTCATTCTGACTTTTTGTCTCCAGTGGTTAATCGTCCAGTCAATTTTCTAAAGGGCGACTGTTCACAATCCAAGACTCCGGCTGTGATCAAGATTCTTAAAAATGCTTCAAATGTTCAAAAACGATCACAGCCGAAGCAAAAGACCGAACAACCGACCACTAAGATTCCTGTTTCCTCAAAGTTCACTGACCGCACTGTCCCTGTTGTTTCGGATAAAACCGGTCTAGCTAAACAAACAAAACCAAAGTGGCCAGCCAAGGAATCTGTCAAGGATGATGCATCAAAGTCGTTCAATACTGTCTTTCATCCTAGGATGAACAAAAACGATTGTGCCTGGAATCATAGGAATAATTTTGTTAATAGAGATGTTAATTTTCCGATGAAAATTTATTCCATTCAGCAATTGATTCAATTATCACACGATCGTTTGTGTTGTTCTAGTTGTGGTTGGAATGATTTTGATGACATTGCTAATAATGATTGGTTTGGGTCATATCAAAGGTTTAATCATACACCCAAACGCAAACCCCGTAATAACCAGCAAAGACACTATCAAAAACGGGGTTACCAATCAGCGGTTAAACCACAGCGGGGGACCAAACCTGCTCCTAGATGGGTTGCTCCTACTAAGGTTAAACCGGCACCCAGGTGGAAAGTTGCTACAAAATCTGTTCCTCCTAAAGGTGTAAATTCTGCACCGAAGAGGAAACAAGTGCCAAAACCAGTTCCCTCTAACGGTGTAATTCCTATACCTAAAGGGAAAGCTGGGACAAAGCAAGCTTCCCCAAACGGTGCCAAACCTAACCCTCCCGGACCCAGGAAAATCTGGGTACCGAAGGTCCGCTAAATTTGTTTTGCAGGACGGTCATGTGTGGTCCTTAAACACTAGATGCTCCACACACATGACCGCAAGGAGAGAGCTGCTCACGATCTACAAGGAACAATATTAAGAAGACGTGAGGTTTGTCTATACCTGTGCTCTAACAAGCTGCTCACGTGTTTAGGGGGAGCATGATCAGCTATCAGGTATGTTATTCTACTGTTGAGGGGGAGCGTCACACACACTTTTTCCTTAAATATGTTAAAAAGTTTTTGTGTGTGGGGATACTCCCGTGTGCATTTCACACTACGCGCACATTCTGAGGGGGAGCGACACAGTGTTTTTCTTTCAATGCCTAAAAGTTTTTATGTGTGTCGGACTCTCCATTGCACTATCCTAGGGGGAGCAAATTCTTCCCCATGCTCCGTTGGAGGGGGAGCGAGAGAAGGTTCATTTCTAAAATCCATATAGCTTTATTTTCGCAAAATGTAAAGAATCAGGGAAATTCTTGAAAATCCAGAAGTATCCGGACAGGTTTCCGGACTGGGTCCTTATCCAGATTGGAAGGGAACCCGGGTACCATATCCGGACTCTTGGTCTCTCTTAAATGTCAACCGGATTCTATTCAGTCCGGATTGCTTAATTTATCCGGAAACTTTCATCATCTCCGCTATGCTTTTTTGTCCGGACACCTTTTGTCCGGATACCTGTGTTGTCCGGAATGTCTTGCAATTGCATCATTATGTCCGGACGCCCCTACTACTTTCAGTCCTGTACCTGTTTCATCACTATCTGTCCTCAATCTGTATCAGATTGAGCCACTTAATGCAAAGGTACGCACCAGAACTTGTTTATCCGCCTCAGTTTCTAACTTTGGGTCTTTTTACAGATATTCCATGGCGGATCCACAACCTCAATCTGATGGGAAGAGTCACACTGGTTTTCTTACAAAGTCTAAATATTTTTTTTCTTGTATTGATATCACTCTCACTCCGAGGGGGAGCAAGTCGATCCCCATGTATGTTTTGAGGGGGAGCAGGATAATATCCGTACTATGCATATGCCTGAAACCCTACCTATGATAGCATATGGACGAGAGTTAGGGAATCCCATGGTCCAGCCAGAGCCGGAGGGACCTTCCCCGGGACATAGCACATGTGAAAAGGAGGGTGTTAAGGTCGAACTCGAACCAAGAAAGATTGAGCCATAAAGATAACGAGGCTCCTGAGCGAAACCAGCCACGTCATATCCGGGTAGCCACATCTGCTATCTCGTCTCATTTGTTGGGACGGGGTATTGAAGAAGCCTCCGTGGACCCAGCGGAGCAATTGCACGACCCCCCCCATCCACTCATCCGTTTCACGACAGACGGATGTTTCAATATTACACGGGGAACAAGCACAACTTCCACCGGCCTCTCATTCGGAGAGTGTTGGTGTTGAAATAAGAGACCAGCAGCCCCCGGTCTCGACTTCTTTGCGTGCACCATCGAGTCTAGAGCCTATTGTTACTGAACATTCTTCGCCTAGGACACTTGATGCGGAACAACACCAAGTCGCGACTCTTAGTGACCCGACCGGAACGTCTATAGTGTCTCCGACTGCCGGAACACGAGGATTGGACGGAAATCCTACCACAGTTAATATCACGCCAGCTGTGACCATAGGTGGCTCTGCCTCTAAGGTAGATGCCTTAACGGGTGTTCTAAGTGACCCCGGCGTTATCTCACCCGACTTTGTGTCACCAGGGTCTCTGGACAGCACCCTTAAGGCTGTCCGCCAAGAGATGGAGCAAAACATGCAGCAACACGTAGCCGCCGAAATCGACGCCGTCAAATGCCTAATTAAAGGTAAAAGCCATGTCGTTGATTCCGAATCCACACCTGCACCTCCACCCTCTTACTCGGTAGATACTTTAAAAGCCATGCTCCTGGCTCAATTGCTCCAGGAATCAGCAGCTGATGCCCCTACCAACGCAGACCTGATCTCACTTCTCAAAATCCAGGTCACTGCCCCATCATCTGTTACTTCACGCCTAGACGCCATTGACTCAGCCCTCAAGGACTACAACCGCGCACTCTCTACTCTGTCTGAGCGGTTCCGCACACTTGAAGAAACCTGTAAGAGTCAAGCCGGCGGTCTCAAACGCAAGCACGATGACCAGGATGATCCTGATCACCGTGAGGGGGAGAAGCGTCTACGCCAAACTGAGACCGCCCAGATCATGACTGCCAAAACTACAATTGTGGTTCATCAGGAATCCCCAACTGCGGAAACTTCAACAGAAACACCCGAAGCCGAGTTCCCATTAGCACAAATGGTCATCGATATGGACATTTCAGATGATGAAGCCCCAACGGTTGAAAAGCCCGAGGGTACAACACAGGAATTGGTCGCACAAGAACCATCAGACATGCCGACGCTCACCATGATTGATCCTGTATGTGAAACCAACCCGGAAACCGAAGACGCATGGTACGAAAAAGATGCCAGAGCCGTAAACTTCGAAGTAAACCTGGTGTTTCCCACTGATGAAGACGACAACGTTGATTATGACCAGTTTCTGCTTCATTATTTCTATGGTACGCCTCCCGTTCACTCGACTCAACCCACTACGACTTCAGATCAACCTGAAAGTTCAAATGCAGAAATCCCGACATCCCCTCAGCAAACGACAGCTCCTGATCTTCCTCCCCCTCCTCAGCAACAAAATCGTTGGGAGAAGATCAAGGTCCTCATTCCTCATCTGGAGGAATCTCTGAAGAAGCTGTTTGTACACAGAATTCGCCCCATCGAGCCGACCTTCTATCTTGGCATCTACAGTCCTGATCCAGCACGCCAACTCCGATACGTAGAAGCCATGAAACGGTGTCTCCCGAGAGACCAGGTTCGAACCAAACATAAAATTTCAGAAGTGCTAAAGATTCAGTCAAACCGAATTATGAAGATCGTTTTTCTCGTATTCACTATTCGACGTGAAGACGAAAAAGAATGGATTTTTTCTGAAGCTGACTTTAAGCATCTCCATCCGTTCGACCTCCTGGTTATTCTGAGAGACCTTCGCACCAGAACCATCCGACCGCTTGTTGTAACAAAGGCGCTCGAAGCGGTTCGTCGATTCCTTGTCCGTTCTATTATGATGTCTTATCTTACGGACTTTCAAATGGCAATCGAGAACCAAGCGAAGAAGGTAAATCTGCTTAAACCGAATCTGAAAGCTCCTGAACTGTCGATGTATCCCGAGAATGCAATGCAGCTTCAACCAGAATTTGGGATCGTCTTCCTCAACGCTCAGAAAGAAAAGAAGTTTATGAGGTTCAGTCAGGTAGATCGATTTTGCGACGACACTCTGCTCAAAGTTCAAGACGCTCTTCGAAAGATCATCAAACACGAATCCGAAAATCCAAAGGTATCCTATTTGCCCAATCTGAATGAAAGAACTGCTCAGACTGCTTTGGATATGGTTGAAGAACGTCTCGACTACCGCCGCGCCATCAGATTCTTCGAGGTTCATTTCGTGCTCCGCAAACGTTACGTCTACAACTGGAAAGAGCTCCAGCGTGAACTCGAACTTCAAATCAAAGGGGGAGATTGTTAGGGTAAAATATGTGTTGATTTAAAGTTCAAGGGTTAATTTGTAATAGATTAATCTTAGTCCATTGTGAACGGGCCGTGGGCTTGGTACCACGGGCCCAGCGTATTTAAAGTGCAATTAGCTTAGAAAATTAGCTAGTTGTCTCATTTAGCTTTTCTGCTTTACACTGTAATTCTCCCTAATTCAATAGCTAAGTGGGCAGCCTTTGTGAATCATATCAACTGTTCTTATTTGCTTATTCACAAACATAATCGTTGCACGGATCTGGATTCAACAGCTTTTCATGTCCATCCTATTACCCGCATGATCTGCATCTGTGTAAGCAGTTAGTTCAAACCCGGAATCCTTAGGATACCAAAGACCCAAGTTTCTTGTGCCTTTAAGGTATCTAAGGATTCTTTTAACAGCCACAAGGTGATATTCCTTCGGGTTAGCTTGAAAACGTGGACAAAAAGATGTTGCAAACTATGAAATCCCAAATCTCTAGCAATAAGATATGAATGTAGTGAGAGAAAATCTAGAGAGCAAATATGTCATTCATGTATTGAGCTCCAAGGATTACAAAAGGTTTCTAAAAGATTACAAAAGCTTACTAACAAATGAACTAGACAAGCCTATTTATACCCATGACATACAAGGTATAAAGGCATTCACAATACTGTATAGACTCATACAGTACATTGACTTTACAGTAAATTTTGAATACAACAATGCTCTAACAATCTCCCCCTTTGGATTCAAGATTTAAAAAAAATAACAGCAGTCTTCAGCTCTTTGTAAAGTCAATCTTCTCAAACAGACACTCTATCAAACCATCTTCAAATAGCTTTATCTCCACTAGTTCACGGCGAACTATATGCTTTGACACTCTTTAAGAACTCAGCTTTGAAGAATCTTCAGACAAACATGAAAAGTCATTGTCTTTTTCTTTGAAAAATCAACCTTCTTCAATACAATCTTCAACAGATTGTCTTCAAGTCTTGAACATGGATTTCATATCTTTATATAGAACCATCAATTCGGAACAAGATAAATCAGAAACGATTAGAGTTTGGATCAGAAAGATGTGAAACCATCCACATTGTTGAACTTTTAGGTGTAAGCGCATTCCGATAACCACTCAGAACTAAGATAACCAAATTCAGCAACATTTGGACTTCACATGATCCTTCTCCCCAATCTTCAGTCTTTGTTCACGAATCTTTGACTTGAAATATCTTTGATTTGAAAATTCTTTGACATGAAATTGAAATTAAACTTTTCTCCCCCTTTTTCGATGATGGTGAGCATCGAAAACCATTTTCAATTTCAGTCGTGTCTTTGAGTATTGCTAACAATCTCCTCCTTACAGAATAACCTTGCTCCCCCTCAAAATAAGAATTCTGGAGCAATTTATTTTCTCCCCCTGAAAGTATGCATATATTTCAATAACCTACAGTATTTGAAATTGTAGCACAAATTTTAAAACAAATTTACACAAGGAAAATAACATTCATTGAATTTTATTTTATAACTACAAACATTTGATCATTTGAAAACTTTACAAAAGAAATTCAACTTAATGAAATTTAACAGATTTTTCAATCAAATGAAATCAAATGCATGTGTTTGGATTCAAGAACAAGTCATCATTGTATATCAAGTTAAAAAATGTTCAGTTTCAACCCCTTTATTAAATCTATTTGGTGTGCTAGCATGGGAAATATGATTAGCTTCAAGCATATGCAATTCTAAAACATATAAGAATATTTTGCTCTACTCACACTATTTGTCCAAAATCAGAATTTTCACAAATTTACGGGTTTATCGCGACTTTGTATTTTCCCAAGTTTCAAGAGATGTGTGCTCATTGGCATCTTTTCTTTTGTGCTCATTGGCATCTTTTGATCAAAAAGTTTAGTAAGAATAAGATACACCGTTAAACATGACTTTCTATCTGGTTCTATAGCAGGATTTGGGTCAGCAGATCCCAGACCAGTTGGCCTTAGGTGCTAGGTGTCAAGCACCCCTTAGAACTTAATTTCCCAAACCAGAAAGGCCACATCGATATATCTTAAACCCATTTGTACCAGTAAAACATGGCTTTCTATCTGGTTCTATTGCAGGATTTGGGTCAGCCGATCCCAGACCAGTTGATCTTAGGGACTAGGTGTCGAGCACCCCTTAGGACTTACTCTCCCAAACCAGAAAGGCCACAGGCACAAACTTTCAAACTAAATGATATTCTATATAAGTTCGAATTTCCATCACAAAATATGAATGATATCTCAATCACTTGGTTCTTAATCATAGTGCTTCCCCCATATTTTCGTTTCCATTCATCATTCTGATAAATAGGCTTTTTGAGCATTATATTCTATATAAGTCCAGATTCACATATCTTTGAGCATTCAGCATAATTTCATTCATGTTTTGCTTACCTTTCGATTTATTTCAGAGGTGAAAGATGAAGCAAATCTAACTCAGATAATACAAAGATTCTTGAAAAAAAACATCTTTTAGCACGCATTTAATTCATTGAATGAAAATTGAAAATTGCATCTCATTGAATTAAATTTGTAAAGATTCAAGTTTTCAAATCAGTAGAAACAAATATAATCCAATGTTACCTTTTGCCACGTTCCTTGAAACAGAAAGATGTAACAGTTAAAGATATCACCTGAGAAGTGTGAGTTCTAAACTGATTTGTTTAGAAGTCTTAGTCTTTGAAGTACGGGTCCTGAACTGATTTGTCCAGAAGCCATTGACGTTGAAATCCGGGTTCTAAACTGATGTGTTTAGAAACCATTGTCGTTGAAGCACGGGTTCTAAACTGAGATGTTTAGAAGCCATCATTCTTTGTCTCCCCTTAATGGTACAAATATTCTTCAAAAAACAAATCCACCGCTTCTCTTCTGTTTTCAGACATGTGTGTGGTATGTATTTACAAATCAGTACAACACATGATAAACCTACAAAACAGATTAAGCAGATTTTGGTACCCAATGGCATTTGGGTCCTAGTGGGTTAGGTGTAGATTTCTTACAAGGAATACTGTAAGAACCATACCAATAAGAAGTATAATCTTTATGCACAAAATCATTTGATCCACAGTAAGAACAACAGATTTTCTTATGTGCCAACCTAATCAGATGATTTACAGAATGAATAGGATTAAGTTTAGCAGAAGATTTACCTTTTGGCGCATTGTTCTTCTTGGCATTTGATGTGAATACAGATGATTTTGGCACATCTTTCTTTGGAATTGTTGTGCCTTTGATTCTCCATTCCATCTTCACCCTCTTGAAGACTGGAACTTCTTCAGATTTGGAAGTATTAATTTTAGGCACCTTAAGAATATCATCCGATTTATCAAACAGAGGATTATAGAAAAGATTAGAAGAACGAATCTGACCTTTTGAGAAATCTGTTGATCTTTTAAATTGTTTAGAAGGAATGTTTTTAAAACTTGAACTTGAAGCAGTTTTAAAAGAACATTCAGAATCATTTGAATCAACAAATGGAGTCTGAAAGATAGAATTATGACTAGCCTGCTTTGAGACATCAAATTTAAAAATGACGTCTTCAAGTTCTTTGACTTTGTGTATTAAAACATTTTTCTCTTTAGAAATTAGATCAAATTTCTTTTGGAGATCAGATTTGATCAACTGATCCTTCATAATATCAGCTGATAAACCAGATAATCTTTTGGTAAGATTAAGAATCACATCTTCAAAATATACACGTTCCGATTCAAAATCTTTTTCCAAAAACCTTCTTTTATCAGTAATCTCTTTGAAAATTTCCATATTTTTCTTTTTAAGGGTTTTACTTTCCTTTTCAAAGAGATTTTTCTTTTCCGTGAAATCTTTTCTTTCCTTTTCCAAAAGATTTTCTAATTCAGAGATTTTTATGGAAAGTTCAGAACTTTTAATCTCAAAAAAATTTCGTTCAGTTTCAAATTTAGCTCTTTCTTTTTCGAGCTTGTCTTTTTCTAAAAATAAAACTTTCTCAAAGTCTGAAACTTGTTTTGAAAGTTTTATACATTTCAGCTCAGTCTCTTTCTTTTCTTCAAAAACTTTCTTTTCTTCAAAAGAAAAATTAGACAGTTTTCTCTTTAGATCGGCATTTTCACTGTCCAAAATTTTCCCTATATCTTTAACTTCTTTTAATTGAGCATGTACCTTTAAGCTCCACTTCACTCTCTTTTCTTCTCTACTCTTCAAATCGGCATTTTCTTTTTGAAGAGTTGTTACTTTCTCTTGAAGATTCTCGATTTGATCGTGCAGACTTGAGTTGTCTTTCTTTGCTTCAAGATCTGCAATATAAACTTCAAGATCAGTTATTCTTTTAGTAAGTTTAGCATTTGAAGAAGAAATGTCTAAAATTTGTCTTTTCAGATTAACATTTTCTTCTTCCAATGCTTTATTTAAAATAGGAGTTGAAGAATTTGAAGCATTATCTTTAACAGGAGTTTCTGATATAGGAGATGTTTCTGATAAAATAACTTGTTGCAAAATTCCATTATTTGCCTTAGCTTTTTCAAGTGGCTTTGGAGGTGTTTTTGTTATTATGACTTGTTGCAACACTTCATTATTTGGTTTAACAGATACATGTGAATTAACAGATGTTTCTGTTATAATGACTTGTTGCAACTTTACATTTGGTTTAACAAAAACTTTTGCAATTGGAGGAATCTCCTTTTTCAGAGTTTGCTTCAAATCTTCACCACTGCTTTTAACAATAACTTGTTGTAAAACCATTTTGATTATTGCTAGAAATTGATCGTTCAGAAGATCAAGCAGACAGTGTATGAAAATACACAAAAAAATTATATAAAATGTTTTCTTGAAAAGCTCTTACAGTGTATGAAATACACTATAGGATTTTTTTTTTTAAATCAATGAATTCGAATGTATAAGGGTTCGAATTCAATGAATTCGGATGTATAAGGATTCGAATTCAATGAATTCGGATGAATAAGGGTTCGAATTCAATGAATTCGGATGAAGAAGGATTCGAATTCAATGAATTCGAATGTATAAGGGTTCGAATTCAATGAATTCGAATGAAGAAGGGTTCGAATTCAATGAATTCGGATGAAGAAGGATTCGAATTCACTCAATTCGGATGTAACTGGGTTCGAATTCACTCAATTCGAACTTAACTGGGTTCGAATTCACCCAATTCGGACTTAACTTGGTTCGAATTCACTCAATTCGAATCTAACAGGGTTCGAATTCTCTACAATTCGAATCTAATAGGGTTCGAATTCTATGAATTCGAATTCTTCTTGAGTCGAATTCTACACTTATGATGCCAAGAACAATTCGAATTCTCTATGAATGTTCCGAATTCTCTTTGAATGATCCGAATTCACCAAGAATGATCTGAATTCTTCACTTCGAACTTCAAAATCACTTAATCTGCCATAACTTCTTCAATTCTTGATCAATTTTGATGAATCTTATATCAAATTGTTCGTAATTGAAATCCGCACACTTTTTCTGTTGATTGCAATTCACAATTCGATCAATTTGAACAGATTAAGATCAAAACAGTGATCTTGAAGTTTTCGAAAAAAAAATTCAAGAATCGATCAGATCTGATGATTCTGTTCAGTTTTTTATGTTGATCCAAGAATTAAAGATGATCAATAATCAATTCCGAGTTCAGTGATGCAAGAAATTGATTCAAAAGATCAAAATTTAAAAAAAAATCAGATGAATAGTGATGAACACCCAATCCGAATTCTTCAGCCTTAGTGTAAAAAATCTTCAATTTGGTCTTCGATCTGCTTGAATCTTTTGTTTAGCTCTGATACCAATTGATAAATCCCAGATCTCTAGCAATAAGATATGAATGTAGTGAGAGAGAATCTAGAGAGCAAATATGTCATCCATGTATTGAGCTCAAAGGATTACAAAAGGTTTCTAAAAGATTACAAAAGCTTACTAACAAATGAACTAGACAAGCCTATTTATACCCATGACATACAAGGTATAAAGGCATTCACAATACTGTATAGACTCATACAGTACATTGACTTTACAGTAAATCTTGAATACAACAATGCTCTAACAATCTCCCCCTTTGGATTCAAGATTTAAAAAAAATAACAGCAGTCTTCAGCTCTTTGTAAAGTCAATCTTCTCAAACAGACACTCTATCAAACCATCTTCAAATAGCTTTATCTCCACTAGTTCACGGCGAACTATATGCTTTGACACTCTTTAAGAACTCAGCTTTGAAGAATCTTCAGACAAACATGAAAAGTCATTGTCTTTTTCTTTGAAAAATCAACCTTCTTCAATACAATCTTCAACAGATTGTCTTCAAGTCTTGAACATGGATTTCATATCTTTATATAGAACCATCAATTCGGAACAAGATAAATCAGAAACGATTAGAGTTTGGATCAGAAAGATGTGAAACCATCCACATTGTTGAACTTTTAGGTGTAAGCGCATTCCGATAACCACTCAGAACTAAGATAACCAAATTCAGCAACATTTGGACTTCACATGATCCTTCTCCCCAATCTTCAGTCTTTGTTCACGAATCTTTGACTTGAAATATCTTTGATTTGAAAATTCTTTGACATGAAATTGAAATTAAACTTTTCTCCCCCTTTTTCGATGATGGTGAGCATCGAAAACCATTTTCAATTTTCTTTTGTGCCTTTTTAAATTTCTCGTTAAGCTCAAATATCACAACTTGCATTTCTTCATATTTATCATTTTCAGTTTCAGATTCATTTTCAGAATTATCAGAATACAACAATGCTCTAACACAAACATAATATCCGGTCTACTCGCCGTAAGATATAGTAAAGATCCAATCATGCCACGATATAACTTTTGATCGGCTAATTTACCAGATAAATCAGCGTCCAAAAGCCTACCGGTAGCCATTGGAGTTTTCATGGTGGAAGAGGAATTTAAGTCAAATTTCTTAAGCATATCATTTATATATTTTGATTGATTAATGAAAATGCCTTCATTTGACTGTGTCACTTGGAGTCCAAGGAAAATTTTTAGCTCTCCCATCATACTCATTTGAAAACGGCTTTTCATCACCTCTTCAAAATCTTTACACATATCAGGATTAGTAGAGCCAAATATTATGTCATCAACATATATTTGTACTAACAATAAATCTTTACCTTCCCTCTTGAGAAAAAGAGTTGTATCTATTGTACCTTTGGTGTATCCATTTCCAAGCAGATGAATAGTCAGAGTCTCATACCATGCCCTCGGAGCTTGTTTCAGACCGTAGAGTGCTTTGTCTAAAACGTAGACATGGTTTGGATATTTTGGATCTACAAAACCTTCAGGTTGACTTACATATACCTCTTCATGAAGTATTCCGTTCAGAAACGCAGATTTGACATCCATCTGAAATACCTTCATGCTTTTATGCGCGGCGTATGCAAGAAAAATTCTGATGGCTTCAATCCTTGCTACTGGTGCGTAGGTTTCATCATAATCTATTCCTTCTTGTTGATTATACCCTTTTGCAACCAGTCTTGCTTTGTTTCTGACTATAATTCATGCTTCGTCTTTCTTGTTCCTAAAGACCCATTTAGTTCCAACAATGGTCTTGTCTTTAGGACGTTTCACCAAATGCCAAACTTCGTTGCGCTTAAACTCGTTTAACTCTTCTTGCATGACGTTTATCCAATCTGGATCTTGTAAAGCTTCAGATGCTTTCTTGGGTTCTAACGTGCTTAGAAAGTTGACATACAAACACTCGTTTGTAGTCGCAGATCGTGTCTTCACCCCATCATTGATGTCACCAATAATATCCGCTGGAGGATGTGCTCTTGTCCATTTATGAGTACTAGGGAGTGTTGGAATTTCCGCACGAGTGTTGTTTGAGTCATTTTCATCCAAAACTGCAAGAATTTCTTCGGTTGATTCAGTTGAAGATACATGAGTCGGTTCAGGCATTTGAACTTCTGGAATTTGAATTTCAGGTGTAGAAACCTCCGATGATGTGTTTACTGAAATCGGAACTTCAGGTTGAATTTCAGGTTCAGAAACTGGAATAGTTGTAGGTTCACTCGAAGTTTCGTTAGTTGCACCAGAAGTACTTGCATCGACATCTTCAGATGGACCGGAGAAATTAACACTCGTCTGTTGTGAAGTTGCATTTATGGAAGAGATAGGTGGTTCCATATCTGCACAATATTCCATAAACGCATCATGAAATAACAAATCTAATTCTTTAGTATTATTATTATTCAATACAAAATTAGAAAACTGTTTTGGCACAGCTTCTACTCCTTTTTTAGTAGAAGCTTCAGTTTGTTGTCCGAGTTCTGAACCGTGTTGTCCAGAAGTCAATGTCACAGTTTCGTCAAACGTAACGTTGATGCTCTCGATGACTGATTTTGTACGATAATTGTAGATCCGGTATGCTTTCGAATTCAAGGAATAGCCAATAAAGATTCCCTCATCAGCCTTGACTTGGAACTTCGCAAGGTGTTCACGATCTTTTAGGACAAAACATTTTCATCCAACAACACGCAAAAATTTGATGTTAGGTTTGCGATTATTGATTATTTCATATGCAGTTTCATTAAGACGTTTATTAATAATTGTCCTGTTTTGAGTAAAGCATGTTGTGGAAACTGCTTCAGCCCATAAACTTGGAGGAAGACCCGAATAGGCAAGCATTGTCCGAGCAGCTTCTACAAGAGTCCGATTCTTTCTTTCAACCACTCCATTCTATTGTGTTGTAATTGGTGCAGAAAAATTGTGAGAAATGCCAACTGATTCAAGAAACGATTGTAGAGTTGCATTCTTGAATTCAGTCTCGTTGTCACTCCTTATCTTTTGAACTGGATGTTGTAGAAGGATTTGAATCTTTTTAATGAACTTGATAATCTGCTCAGGTGCTTCAGATTTAAGTCGTAGGAAATCCAGCCAAGTATAGCGTGAGTACTCGTCAATCATAACTAAGATATACGTCTTTCCTCCCATTGATTGAGTCATCATCGGGCCACAAAGATCCATGTGGATTAATTCCAAGGCGTTGTTGCAGTTAGACAAAGTTTTGGACTTATGCGAGACGTGTTTCATCTTTCCCATTTCACACGCCAGACAGATAGAGACTTTGTCAATCTTCAGTTCTGGAAGTCCGGAAACTAATCCATCAATTCTGAGCTTGTTGATGCTTCGAAAGTTTTGATGCGAGAGTCTTCTATGCCACAACCAACATTCATCTTGAGAGGCTTTTGATACAAGACAAACTTGATTGGAAGCAACAAGAGTCGCAAAATTTGTCATATATAGATCGCCGCATCGTTTTGCTCTGAAAATCTCTGATCAGTTTTCATCCACAACATAGCAAAATTTCTCGTCAAAAATTACCTTACAGTCCTTGTCGCAAAACTGACTAATACTGAAAAGGTTATGCCCTAATCCTTCTACATACAAGATCTTCTCAATTGCCATCGAGTCATTTTTCAACGTTCCGTAGCCTCGAACGTGACCTTTTGAATCATTTCCAAACCCCACAGATCCGCCAGGATGTACAGTAAAATCGTGCAGTAAGTGCTTGTACCCCGTCATGTGTCTAGAAGCTCCCGAATCAATGACCCACACATGACGGTCCTGTAAAAGAAAATTACCTCATCTTAGGTACCCATATCTGTATGGGTCCTTTCTTGTTAGTACGGATCAGTTTGTTTATCACAGTTGATGAACCTTGAATTTTGCCTTTAAAAATGAGTTCATTTTGTGAATTTGGTTTGTTTACATGATCTTTCGGTAGCTATTTCCAAACCATATTCACATCAACTGATTTTGTATCATTCTTTTTATTCTTTTTGTTTGATCTGAAACCGAACATTTTTGCAAATTTATTCGCTGAAGATTTTAAAGAAAAAGACGAAGTATTAGATTTTTTTGTTAGGAGCAATGTTATTTAACTTGAAATAGTTGTCCCAACAATGAGCACAATGTATTCTTCTTTTAGCTTGTGTCAACAATTTAGAATCTGAAAGTGCGGAATTTTTATTGCCACAAGCATTGTAAACATTACATGAATGTATACAATTTTTATTAAAAGAAAAACATTTCTCAGCATTGGTACTCCTATTCTTGCTATTTGTAACACGCTCCTTCATATCCACGCACTTTTCTTCATCCATTTCTGAAGAAGAAGAAGAAGAAGATGAACTGTTAGAATTCTTAGAATTAGAAGAATCATTTGAAGAAGAATCAGATTTGGTTTCGGATGATTCTCCTTTCTCATAAGCACTGTATTCTTTATCATTTGAATCTGAGTTAGATTCAAACAAAGAATTATTAAAGCATACAAATGATGATTCTTTTGTCTTAAGATTACTTTCTTCGAAAGAACATTTTTCTTTTGCTTTGACCGAACTTGATAATTTGGGTTGATCTGTTGATTCACATTGATTTGAACACTTTATACAAGTATTTGAATCTTTAGATTTTGATAATTCAAAAAATTTGGATTCAAGATTTCGAATATTAGTCCAAAGATTAGAATTAACTTTTAGACTTTGATCTAAATCCATTCCAATATTTTCATCATCATCTTCTAATTTTTCAATTTGTAATTTTAACTCAGAAATTTGATTTTCTAAATCAACAATTTTGATCAATGTCGAATACAGATCAGGAAATTCAGAAGTGGTTTCTTGAACAAACTCTTCTTTGTTAGAATCAGATTTTGCATTTGACTCCATATCCTCACAAGATTCAGATTTGACAGATTCAGGTTCATTGAGTGTAGAATCAAAAGATTTATCCATAGATTCATTTGAGAATAATGAGTTAAATTCAGTTAGTTCAACCTTTCTGGTTTTATAACTGGAATTTAATTCATCGTATTTAAAGTTTGTCGTATTGAATCTAGGCTTATCATCAGAACCTTTATCCGTCTTATCTTTATCTTTATTAGAAACAGGAGTTGATGTATTAGAACTAACAAAAATTTGAGATATTGGAGGTATTTCCGTTTTAAGAGTTTCCTTCAAACCTTCACCCAAATTTTCAATTGTATAAAGATTTCAGGTGCTTTCTTAAGAACCTCAACATCAGATAATCCTAGCCCCATTTTTGGATTAAAAAATCGAGTATCCTTTGGGTTACTAGTTATTAATTTTAAAGTTTGCTCAGTCTGACCTCTTTTGAAATTCAACTCTTCAAGTTCTTTGATCTTAGCAAAAGCTTCTATTCTTTCTTCAGAGAGAATCTTAATTTTAAATTGATAGTCTATATTTTCATCACTTATATCTCGCATTTTCTTCTTCAATTCAGAAATTTCAGATTCAAGCGTTTTAACTTTTGTTCTAATAACTTCTTTTTCTTCTTCTCTATCTTCGGCTAGACATTTATAAAGAAGTGCCTCATCGTGATATTTCAATATTGAACTTTTTTCAGCTTCAAGTTTCTTTTGAACTTTTTTAATTTTCTTTTTAAGTTCAGATATCACGAGTTGCATTTCTTCATATCTTGAATCTTCAGTTTCAGAATTATTATCATAATTATTATCATAATTATCAGAATTATCAGAAGAATAAAGAGATGATACCTCGGATTCCTGGTCATTTTCATTCATTTTTGCCATCAGACTGTACTTTACTTCAGTAAAGTGCGCTTCTTCATCATAAGAAGAATCCTTGAGCCAAATTTCTTCCTCAGTTTTGATTGGCTTTCCGCTTTCTTTTGCTTTTGCTAGATGTGCCTTCCGCTGATAATAATCAGAATCTTTAACCTTCTTTTGCCTACAGTCTCTAGCAATATGACCTGGTTTTCCGTAGTTAAAACAGTTTCGGTCATCTCTATCCTTATTTTCCTCTTTTTCCTTTTTCTCCTCTTTTTCTTCTTTCTCCTCTTTCTCTTCCCCTTTGTTCTCATATGTCTTCTCAAACCTTTTATATCTGTTAGCTTTGTTATATTCAGGTTTAACTTTTGAATAGAACTTCTATCTACCAAATTTGTTTTGAAACTTATTGGTTAACAAGGCTAACTTTTCAGCAATTTCCTCCATATCATCTCCAGAACTGCCACTACCATCATCATCAGAACTTATCTTCTTCTTGCTCATCCCAGAAATCAACGCTTTTGTTTTCATAGCTCCACTTTTCTTTTGTTCACTCAGAAGGGCTAAAGACTCTTCGACCTTTTTATTCTTTTCCTTAACCTCTTCTACTTTTTGAACTCTTCTAGGAGCAACATACTGACTTGTAGCAGTTTCGGCTTGACCACCAACATCCATATATGGTATGTGAGGACCTTCTTTGATTGAAACCATTAAACCTCTATTCTGATGATTTAGGAATTGAATCATTCTTTTATTCCATTGGGAATATTCTTCCACTAGAAGAACTGGAGGCTTATTCTTTGACCCCATGCTGAGTAATTCTCTCGACATCTTTACAAATCGCTAGATGGATCTTTCAGAAAATCAATCAGAAAGTATTAAAAATACTTAAAGAAAAAAATTCCTGGAATTTTTTTAAACTTCTCGCAACCAACTGCACTTCCACTTCTCGCAACACACAGTAAGAAACAGTAACTTCTCGCAATGAACTAGATACGAATTCCTGGAATTCGCAACAAACTTGATAAATAGTAACTTTCCGGAACACACTATATGCGAACAATACACTACTCGCAACAGACAGTATGCGAATACTAAACTTTTCGCAACCAAAAGATGCGAATTCTGAACTTTCCGCGAGTAACTATATGCGAATTCAACACTTGTACGAATTTTCAAACTAACAACACTACCAAGGATACGAATTCAGATACTTCACGTAACAAACTGAATACGAATTCTCTACTTCTCGTAACCAACAGGATGCGAATTCTGAAGATATTCAACAGTTCGCAACCCACAAGATGCGAATTCAACAGATTTCGCAACAAACACCATGCGAATTCCCAAGTACTAAACCTTTTAGTCTTGCGAGTTCTTCAAGATGATGCTTGCGAGTTCTTGAGTATTTTCTCAGATAATCGAACTTTCTTAGATTTAGACTTCAATTCTTGTCCAAAAACAGTAAATTTTTGCAGAATTGCTCGAAATTACTTTTCGAACAATTTTCTAGTTGATCATTTTTACGAATTCGATCAAGAAAAATCAAATACGACCAAAATCACAGATTCTGAACTTTGTGAAAAACAACAACAATTTCGTCAAATTTTGAGCAACTTGGCCAAAATTAGGTCTTGAAGCCTGAATTAATGATGTTCAGGAACAAAATCTGAGTGTAATTAACTCAAATTTGGATCAAATTGATCAAGAAATGAAGAAATGAAGAAATGAAGAAATTGAAGAAATCTTGATGAACAGTGCTTGATGTTGGATGCGAGTTCTTCAGAAAAACAGCAAAATCTTCAAAAATCCTTGCAAAAACTGATTGAATTTCCTGTTTAGCTCTGATACCAAATGTGAAATCCCAGATTTAGCAAACAAACATAATATCATGTAGAGAGAATCTAGAGAGCAAAGTTGTCATCCATATATTGAACATTGAGTACAAATGACATTAGCATGAAAGTGTTATGGAAATAACAAAGGGATCTTCTTTATATAGTAGGGCCATGACATGTCCATGCCTCTACTTAGAAGATACAGTACAAAAGATTAATACTGTCTTGATATCTACAAAGTGCTCTAACACGTTGTATCTATGTGCAAAAAATATAAGACGCAAAATCAAAAGATATCTAAGTTTCATTCACCGAACTTACTGTCTTATATACATCCCAAAAGCTCGACCACTGATGGTCGAGTAGCAGGGAACAAAAATAAACAAAGATATTTTCTAAGGCAGAGGAGGAGCATCGGTCGCATCCTTGCCAGGCGTCTCACCCTGGGGACCTTCCTCCTCCTCGACCTCCTTCTAATCATCCGAGTCAAGATCCCTCTCGGTCCCGACCTCCCTAAAGAAGAGGTCCAACTCGTCCGATGCCGACGCCAGAGGATCTCTACCCAACAAGTGACGTCGCATGATCGCTGCACGCGCAGTAAGTCGAGCAAAGGAAAAAAGGGATTTGTTCTCGTCCCTCAACTCCTCTAGCTCCTTCTATAAGCTCGCCACCTTGGATTTGGACTCCTCGGGCCCCTTTTTCTTTGCAGCCAAGGATTCCTTCATTCCCTCTAGTTCCTCTGTTGGGTCGTACATCAAAGTCAGAGACTCCTTTAGACGCGAGTTCGCTTCATCCCTCGCATGGCCGATGTCCTCCAACTCATTCAAGGCATCGTCGAGTCGCACCGACGTCGCTTCTTCACGTTCCAGAGCGGATCTTTCCCTCTCTAACGCCGCATCTTCTTCCTTAATAGCAGAAGCCAATACGAAAATGTATTAACAAAATAGAAGACAACAATAAATAGACAAAGTCTTGAAAGATAGACTTACCAAGAACGTTAGCCCAGCGACATGGGACTCCATATCTTCGAGGGAAACTCCGTTGAAACGCTCTCTGAAAGAAGGGAGCTGATACTTTCCCAAATGGGGGAACAATTTCATCCCATCTAAGACATTATCATCTAAGAAATCCGACGGCAACGTAAAGTCGACCGTCGTTTCCTCCCCAAAACTCGTCTGCACACCTCTGCCCGTGTCGGCCGTCGAAGGGCTAGACGCGGCAGTAGGAGACATCGTCGCCGGTTGCGCAGTATCAACAGATCTTGCGCCGATCGTGTCAAACATGGTCTACGCCTTCGCCTTCTCAGGCGGAACGACTCTCGATGAGCCACCCGTCTTCGACGATGGTTCCTTCAGGACGGACATCCTTGTCCTCCTTAGGAGCCCCGACCCAGCTGTCGGGATATCCTTTCTCTTTAAGACCCCCGACCCAGTTGTCGAGGCATCCTTCTGCCTGCTTTCCCTCGCCTTGCGAGCCAGATCAATTTGAGCCGTCTTCTTGGTAGCAACAGGTGTCATCCCCGACCAAGATTCTCCTGTATGGCAAAAGAAAGAAGTTAGACGATTGAGAAACAGAGAAAGACCAGGTCGAGCAAAAAGAAGGCAAAGGGATACTTACCAGTTATCTCTACTTCTGTTTCTTCCCCCTTCTCTTCCTCCTCGGTCTCCTCATATTCCTCTTCTTCTTCTTCTTTCTCTTCTCGACCCATCCACATTCTATCGCCCAAGAAAACAGTGTCGGCGTCCTCATCTATCAGATGACGCGTGACGTACGATCGATCATCAGCGCTAAACTCCATGAACTTCTTTACCTTGGCTTTAGAGTCATCGTCAGGTTTTACCTTGTCAAAATTAATATGTACACATAAGAAAAAATATTAGACGGAAAGCCCCCAAATAACAAAGTGACATAAGACGTATGACAAACGGCTTACCCGTCATATTCCAACCAGATCTGATCCAGTCACTGTTAATGCCAAAAATCGCACAAAAGTACAACTTAAGGTCGATGTGGACATTTAACAACTAAAGAAACGTATCTCAAGCCAAATAACACAATTGCGTGGAAAAAGTAAAAGAGACAAGGAATTTGGTGACGTGGAAAACCCCAAAACGAGGGAAAAAACCGTGGTCGACTCCGTGTGAGTCGACAGTGCACTATAGTCGCCAATCAGGGGTGATAATCCTTGTGTTACAGGCAATATGTGTACAATAGGTTACAAATGAAATAAAAATAAACTTAGTCATGTGTAAAACGTGTGCGTCGTGTGTTGAACATGCGAAACAATGCTGCTGTCGTGCGGTCTGAACTGTTGTCATGCGGTGTGAACTGTTGTCGTGCGGTACTTGCGTTAGCGACGTGTGCTCGAATGCGAGAGAGAAAATATAGAAGTAGATGTGAAATGTCGTTGTATAGTTTGATGAATTCCTCCACTTGCTCGAGGTAGGAACATGCCTTTATATAGGTTTCGCCGATTGTTAATGCCAAAAATCGCACCAAAGGGACAACTTAAGGTTGACGTGGACTTAAACAACTAAAGAAAGAATCTTTCGACGAGACGTGCGACGATAAATAAAATAAAGAAACAAGGGATTTGATGACGCTGGAAAAACCTCAATCGAGGAAAAAACCTGCGGACGACAGGGGGTGTCGTCGCTATACTATGGTCGCCAATCAGGGGCGATGTCCTTGGATACTGGTGTCGATCGTAAAGAGATTACAATACAAATGAAGAAAAATGCTTCGAAATGTAAAGTACAAGTGTTTGAATGTAAAAATAGGTGTTTGTCGTTTACGAAACAAAGTGTGAACTGCTGGTCGAGGGCTGTTGTCGTGCGTCGAGAGCGATACTTAGAATAATGGTTCTTCACTTCAGGTGTTCTTGAATATTGCTTCGGTTGTTAATCGCCGGATATTCGATGTCTTGAAATGTTGATTGAGCTTGATATTTATAGTCTTCGTGTCCTTAGCTTCATCCATGAATGCTCCTTTAATGGCCTTAACGGTTGGAAACGGTCGCCGGAGTAATGATCTTCGTCCGTTACGGTCGCCGACTGTTTAATGATTGTGTCGGTTATAGTCGTTGCTCCTTAATGACTTTTACTCCTGCATTAAACACTTAATAAACGGTCATGGTTAACGTTAGTTTTGGTCGAGGTCGCACGTCCTTATATAATAGTCGTGCGGATCGGTCGACGCTATGGTCGAGCGTCGTAAGGAACTCTCGACTTACCTTTTATGAGGGACGACGATGGTGTTCTGGGTCTTTGTCGAGACCTTATCTTAATACAAGATATACTCCTTAATCATACGTCTTACCTGTTCTGGTCGCGGTCGAGCCACGTGATTTTTTGCCCAAACAGTTTTCCCCCAAAATTTGAAAATTGAATGTCAAATTTAAGTTTTAAATTTTGCTTGTCGAACGTTTAGGCTCGTGACCTGGGTTGAGGGACTTACCTGGTTGTCGTGGAACTGAACCGGTTCACCTTTAACTGAACAAGAAGTTGAAAAGTTATGACGTCATACTGATGCACGATGATGCTTACCAGCTGTCGAAGACAAGTGTCGAAGATCCGGGCGGATATACGAAAGGACATGGACGCGTGTTGATCATCAAGGAATTCGGTTTGTTTGTATAAGTAAAAGATATGACAAATTCTTCCTTGTTTCGCCTTTGAAGGGTTTGTGCTGTGATTTCCTTGCCATTCTTTGTCGGATCCTTTCCAAACTTGTGAAATTCTTTGATTTGATTAGGTTCTCCGGGGTCTAGCGCGCCTATAAGTAAGGTACGATTTCTTTGAGAGTGTTATTCAAGAGCTATCAGACCTCCGTGACTTTAGAAAGTTAGCAAAAATTCCCGCGTGGATCGAATTGATTCGTCCAGGTCAGATCCTCTCAAATGAATGTCTTGAGGGGTACATCGTGATCTACGAATACCCTTTTAAGATAGGCTTTGAATGGCCGTATTCGCCTCTAGCCAAATCTTTTATGCTGGAGTTCGATTTAGCACCAGGTCAATTAATGCTCCAATTCTGGCGAGTTATTCAAGTGATTGAGCGTCTGCCGAGAAGATGGGGGAATCCTATGGGTGTACGTGATCTTCTCTTGGCTTATCAGGCCAAGAAGGATAGTTGTCATCGCTGTAGCTTACACTCTAGGCTCAAGGGTGATAGTGTTCTGGTTTTAGGGACAGCTGTGAATGACCGTGGGTGGAAGACTCGATATGTATTCGTGCGTAAGTTGTCTCTTGACTCCGAGAGTGAGTGGATTAGGACGGGCTGGAATATGTCGGGTGAGTCTTGTTATTTCATTTTTCGTATGCTATATACGGTATGATTATTAACTTGTTTTCTGTATATTGACAGCCGTAAGATTTGAGGACGTGAAACCAGACGCTAATTCTCAAGCGAAGATCAATTCGTTTTTAGAATTTAGTGTTGCCGAAAGATCTTTCATCGTGCGACACTTGGTAGATTACGACGATTTAGAGTTTTCAGGAGAGAATCAGGGGGAGAAGTGTGAATAGAAAGAAAAGGAAGAAGAAGAAAGGAAGTCAAGAGGAAAGAAAGGGATGACGAGTAAGGTTACTTTCTTTGACTTTTTGTGTTACTTCGAGTCTTTTTTCCCTTGTATGTTCATAACATTCTTTTCCTTTGCGATTTCTAGGAGAGTCACGACCCAAAGTGTCGAGTGTTTCTGCAAAAATAGCTGCTGAATTGGAGTGTGCTCGTCAAGGCAGGGATAAGAGATTATAGGCTATGTCTGCTGGTTCTGGAGTCTTGAAGAAGACGAGGACGACGATCTCGAGGGAGTCGTTTGCAGGGGTTGATGACTCGTCGAGAGTCGCTTCACCCGAGAAGGTAGGGGTCGGATCATCTAAGAAGGTGATTGCTGCGACACCCATTAATTCCGCGCCTCCGGCGAAAACGGTGAAGTCCCCGTCTGCCGCGTGGAATCCTTTGTCAGCTGACAAGGGCAAGGAACACTCGATGGGAGGGGAGAAGGTCACGACGGTCAACTTTACGCTGCCGTCGCAGTTTATGACAGGAAATGTCCTAGACGGGACGAACCTGTTCCCTCACCTGGATAAATTCCTACTTCCATCTTTCAGGGGGCGTTTTGAGGGGTTTCCTATCGAGGAGACGGGTGCCCATGTAGCCGGCTTGGTGTCCATGGTAAGTCTTTCTTTCAAGACTTAGTTTGTCTAGGCCCAGACTTCGTTGTCGTTGTCGTTGTCCACTGATGATGTCTGTCTTTTATGATTTCGCAGGCACTTCAAGCTTCCTTGGCCTTGCGAAGTGGAACGGTGAAGGTGAAAGATCTCTTGTCTGCTGCACGCGAAAGGGAGAATGCAACATTGTATCGAGCAAACGATGCTACTGGTCGCACGGAGGATCTATCGAAGCGTCTTGCTGACGCTTTAAAACATATGGAGATCGTTAATCATGCGAAGGAGGACCTTAGCCATCGCTTGACGCAGTCCTTGTCTATGACTGCCGAGCAAAGGGAGGAGATGGAAAAGATTAAGGAATCATTGGCTGCTGTTTCGAAAGAGGCTGAGGATTATAAGTCCAAGGTGGAGAGTTTGGAGAAAGAAGTGCGGGCTGCTAAAGACGAGGGTAAGTCTGTTTTTGCCATAGCTTGTTTGACTGCTCGGGCTGCTATCATGCGGCGGCATTTGCTAGGAAAAGATCCTCTTGCTTCTGCAAAGGAGGAACTGGACATTTATTTGAATGGCGTCGGGACCGAAAGGGATCTGGACTCAGATGATGAGAAGGACGTCGAGGAAGAGATGGTAGGCGAAGGTCCTCAAGATGAGACTTCAGGCAAGGATGCAGCGGATGTTCCTTCTTTAGTTTAAGAATTTTCTCTTTCTTTTTTGTTTTACTGCTCGACCGTTGGTGGTCGAGCGCGTTTTTGACAATTTTTCTGATGAATGCACTTTTTTGTTTTGAACTTTATTGGTAAACAACTATCGCATCGATTGAACATAAGATACATAGAAATCATGCGACCAAGGCACTTATAAAATATGAGAACATACAATCAAAGCATCCATACAGGGTATAAGAAAGAAAAAATAAGGCATTCGTTTAGAATGTATGATATTCAAACACCAATACATGCGACTAAGGTATTTATTCAAAACGCGAAGTTTTTCTAAGTTAAGAAGCTCAGGCTGCGAAGTCGTCTATGCGATCGTGCAATTAAGTAGTTTGATTAGCTGTAAGGTGTGATCAAGTCATGGACCTGATCGTCTATGTCGTGCGATTCTGCGATAAAACGATGTCGAGGGTTGGTCGTTGGCTCACCAACGACCCTCCGATGCTTAAGTAAGTAGCTGTTTGTGAAAAACATTTGTATGGAAAATAGTTAGAAATCATACCTTTCTCCTTCATGGGGTATTGCCCCCTGTCATTTATTATCCTATTCTTTTTGGAAAGAAAGATAGGTTTTAAATGACAGGACGACACGACGATCCGATGAGATACTGTCTGTGATTGATCATGACGTCGTACGACAGGGCACCATAGCGACGTTTCGACTCATTCTCAATCTTCAGGATTCCCAATGGCGTAGGGGATTTTAATTGACAACTTTTGCATGCTCGGGAGTCGACAGTCGATGGCTGTTAATAACGACATTATCAATAATATCTTTGAGATTACCTTGTGGAACATGATATGCCAATTCCTTCTTGAGTGCGTTACAATCATCCGTCGCATGACCATGGTCGACGTGGAAGTCGCACCACTTTGATTTATCCTTCTTAGCATCGTCCAAGTCAGACTTCTTCGGCCACCGGATGGTTGCTTGGGTGGTCTTCAGAGCTTCGACTAAGTCTTTAGCTGACCCTTTGAACCCATAAGAGGAGATCTTGGAGTACACGGGGAATTTAGTCGCGGTTTTAGCTTCTGCCTTCGTCTTGAAACGAACGTTTGAAATCTGACGCGCTGGCTCTATTCTGGATATAGCTTTCGGCTTGAATTTTGGCTTCTTGACACCTAACGGCTTCTTGTCGTCAGTGTGTTTGCGACGAAAGGATGCATCGTCTTCGACCCTTATATATGCTAAGGTTCGAGCTCGGACGTCTTCGAAAGTCTCTGGGGGATACTTGGTCAGATCGATATATAAACCTAAACTATCGTCTAGACCACGATTATAAGCTTCGATCGCAGTTTTGATGTCACAATTGCGGATACTGATCATTTCAGCATTGAATCTATTGAAATAACTTCGAATAGACTCATTGGTCTTCTGCACGACATAGTACAGATCACTAGTCTGCTGTTCCATCTTACGACTGCTAGCGAATTGCCGGGAGAATTGGTTGACCAATTTGGCGAACGACCCGATAGATTTGGGTTTGAGATTGATCAACCACTGGAGAGCTGGACCAGTGAGAGTCGCCCAGAAACTCTTGCACATGCATACTTCCTGGTACATGTGTGGAATCGAGATCGTCCACATGAGCTGCTTATACTGCGCGACATGCTCGGTTGGATCGGTCACACCCGAATACTTGGGAGTGAAGGCAGGAATGTTATACTTCTTTGGGACCTCGATGGTGGCGATCTCTTCGATGAAGGGCGACGCCTGATACCCCGAGCGAGGCTCGACGTCGACAGGCACGACTTCCCCAGGCAACTTGGCGAGGAAGGACAAGACGCGCTCATTTTGGTCTTCTAACATCTTCAGACGCTGGGCGACGGGATCGTTAAGATCAGGATTTGCCCCTATCGAGGGATTGGTCCCTGGACTAGTGCCATTACCATGCGACGAACCATTGGCATCCCCGTTGAACGGAACAAAATATGGCTGCGACCCATAGTGGAATTGCTGCGGTCCATTCTGAAACGATTGCGGCCCATGCTGAAATGGCTGCGATCTCTGCTGGAAAGATTGCGATCCTTGCTGGAAAGGTTGCGATCCTTGATGGAAAGGTTGCGATCCTTGCTGGAAAGGTTGCGGACCACTTTGGAACGGCTAGGAAAACGGCTGGGATCCATTCTGAAACGGCTGGGCGCCATTTTGAAATGGTTGGGATCCATTGTTCAAGGGTGGTGGTCGGATGTGCTGAGGGGGAATCTGCCCAGACTGGGGATTCGGAATGAACGGACCCGGCTGCTGATTCTGCATGAATGGACCTGGATGCTGATTCTGTGCGGACGGGCTTGGTCCCGGACCTGGATTCTGGATGAATGGTCTAGGATCATTCTGGGGTCCAAAAGGATTCCTTAGCCACGCGATCTCTTCAGCTGCTCTGCGATTCTGCTCTGCCATTGCATTGAGTTGATTCCTGGCAACCTCAAGCTCCTGATACATCTGAGCGACGGCTTGCTGTGGATTTCCAGGGGCTGCCATTTTCCTGCAACAGAAAATAGAAGAAATTCCAAGAAACTATTAGTAGAATGCACGTTCGTCGAGGATTTTCTCTAGATGTAGTCCCACGGATGGCGCCAAACTGTTAATGCCAAAAATCGCACCAAAGGGACAACTTAAGGTCGATGTGGACTTAAACAACTAATGAAAGAATCTTTCGACGAGACGTGCGACGATAAATAAAATAAAGAAACAAGGGATTTGATGACGCATGAAAAACCTCAATCGAGGAAAAAACCTGCGGACGACAGGGGGTGTCGTCGCTATACTATGGTCGCCAATCAGGGGCGATGTCCTTGGATACTGGTGTCGATCGTACAGAGATTACAATACAAATGAAGAAAAATGCTTCAAAATGTAAAGTACAAGTGTTTGAATGTAAAAATAGGTGTTTGTCGTGTACGAAACAAAGTGTGAACTGCTGGTCGAGGGCTGTTGTCGTGCGTCAAGAGCGATACTTAGAATAATGGTTATTCACTTCAGGTGTTCTTGAATATTGCTTCGGTTTTTAATTGCCGAATATTCGATGTCTTTAAATGTTGATTGAGCTTGATATTTATAGTCTTCATGTCCTTAGCTTCATCCATGAATGCTCCTTTAATGGCTTTAACGGTTGGAAACGGTCGCCGGAGTAATGATCTTCGTCCGTTACGGTCGCCGGCTGTTTAATGATTGCGTCAGTTATAGTCGTTGCTCCTTAATGACTTTTACTCCTGCATTAAACACTTAATAAACGGTCATGGTCAACGTTAGTTTTGGTCGAGGTCGCACGTCCTTATATAATAGTCGTGCGGATCGGTCGACGCTATGGTCGAGCGTCGTAAGGAACTCTCGACTTACCTTTTATGAGGGACGACGATGGTGTTCTGGGTCTTTGTCGAGACCTTATCTTAATACACGATATAGTCCTTAATCATACGTCTTACCTGTTCTGGTCGCGGTCGAGCGACGTGATTTTTTGCCTAAACACCGGTCATTAATGTTCTTTAATGGTTGGTCTTGTAACCGCTACCGAAATTAAATGCGCTTTGATGATTGGCTTTGTAACCGCTGTCGAGTCTTTAATGTCATTAAGAGCTCGACTGTTGTTGACCGTTGTACCATAATGGCTTGTAGACCTGCATTAATGAACAAAAGAAACAGCTATTGACCATTGATGGTTAGTGTAATCGTAAGACCATCTTAAGTTCAGGACGTCGATCTTATGGAGCATACGACCGTTGTCGAAATACAAGACCATGTATATGACTGTAAATGTCTTGTAAGACCTTATCTTAGTATAGGAATGGTCTTATAAAAATGCCATGAGACTAGGATAAAAATGTCGTAAGACCAAGATGATGATGTCGTAGGACCAGAGCGATATAAGACCGACGATAGGAGACTGTCGACGTAAGACCAAAGAGTCATAACTGACGACACGTAACTGGCGACATAAGACTAGTGACATAAGGCTAGTGACGTAAGACTAGCGATGTGCGACGTGCGACACATGATGTGCGACACGTGACGTGCGATCATTAGATGTAAGATACTGTCTTGAATGACAATTGACGCAAGATGTCTTTTAAAAATCAACTATCGTATGTCGGGGATAAGGCAGTAATGGGTATTACCTTCATCGATCGGGGGTATGACTTTTGTAGGCATTAGGGTAATCGAAGTCCATGGGTCATGTCGAAGGAATTCCCAGGTCGGTCGAGGGTGTGATTTTTTACCCAAACAGTTAGCCCCCCGAGATTTGAATTTCAAAGCCATTTGAATTTCAGATCTCGTACCAAAGTAAAATGTGTTTATACGGAGACGTGTCGCTTTTGCTAAGAAAATCGACTTGGTTAGCTAAAATCGTGAGTCCAGTCGATGGTGTTTAAGTAAGTTGCGATGATCGAATGATGACCTTTAATGCGCAAGATACTTGTGGTATTCATCTGACGGTCGTAAGACGACCTTAAAACGTCAGGAACTGATGGCTATCGTAAGACGATCTTTATCAAAATGAGACGTATGGGTCGGGAGTTGTTAGCTTTAATTAGCCCCTAATTTATATGAATGTTTTATAAAGAAATAGTGTCAATGACTTATTTGTATTTGTTGAGTGTCAAAGGCTAAAAGTGTAAATAACCAATTGTTGTATTGGTTATAAAGTCTTGTCTTAGAGAATTTTAGGTTAAGCCTCCTAGTCTCATTTTACTTTCATACGTTTACTGAGAGAGAGAAAGCTTCAAGAGAGAGTTGTTCTTAATTCCTATATTGTAAACTCTTCTCTTTATTAGTCAATATACAAAGATTATTGCTATTATTATTGTTACTTGTTGTTTCTGGGTTCCAACAATTGGTATCAGAGCCAAACAAATTCGAATTTGTGCTTCAATCCATTGATTTTTATCAATTTTTGAGAGATTATTGTTATTTTATGCAAAGTTGAGAGTTCTTCAAGTTCTTCATCTTTTTGGTTGGTTTTGGCCATTAGAGTTCTTCTACTGGTTTAGAATCGATCAAGGGTTGTTAGTAGATAATACCTGAGTGTTTTATTCCGCAAAATCACTAGGTTTGTAGCTCAGTTTGTTCAGTTACTCAATTTTCGGAGTTTTAAGCTTTTATTTTTCTGCACTCTGTTTTGCTTTGGAAAACCGCTTTCTGTTGGTTTTTGGACAAAACACCAAGCATTAAAGTTTCTCAGAATAGTGTCACGAACCTGTGTACCAAATTTCAGCTAAATCCGATCATTTTTGAAAAACAATTGACTCAAGAATATTTGAATATAACTTTTATTTACTGCACACGTTTTTCTTCGAAAAACCATTTTTTGTTAGCTTTTGGACAAAACTCGAAGAATTAAAGTTGTCCAGAATATCCTCGTGCACCTGCCTACCAAATTTCAGCTCAATCCGACAAGATTTGCGCTGAGACAGGTTAGTGCATTAAGGCAAAAGACTGTGTAACAATTAATTCTTTTTCGCACAAATTATCTGTTAACGATCTTTCAAGTAACAATATGTCAAGACTAAGATTTAGTGCTGATGTTGATGCTCATTATTATTCTAAACTCAGTACTAATTTTCGCAAAATTATTCCTAATCTTGAGAAAGAGTTGGAGGAAAAGAACAAAAGCATTCTGATTGATTCAGAAAAGATTGCTAAGCTTGAAGAATCAGGTAAACTCTTAACCTGTGAAAATCTCGATCTTAAGAGAAAATTATGTGAGTCTGAAAAGATTTTTGAAGAAGAGAAGAAAAGACGTGAACTTAAATGTTTAAAATTTTCTAATTTGGTTTCTAATTTTAAAAAGCTTGTGATCTGTGAAAGAGAAAAGTTTGAAAAGGAGAAAACAATTTTTGAAACAAAGTCTGTGGAATTTTCTTGCAAAATCTCAGAATTACAGAAAACTCTTGAAAAGGAGAGGAAAGAGTCTGATCTTGAAAGAAAAGAGTTTGAGAAGAAGAAGATTGAAGGATTTCAAACAAAATGTTTGAAAGATGATTTTGAGAGAGAAAGAAAGGTTTTTGAAGCTGAAATGTCCAAATTGACAAAAAAACTCTCTGTTTTGTCAACCAATATTATGTTGGAGAAGATGTATAAATCAGATATTCTAAAGAAGTTTGATTTAAATCTTAAAGAAAAAGATGTTTTAGCTAAAAGGCTTAAGGAATTTGACTTAGAAAAATCTCGTGTTGATAATACAGATAATCTTGTTTTCAAAAGAGTGAAAATGGTTTGGAAAGTCAAAAGCTCTACTCCTGTCAAAAATGCTCCAAAGCCTTTTGTTTCTGTTTCATCTCATCACTCATATAACTGTAAATGCTTTAATCTTCTGTTTACATTAAAGAACCATTTGTCTAGATCAAACTATGTTCAAAATGGGTCATTTCAAAAGAAAATTCCAAAGACCCAAAGTGAGAAAAGTCATAGAAAGGAACCTGGCAAACCAACTAAACTTGGCAAACCAGAGGACCTTACAACAGATACTAATCTTAACAGAAAAGGACCCATTTGGAAATGGGTACCAAAATGTCTTTAATCTGTTTTGCAGGTACTTGGACTGCTTAATACATTTTTTAAGGACTCACACTTCAGTGGAAAATGGACTCTTAAACACTCAGTTTAATACTCATCCTTCAAAGGCAATTGATTTCGGTGCACAACAATCAAGTACTATGACAGCATGCTGACAGATTTGCGATGTTGTAGTAAATTGATCATATCTCACTGATCAAGACTCCAATTGATGCGATTCAAAAGGCCTTGGATTTAAAACACATTGATGAAAAGCTTTCGTGTTTTAATATTTCAGAGATTCGAAATTTAGACGGGTCATATGCATCGTTGAAGTATACAACAGTGTGCTGATGGAAAGCTGATGGACAGATCTGCGCGACTGTGGTAAATCAACCATATCTTATTCGTACAAGCTCCAAAAGAGGTGATTCAAGATGATCTGAACAGATAACAAACCAATGAAAGTTGTTTGTTTTTTGAGTTTTTGCAAACTCTAGAGGTAAAATGGTCTAAATCAGTGTCAAAGTTAGTGTAACATTTCTGTTAAGGTTCTGCCGAGCCGCGACCAAACCTCTGCCGGACGCGACCAACCTCTGCCGAGCCGCAACCAAACCTCTGACGGCTGTGACCAAACCTCTTTCGAGCAAGGGTAAACCAAAGTAAGAATGTATCGCACAAAATCTTTTCAAAAACAGTTTTCTAGGACACCAACTTCCAAATACGTCCTAAAAACATTGCCTAAAACGATGAAAACTTTGGATGATCAAAAATGTTTATGAACCGTTAGTGTTGGGTCACCAAGGATTTGAAATTGACTCACCGATGTTTTCCATAAAAATCCTACTTAGAATATTTTAGTTTGGTTCTTTGAATGACTTGTACAAAATAGCAAATGTTCAGTGAAGTCGAAGATCAACCGAAACCAAGCTTGAAGACTCTCTACTTGTGGAAAATAGAAGACTCTTCTCAACAAACAAACAAGTCATCACCACCGAATTGTCTTCATAATTTCGGTGGGCATCATCACCACCGAATTGTCTTCACAATTTCGGTGGCCATCATCACCACCGAATTGTCTTCACAATTTCGGTGGCCTACATCTCCACCGAAAATACCTTCAGATTCGGTGAACAGCTTCCACCGATATGCTTCTTAAACTCGGTAGGAACTTTGTGGAAATGGTACTTCTTTGCAGATGGTTATATATTCTTGACAATGTTATCGGTGGAACTCTTTCGGTGATATTGTCTTGAATACTCATAAAGAAGATCATTTATTTCGGGACAAAATCTGATACAAGGCAAAAGTAACATTTTGTCTTATTATCTTTTTAGAAGATGTCCTTTCAGCATGGCTTCTATTCCTGGTTTCAAGAAAAAGGTGATAGTGACTTATCAGCTTTTTAGAAGTCCACTAGTACTTTTCCAAAGACCATTGGTACGTTGCAATTGACTTGAGGATAATAGTACCATGCATTTATTGCTCAGTACCTTATCCTTACTATAAAAGGAAGATGAAGACTCCATGCAAATTACGCTTTCTGGATTTCTCTCAGTGCAAGATTTTCATATTGCTTGATAACCTTATAGCTTTGCTCTTAGTGTTCTCTGCTGTTTTGTTTAGTATACTTTGTGAAAGATTGTTAGAATAGTTTATCTGTTCTTTTCCGCAACAGTCTTTAAGTTTCTTTGTGTAATTCTAGTTGAAAGATTTTCAATAAAAGAATTAAAATTGTGAAAATTTTGAGTATTGTATTCAACCCCCCCCCCCCCCCCCCTTCTACAATACTTGTTAAGCCATCTGGGACTAACAAGTGGTATCAGAGCAGAAAGTTTAATCCCATAAACTTGATCTGCGATGGCTGCCTCTTCTTCTTCTACAATTGAAAACTCTTTTCAAAACAACTTTTCTGAGAATGGCTCCATAACCAAACCTCCTAAGTTTAATGCTAATAACTTCTCTTTGTGGAAGAGCCGCATGATGCTATTCATGGAAGGAGTGGATACTAGATATCCAACCATTCTCAAAGAGGGACCTATCATCCCCAGAGTTTGGGCTCGCTATGAAACGCAGAGGCCTGGTAAAGAAACCTTGGAAAAAGAAATCTCTAGTGATTCTGATGAAGAAAAATCCAGTGCTACTGGTCGTTACATCCTCAAAAATCCTAAGAAATATACTGATGAGGAAAAACATTTGGTCTCTCTCGACTCTAAGCTAAGAGCAATTATTGCACTCTCTCTTCCTGATGAGGTCTATCACTCTCTGGTTAACTTTGAAACTGCTAAAGAGATGTGGACCACACTGTGTGTACTGTGGAAGTAAAGAAATGTAAAAAGATTGGTCTCATTAGAAAACATGAACTCTTTGCTTTTGAAAAAGGAGAATCTCTTCCTAGCTACTATAATCGTTTCAACTCTCTTTTAAATGATCTGAAGTTATTGGGCAGAGTCTATGATAATGAGGAAGTCTTAAGCAAGTTCATGGATTGTCTTCCAGATTTTTGGGAGAATATATGTACTTGCATTAAAACTACCAAGGACCTTGAGTTCATGCCCCTAACTGTCCTTTATGGAACTCTCTTCAATTTTGAGCAAACAAAGTTACAAAGGAAATCTTTCATCAAAGAGATAAAGTGCTCTTCTATAGCTCTTGTCAGTGAAAGCTCCAAGAAATCTCAAAATGTTCCTAGAATCACCTATCCGTCATCAGACCCTGACAATGACAGCCAAAATAACTCTACCCACCAAACGGAGGCATATCTTAGTGATACTGATGATGAAGGTGAGGAAATTATGGTTGAACAATTGTCTGAAGAAATGGCAATGATGGCTGGCTCTAAGAACAAATTTTGTTCTTTCATCAAATCCAGAAATTTTAGAAAATCTTCTTCTTCCAAGACTTCATCTGATAGGTCAAATGAAGAGTGCTTTAACTGTGGCAAGAAAGGACACTTTGTATCTGAGTGTAGGAGCAAGCGTGTTACTAAGTCTAGGAACCCATCATCTGACAAATATTCTTCAAAGAATGAGAAACCCAGAAATAATCCTTTCAAATCAACCTTTTCCAAAAAGGATTCCCAATCCTCTTCCTTAGACCATCAGGAGCGCTCTGAGAAGTATAAAGCCAAGTACAAGAAAGAGAAAGAAAGGAGTGAGGGTCTTGAAAGAAAAGGAAAAGGTCTAATGGCAGAAACTCATGACTGGGATGAAGAAGACACCTCTGACAGTGATTCTCACAATATGTGCTTCATGGCCATTTCTGAAGAGATGGAGGATTCTGAAAAAGCTATCTCTCCAATGGCTCTTGTGTCGACTGGGTGCTCGACAGCTTATGCTCAGGTACATCCTTTTAATGATATGACTGATAGTGAAAAGATAGATGCGTATGAATATTTAACTAAAGACTTTTATTCTGTCAAAGATAGAAAGAATAGAAAATCTACTCAAGTGAAAGAACTCAAATCTGAACTTGAAATTTGCATGTCTAAGCTTAAAAAGTTTGAGGAAATCAAAGTTGAGCTTGAGGACTTGAAACCTATAAATCATGTGATTTCAAAAGAAAAGAACTCGCTTTTTAAGAAACTTAAAAAGGGGCAAGAGGTTGTAAGAAAATGGACAGATTCTTCAAAAAATCTTGAACAACTCTTTCAAAGTCAAATCAATGGAAAGAGCAAATTCGGTCTAGGATTCGGCAAAGTCCATCCTGAAGCTTCTTCCCATGCACTTATTCCTATCTCCAGTGTGTGGGATGATGCCTCTGATTCAAGTTCTTGTGATTCCATCTCCTTAAATTCTTTAGATATGGGTGAAGCTCGAAAATATGGAATGTTTATTTGCAAAAGAGGCTTCCTCAAATCAATTCGTTGAGGAACTTGACTCTGATGAAATTTCAAAACTCATCCCTGATCTCTCAAAAAGATCAACCTTTGATGAAGCCTCATCCTCTAACTCCTCAAAAGTCACCTTGCTGAAAAAATCAAACCCCACCGATGTCAACACCGATGATCCTCCCATACCTCTCCATGAGTTATTAAAGTCTATTCACATAGATGAATACTCTGAACCTAAGCCCTCAAAGATTCCCAAAAGAGAACCTCAAGTTCCCACAAAAGGTTTTTCATCTTCTGACAAAGCGAAATCGGTGGTCGAATCTGTGGCCAATTTCCATCCCAAAAGATTTACTCCAAAGAATTTTTCTGGTAACTCTTCTATTCTTCCTATTCCAAGATCTGTTCTTTTGAAAAAGTCAAACTCCAAAGAATCATCCAACTCTCCAATCCACAACTCTGACAAAGGAATTCCTGGGTCCAAACCTTCTACTTTGTTCTCTTCTAACACGGTCATAAAACCTAATGTTAAAAGCCAAAATAGGAAAAGTGGTCATAGTGTTAAAAAGTTTTTTATCTATAGAAAATGCTATAACTGTGGTGACACGTTTCACATGGCTAAGGATTGTCCCAAGGAAAGAATAGATAGAACCAATTGTAAGGACTCAGTTTCTTCTAACCCCAAAGGACCCATTACAAAATGGGTACCAAAGACCTAATTTGTGTGTGCATGCAGGTTTCTGAGCACCATCAAATGTGGTATCTGGATAGTGGGTGCTCACGCCACATGACGGGAAACAAATCTCTTCTCATCAACTATGTATCTGGAAAGGGTCCATCTGTCACTTTTGGTGATAACTCTAAAGGCTACACCAAAGGTTATGGAACTCTCACAAATGGATCTGTCACTTTCAATAAAGTGGCATTTGTTGAAGGTCTCATGCATAATCTTCTCAGCATTAGCCAACTGTGTGATCTTGGATATAAAGTTATCTTTGAACTTTGTATCTGTACCGTTGTGGACAAAAACTTCAACGTGGTGTTATCTGAAAAAAGGATGGAAAATGTCTATGTCATTGACATGGGACTTAGCAACAATTCATCCAATGTCTGCTTTGTGTCAGATGACTCATCCAAAAGGAACTGGTTGTGGCATAAACGTCTCTCTCATCTTAATTTCAAAACTCTCCACAAAATTTCAAATAAAGAGTTGGTGACTGGTATGCCAAAGCTGAATTTTGTCAAAGAAAAGCTGTGTGATGCATGTGAAAAAGGGAAGCTCACCAAAACCTCCTTCAAAACCAAGCAATGCTCTTCCATCACTCTTCCTCTCCAGATGTTGCACATGGACCTATGTGGACCAGTCAGCACTCCAAGTCTAGGAGGCAAAAGGTACATTCTTGTGATCGTTGATGAATTTACTAGATATACTTGGGTGTCTTTTCTCAGGTATAAAAGCGATGCAACTGAAGAAATCATCAATTTTGTCAAGAAAAATGAAGTTCTTAATGGTCAACTTGTTCGTTCGGTAAGAAGTGATAACGACACTGAATTCAAAAACAGTGCTCTTGAAGACTTCTTCACTGAGAAAGGAATTTCTCAAAAAAATTCTGCAGTCCGTACTCCTCAGCAAAATGGAGCGGTGGAAAGGAAAAACAGAACTCTATGTGAGGCTGCAAGATCCATGCTAAGTGAATCCAATTTACCCACATATTTTTGGGTTGAAGCTGTTTATACTGCTTGCTTTACCCAAAATAGGTCTGTGATATCCAAAAGACATGATAAAACCCCACATGAAGTTTTCCATGGCAGAAAACCAAACATTGGTTTTCTTCATGTTTTTGGCTGTGTGTGCTTTATCCTAAATGACCGTGACAACCTTGGGAAGTTTGACCCCAAAGCTGATGAAGGAATATTTGTTGGATACTCTCTATCTTCCAAAGCATATCGTGTGTTCAACCTAAGGAGAAAATGCATTGATGAATCTATTCATGTCAAGTTTGATGATTTGAGATCCTCATCTCTTCCAAATGATGATGATGATGAACTACACAGACGGATCTCCTCATGCATCGGTAATGCTCCTCAAACCAACTCCACCGATGCTTCTCCCATTCCATTGAACCCACCAATTCCTTCTACTGAAAATAATCAAGTTGGGTCATCCTCTATATCTCCCACCGAAGTTGACCATGTCGCCACCGATGTACCTTTTCCCACCGACGCACATCCCTCTACCGATCCCATATCGTCCACCAATCCCATTGCCTCCCACCGAACCTCTGATCCCACTACTTCTTCACCCCAAACACAAAACATTCCACCACCTTTACCTCCTGCAACCAAATGGACCAAAGATCAGCCAATAGATCAAATCATCGGTGATCAACAAGCGGGTGTTCAAACACGTAGAGGAATTGGAAATATTTGTCTCTATGTGAATTTCCTCTCGCTTATTGAACCCAAAAAGATTGATGAAGCTCTAGCAGATCCCTGTTGGATCACTCCCATGCAAGAAGAGCTTTCTCAATTTGAGAGAAACAAAGTTTGGAGATTGGTCCCCAGACCCCGAAAGAAGACAATCATTGGAACCAAATGTATCTTCAGGAATAAAATGGATGAAGATGGTACAGTTATCAGAAACAAGGCCAGACTAGTAGCTCAAGGATACAGACAGGAAGAGGGCATTGACTATGATGAAACATTTGCCCCTATTGCAAGACTTGAAGCTATAAGAATCTTTCTGGCTCATGCTACCTACCGAAATTTTAGGGTCTTTCAAATGGATGTTAAAAGTGCCTTCCTCAATGGGGAACTTGCAGAGGAAGTCTATGTGAAACAACCTCCTGGCTTTGAAGACCCAGTTCATCCAGACTATGTGTACAGACTTGACAAGGCTCTTTATGGTCTCAAGCAAGCTCCTCGTGCTTGGTATGACACTCTTGCCAACTTCCTTCTAAGGCATGGATATTCCAGAGGTAAAATCGACAACACTCTCTTCATCAAGGAAACCTCAGGTAATCTCATTCTTGTCCAAATCTATGTTGATGACATCATCTTTGGTGCCACTGATGAATCACTTTGTGATGAGTTTGCTTCTCTCATGATGAGTGAATATGAGATGAGCATGATGGGAGAGCTTACATTCTTTTTAGGCCTTCAGGTCAAACAAACTTCAGAAGGAATTTTTATAAACCAAAGTAAATATATTCGTGACCTTCTGAAGAAATTCAACTTTCTAGATAGCTCTCCTATGAAAACTCCCATGGCACCACCTTTGAAACTCAATGCTGATCCTAAAGGTGAATCTGTGGACATTACCCTTTATCGAGGAATGATTGGTTCTCTTCTGTACTTAACTGCTAGCAGACCGGATATTATGTTTTCTACTTGTCTATGTGCACGTTATCAGGCCAATCCTAAAGAATCACATTTAAAGGCTGTAAAACGGATTTTTCGGTATCTCAAGGGTACCTTGCACTTGGGTCTTTGGTATCCCAAAGACTCAGGTTTTGAACTAATTGGGTATTCAGATTCAGATTATGCAAGTTCCCAGATTGATTGAAAGAGTACTACAGGAAGCTGCCAACTTCTTGGTGGTAAATTGGTAAGTTGGTCCAGCAAGAAACAAAACTCTGTGTCAACCTCTACTGCTGAGGCTGAATATGTAGCTGCTGGAAGCTGTTGTGCTCAGATCCTGTGGATGAGAAACCAACTCAGGGACTACAATCAATTCTTTTCTAAAGTCCCAATTCTGTGTGATAATTCCAGTGCAATAGCTATTGCAAACAATCCTGTTCTTCACTCCAGATCTAAACACATAGATATCAGGTATCACTTCATCAGGGACCACATTTCCAAAGGTGACATTGAGCTGCACTTCATTCCCACCGATTTGCAACTTGCTGATTTATTTACTAAACCCCTTGATGAACCAGGTTCAACTTTCTAATAAGTGAACTTGGAATGTGCAATCTACAAGAATAAAATGTGTTTTTATTCTCCACCGATCTCACATCAGTGGACAAACTTCTTTGTGCTTCTACACCGATTTCATCTCTACCGAAATCCTTACCCCGATATCACACTTTCTTCCCTTACCACCGAAACATCAATTCGGTGGAAACATTCCAGAGTGATTCCACCGACACACCCCTCCACCGAAATCTCTTGTCACATGATTCGGTGGAATCAAGTCAACACCGAAGGTACTCTTTTCTCTTCTACCGAAATCTAAATTCGGTGGAAACTTCCAACACCGAAGGTATTCTCCATTCTTCCACCAAAGGAAATTTCGGTGGTATCCTTTCGTCTAGCCCTTCCACCGAAATTCAAGTCTCACACCGACTCTCCATCATCAGTGAGACTTCGGTACTGTGTCCACCGAATTATCACCGATTTCTTTTCTTCTTATCCATTTCGATTCCCTATGCCTTCTTGAGTCCACAAATCCCTAAAAGTTGTCAGTGATGTGAGACCTTTCCCCTTCTAGCCGTTTTTGTCTCCAACTCCCCAAAAACAATCATCATTACCTTTTTCCTTTTTAAATCTACCTTCTCTCACCTCTATATATACTCATAACCCCTAAACTTTTCCCTCTCATTTCTTTCACACGAAAACTGCAACCCTTCTTCTCTCTTACCTCTCTCTAAAAACCTAAGATACCTATTTCAATGGCATCCTCCAGATCCGCAGTTCCCACTCGATTCGAAGACCTCAAGTTCAATGCATGCAATCACGTTGCCCGCTTCAATTCCGACTCATCTCATCCAGAGTTCTCTACGGTAACCAAGTTTCTCACCCGATCTCCTCTCCTCCATGCTTTCACCTGCAACCCTAAAATGAGCAAAATGCTCATTGGACAATTTTGGTTAACCTGTGTGTACGATCCCTCAAACGAAGCCATTCACGCCTCCATTCTTACCAATGAAGAAGGTGATCACGACCTTACCTTTGGGGTCGATGATGTTCGCCTAGCTCTCAAAATCCAAGCCTTTCCTCAATATGATGATCTACATATCGATAACATATTTGAAGACGTTGTTCAAACTCTTGGGTATGTTATTGATGATTCATCTAAAAAGGGCCCCGACACTCTCCTTCGAAGCAGAATGGGCGGCATATGGAATTTTTTCTTTGCCCATATTATCCATTGTCTCTCTCGTAAGACTAGTGGGCACGATCAATCGCCGTCATATATCACGAAGCTCGCTCATGCCCTCATCTTTCAAAGGAAAGTTGACTTCGCTCAATACTTCTTCACTGAACTTGTTGAGGTAATTACGCACTCAAAGAAATGCTATGTTGCATATCCTCGTTTCATCTCGATGATCATTCAACATAAACTTTCTAAAAGCTTTGGATACCGATCGCAACTCATCTACTCCACGATTCACATATGACTGGTCGTCTCCACTCGGTGGCACCAAAACTCTAAATATTAAACCCCTCGCAACCGATCGCCCTTTACGACCAGGTATGATTTCTTTTGCTCTCTCTCCCGAACTACATTGGGGTGATGCGGAAATTCCCGGGTTTCGTCACCTGGAAATTCCCGAGGTCACTCCAAATGTCGTGGCCCCTTCGCCCCGTCCTCGAGTAAAGTCCGGTGGTGCTAAAAAGAAACAACAAAAGGCCACCGAAACCTCCGCACCCGCTTCTAGAACCACGCCAACGAGAGAACCCTCGACGGCTTCCCCGATTCAAAAACCTTCTAAGCGGAGGCACTCATCAGTCCCCCCCCCCCCCCCCCCCCCGAAATCTTCTCTAAAAAGATCTCGGGTACCTTTGGCTGAACCATCCCATTCTAGGGAATTTGTTAAACCCACAACCGACTCCTCTCTGGTCTCTCAAAAGACCACAGTTGTAGAAAAGGAAGTCCCTACATTTGCCTCTTCACCCACTTCTTCGGGTAAAAGAGATGATTTCGAGCCCTCTTCCCTCGAAGGAGTAGATTTGACACTACACGACCTTTCACCCGGTCAGTTTATGATCGATGATGATGCACAACCCAATCAGGGTTCCCCCCATTACATCCCCCCCGAGAGACTTCTTTGATTTTCTTTTGGAGGACACTGATTCTTCTCGAATCATCCCGTCCGCCGACGAAAATCCCGCCGAGACTCCCTCACCAGAACATCAGGATTCTCCTCGGCGATCTCCTACTCCACACCGATCGCCTACCCCGTAAAGATCACCAACACCGATTCAGAAGGATTCTCCACCACCGAGAATTCTCTATCACGATGAGTTAGCATTTTTCCTCCCACATCGGCCTACAGAAACTGATCCCCTACGCTACCGATGTTCTTTCCCAGAAATCGGTGGTTATGTTTTCACACACCATGGCCAACACTCTACTTTTCTACAATCTACCATTTCTTTGATCTCCCAGGCCAACTCTAGAATCTCAACTCTTTAGACTAAGTTGCCTCAACTTCTTTTCAACGCCATCACCGATGCCCTTAAACCAATAAATGAATCCCTTGATACTTTGTCTTCAAAGGTGGCATCCCTCACAAAGGCCTCCACCAACGATAAATCTGAATGGGAAATGAGCTTGGGTGATTTCTCTCTGGTCCCCGATTCCATGTCTACAAGCTTGGCCTCTCTTCACTCCAAATTCGATAAATTATTTTATGAGATGGGTTTTAAGCTTCCGGCTATTGCTGAGGGGAAGAAAACCACTTCTACACCAAGAAAACTTCCCACTCTCAAGAAATCTACCAGCAACAAGCCTCCACCGAAAACCCCTTCTCCACCGAATGCATCGCCACCACCGAAATCACCTCAAAACTCACCAATCCATACAGGCACCACCGAATCCTTTTCTTCACCGAAAAACAAATTTCCTAAGATTGTGGAAGTGATTGCATCATCTGAGGGTGAGCAATCGAGCAAAGCTCCCAAAGATAAAGGAAAGAAGGTAATTTCGGCCGAAGACTTGGCAAAGGAAGAAAAGAAGAAGAAAGAATTGGCTAAGTATGGGGCAAGACCTGAAGGTGCTGAAACTCTAAAACTCAAGCCTCCTCCTCAAACAACCTTCACCGATCTCGGCCTTTCTCCTCAAGAAACTGAGGAAGCTAAACTTGCCCAAATAGCTTTGGATAAATCTAAAGCTCTATCCATGAAAGCTGCCGAAGAAGAAGCCGCCAAAGTGAAGTCCACTGATGCCATCCAAACTCAAAAATCCGTACTAAGTGTATTTGAAGAAGAAAAGAACGAAGAAATTGCCTGGTACAAAAGAACCATGCACCACCGAATGAGCACAGCCACAATCACAAGTGCCAAAATTGCTACTTCCAGAGTCAACCCAAAGGATATCAGGCTAATCATTAACAGAGATGATGGTTCGTTGAAAAGCTTGACAGATGTCCACCTCAAGAATTTCGGCCTCACTGAATGGTTCGAAATCTCTCAACATCTTGTCAAAAGTCCAAACCCGAAGAAGGACACATTCATCAAATGCATTGAAGGTTTGATGGATAGGATGAAGGAGATCAAAAGAAAACACAACATCATCCTTTCCACCGATGAAAGGGCCAAACTTCAATCAATGAAAGAAGACATTCGGGTTCCCACAGTCAAGAATCCCATAGACAAAGTATTCAAAGAGATGGCATCTGAAGGAAAGATTTCAAATGTCAGCAACCTGAATCTGTCCCTTCCTACCTCGGTACCACATCCCTCTACAACTCTGAGCCTTGCACCGATTCCTAGGCTTTACTTTAATGATGGTTTCGGTCGAAGATCCTTCTTCAGATTTGCTCAGATTTCCATTGCCGATACTCTGTTCCTTCAAGGTATCTACAACCTATTTCCTTACATTCCCGAAGCTCATCCCTTATTCAAAAATGTGACGGATGAAATTAAACGGAGGCAAACCACCGAGAAATAGGTTCTCTCTTTTCCTTTGGTACTTGTAAAGAGTTTGTTTCTCATTTTGCAAAAATGTACGAGAAAACTTATCTTAATACAAGTATCTCTCTATTTGAATTTTATTTCGGTACATATGCTTACTTTCATTTACTTGTAAATACTGTACATAGTATACATACTCATACAAAAAGAAAAAGATCAAAAAGAACAAAAAGAATGGTCTATGTGAATAGAACCCAAAAAGAGTAAAAAGGGTCAAAATTCACTTTACTTTTCAATAGTCTTAAATATTCTAAGAAAGGAGCTCAAATTCAAATAGGGGGAGATTGTTGGGTCACCAAGGATTTGAAATTGGCTCACCGATGTTTTCCCTAAAAATCCTACTTAGAATATTTTAGTTTGGTTCTTTGAATGACTTGTACAAAATAGCAAATGTTCGGTGAAGTCGAAGATCAACCGAAGCCAAGCTTGAAGACTCTCTACTTGTGGAAAATAGAAGACTCTTCTCAACAAACAAACAAGTCATCACCACCGAATTGTCTTCACAATTTCGGTGGCCATCATCACCACCGAATTGTCTTCACAATTTCGGTGGCCTTCATCTCCACCGAAAATACCTTCAGATTCGGTGAACAGCTTCCACCGATATGCTTCTTAAACTCGGTAGGAACTTTATGGAAATGGTACTTCTTTGCAGATGGTTATATATTCTTGACAATATTATCGGTGGAACTCTTTCGGTGATATTGTCTTGAATACTCATAAAGAAGATCATTTATTTCGGGACAAAATCTGATACAAGGCAAAAGTAACATTTTGTCTTATTATCTTTTTAGAAGATGTCTTTTCAGCATGGCTTCTATTCCTGGTTTCAAGAAAAAGGTGATAGTGACTTATCAGCTTTTTAGAAGTCCACTGGTACTTTTCCAAAGACCATTGGTACGTTGCAAGTGACTTGAGGATAATAGTACCATGCATTTAATGCTCAATACCTTATCCTCACTATAAAAGGAAGATGAAGACTCCATGCAAATTACGCTTTCTGGATTTCTCTCAGTGCAAGATTTTCATATTGCTTGATAACCTTATAGCTTTGCTCTTAGTGTTCTCTGCTGTTTTGTTTAGTATACTTTGTGAAAGATTGTTAGAATAGTTTATCTGTTCTTTTCCGCAACAGTCTTTAAGTTTCTTTGTGTAATTCTAGTTTAAAGATTTTCAATAAAAGAATTAAAATTGTGAAAATTTTGAGTATTGTATTCAACCCCCCCCCCCCTTCTACAATACTTGTTAAGCCATCTGGGACTAACAGTTAGGTATTAGAAATTTTTTCCCATAGAACCTCTGTCGAGTTTCACAGAGCTTCAAAACCTCTGTTGGTGAAAATTCCGTGCTAACGCTCTATCGATCAGTTCCAATGCTTTTTCAAACGATCTTGGTAAAGATGCAAGTCTAGAGAAGAATAAAAGTCAAGTCTCAGATCACAAAGCCGCGACCAACCTCTGCCGAGGAGCGACCAACCTCTGCCGAGCCACGACCAACCTCTGCCGAGCCGCGACCAAACCTCTGCCGAGCCTTTGTCAAGCGTTTGTCAAGCCGCGATCATTCTTTGTCGACCACTCAGAGAAACTTCTGGCGACAACATAAGCTTTGGCTCAGAATTTTGCAACCACCCTCTGTGGTACTGTTCACCACAGAGCCTCTGTGAAACCCGATAGAGCCTCTATGGACTGAACCTCTGTGACCGAACCTCAGAGCCCGTAGCCCAACGTCTTAGTACTTGCTGTCAGCTTTGCGCACCTGTCGTATTTTCAACAGAACTGCCTCCTCGAAGCTCCAAATTTGATGAGTCCAGATTTGTTGGATTCCTAAGATACAGATGAACAATGTTCGTGTTTTGAGATTGGTCTGAATCAGTGTTCTTCTTGGTTAGAATCTCTGCAAAAGTCAGTATACATATGCTGGACAGAAAGTTGTGTTTCACTAAAATCATCATCAGAGCTCTGTGGAGTTTTTCAGAGACTCAAAAGATCAGAAGCAGTCTTGAAGATCAAAGTTCATGCAGAACATAAGGTAGACCTCTGTCAGCAGTTGATCAACCTCTGTCGACACGAGATCAGCCTCTGTCGACACGAGATCAGCCTCTATCGGCACTACGATCAACCTCTGCCGCCAAACCTCTGCCGCCAAACCTCTGCCTACCAACCTCTGCCGCCAAACATCTACCAGAGCTCTGTTGGTTTGTCAAAAGTTGTCCAGAGCCCGAAAATTGTTAGTTTGACAGCTTTGCGCTACTTCAGAAACATGCACATAACCTTTGACTCGGCGCTCCAAATTACACGAGTCCAGTTGCATTGGAAAGATAATTCACAGACGCACGACTTTGATGTTTTGCGTTTTCTCAAATTATGTGTGTTGATATGCCAAAAACAGCTTCAAAGTCTGTTGTAAGGTGCTGGACCGAAAGCATTGCATTTAATTCATGCTCCTTCTGCTTTCAAGAACGGTGTTCTCTCGACCTTTCTACACACAGCTGTGTAGAACCAGTACCTCATCAGAATTGATGCTTCTACATAACTCAGAGTAGGACCAGTACCTCAGATATGTTCAGTTCAGAGTTTTTTAACTGGTATTTCTAAACTCTGACCCCTTGAATTGTTTTTAATTATTAGTGCTTTTGGATAGTCCTAACAAATGAGGAATCATCAAAGATGATTACCAAAATATTTTTTGATTTTACATGATATCTAATTTCAAGTTGAGCTTTAATGAGATTAAATACTCAATTTGAGGGGGAGAATGCCAATCTGACCATGTACATCCAACGGTAAATTTCTAAATCTTTAGACTCATCATTTTTAAAGAAGACTAACTTTAAAATGATAAAACCTTTCAAAAATGGTCAAACCACTTCTAGATGCTAAATGCTTTTTCTGCTAAATGCTAAATGCTTTTTCTGAGACTAAAAATAGTCAGTGTGTGGAACAATACAATCTTTAGGACAACAATTTCATGGGATCAATGTTTGAGCATATATAGCACTTATATGGATTCACTTAAACTTGTGTTTCCTACCAAAGAAGTAAACCTTGAGTGATTGAGAGGTAAAGGGTCTACATTAAAGAGTGGGGGAGACAACTCATCTGAGTTTTTCTCATTGTGCTTAAGAGGTAAAAATGAAAAGAGAGTTTGGTTAGATGTGAGCTAAATGATAAAAAGAAAGAGGGTGTGAGAACAGAGTCAAAAGAATTATACAACTCTGCACTAACTTTTTCTGAGCCGGGCAAGCCACATTACTGATTTATCACGATTCTTTGGTGATTATCATTGAAACAGGCAGTGAGCCCATGCCAACTCTTGAATTAACCCCACTAGCTACTTATTTCCTTCTCAACAGGGAAATACTTCACTTTTCCAAGGGGAAGCAGCATATATGCTATCTGATCTTTATTTGTAAGGTTGGATATTGAAAAGAAGGAAATTTTCCCCACCTTCACACTTCACTCATGCACATTGAGTCTGTGGACACCTGTTATGTCCAAACAGTTTACACACTTTTGAGCCTAATAGATAATATTCTATTTTTCTTCCACACAATATCACGAATCTTTGTGATTCCACATGCATATCTATGTGATATTGCCAGAACAGTTTGAGAAGTTTAATTTTATAATTCTACTTCTATGATAACTGGAAGTCCTATCAGAGCTTCATATTTGTCAACTCTGAACATAGGCCACACAATTATTTTAATTGTTGTGATAACAGTTGCTATGTGCTTTTGTGTTAGATGATTACCCCCGGTTACTTATTATTGTTAATGCAGATTCTCATGAGCCGAATGTGTTCGCTACTCTTCATCACCTAGTTGTTTATCTACCATCGGTTATTACTCAAACTGGTTATACAAGCTTCCGCACATCAAATCGTTCTCTGATTGTTTTAGTTTAATCTATGGGAGATAACTGGGATCTGAAAAATAAAGCAACATTCAAGGGGGAGTAGGCAAAGATCAAGGGGGAGTTAAAAAAATGAACTAAATCAACTGACATTGTGGAAGATCAGGAAAAGAAGACTCACAGGACTTGAAGATTGACACTCCAACGCCTCTAAAGAAAGCAAGGGGGAGACTACAAGATGATGCTTTCTTTATAAAACATTAGGGGGAGATTGTTAGCTTTAATTAGCCCCTAATTTATACGAATTTTTATAAAGAAATAGTGTCAAGGACTTATTTGTATTTGTTGAGTGTCAAGGGCTAAAAGTGTAAATAACCATTTGTTGTATTAGTTATAACGTCTTGTCTTAGAGAATTTTAGGTTAAGCCTCCTAGTCTCATTTTACTTTCATACGTTTACTGAGAGAGAGTTGTTCTTAATTCCTATATTGTAAACTCTTCTCTTTATTAGTCAATACACAAAGATTATTGCTATTATTATTGTTACTTGTTGTATCTGGGTTCCAACAGGAGTCAGTCGTAAGACGATTGGTCCGAAATAAAGCTTGGTGGCGATCATAAGATGATCGAACCAAGATAAAATTTAAGGATCTTGTGATACAGTCGTTAAAGACTTATGTTCTGGCGTTCCGAGCCGATACGGTCGTTATAGATTTTTGATCTGGCGTTTAGAGCCGATATGGTCGTTATAGACCTATGATCTGGCGTTCCGAGCCGATACTATCGTTATAGACTTTTGATCTGGCGTTCCGAGCCGATATGGTCGTTAGAGACCTAAGATCTGACACTTACAGCCGATATGGTCGCTAGAGACCTAAGATCTGGCGTTTACAGCCGATACGGTCGTTAGAGACCTAAGATTTGGCGTTTACAACCGATACGGTCGTTAGAGACCAAAGTTACGTTGTGTATAGTATTTTTATTAGCCGGTAAAATTTTTACCTTACCCGTGTTTGTATGATTAATCTCGCGATTTGCCTTTCTTGGCGATTCTGAGATTTAAGCATGTGAGTCGTATTTAGTGGCGACTTTTGCATTTTGACATGCGTCTTACCATGACTGGTGATTGTACAAATCGTCTTTATTGAAGACATATGCCATGACTAGCGATGAGATTTCAATATGCGAGTCGCTTTTATTGGCAACCGAGAATTTTTACCTGTGTTTGTCGTGACGGGCGATCACAAAAAATGTGGATCATCTTTTATTGACGACTATAAATCGCAACCTGCGTTTGCCATCACTGGCGATCATGAGAAAAAATGCGAGTCGTCTTTTATTGACGACTATAATTTGCAACCTGCGTTTGCCATCACTAGCGATCATAAGAAAAAATGCGAGTCGTCCTTTATTGACGACTATAATTTGCAACCTGCGTTTGCCATCACTGGCGATCATAAAAAAATGCGAGTCGTCCTTTATTGACGACTATAAATCACAACCTGCGTTTTTTTAAGTCGTAGAGACTTTGGTTTCTCACGATGTAAATCGTAAGACCTGTGTTCATATGATCTTGCGAGCCTGTAATGTAAAATCGGGGGTGGTCGTTGGTTTTGACCAATGATCTTTTGATGCTTGAATCAACGATCATATATTAGATCAAAATGATTAACGAGGAGAATATACTTAGAGTATATATATATATATATATAGAGTTGTTCTAAATGGGACGTCACAGTTACTGTAACATGGAGTCTATAAGCGCCTTTTTTCCGAGGACTTTTGAAATCGAATGTGGTATTTTTTCAGTTTGTGAAGGGTGTTCCGAGCCCCCGAGTCCTTTGGATGATGTGATACATGCGATACTTTGACGGAGCATTTTTTTATCGGGGCTTGAGTCTGGCTTCGAGCCGCATTCAATTCCGAATTTCCGATTGAAGCTGAATCAAGGGATCTTGATAATTTGCCATATACCTGGAAAAAACTTTACAAGATCGTTAGAGCGATGTGTGTTGGCTTGAGATTTTCTCTAGATGGGGTCCCACGGATGGCGCCAAACTGTTAATGCCAAAAATCGCACAAAAGTACAACTTAAGGTCGACGTGGACATTTAACAACTAAAGAAACGTATCTCAAGACAAATAACACAATTGCGTGGAAAAAGTAAAAGAGACAAGGAATTTGGTGACGCGGAAAACCCCAAAACGAGGGAAAAAATCGCGGTCGACTCCGTGTGAGTCGACAGTGCACTATAGTCGCCAATCAGGGGCGATAATCCTTGTGTTACAGGCGATTTGTGTACAATAGGTTACAAATGAAATAAAAATACACTTAATCGTGTGTAAAAAGTGTGCGTCGTGTGTTGAACGTGCGAAACAATGCTGTTGTCGTGCGGTTTGAATTGTTGTCATGCGGTATGAACTGTTGTCGTGCGGTACTTGCGTTAGCGACGTGTGCTCGAATGCGAGAGAGAAAATATAGAAGTAGATGTGAAATGTCGTTCTATAGCTTGATGAAATTCCTCCACTTGCTCGAGGTTGGAACATGCCTTTATATAGGTTTTGCCGGTCATTAATGTGCTTTAATGGTTGGTCTTGTAACCGCTGCCGACATTAAATGCGCTTTGATGATTGGCTTTGTAACCGCTGTCGAGTCTTTAATGTCATTAAGAGTGATAAACCCTAAGTACAAATGACATTAGCATGAAGTGTTATGGAAATAACAAAGGAGTCTTCTTTATATAGTAGGGCCATGACAAGTCCATGCCTCTACTTAGAAGAACAGTACAAAGGATTAATACTGTCTTGATAGCTACAAAGTGCTCTAACAATGTCCCCCTTAGCTATCAAGGCAGAAAGGGTCTTCTTCTTATCCGAAACCCAAGAAACGTTTCGATTCTTCTCATTACCACTCTGAAGTTCAATCTTTCATCAATCTCTTCAATGACTCTTGACAAAACTCTTCTAGGTCTTGAAGACATCCACGTAATCTCTCGTTCAGCATCATGTCTTTTGAGCTTTTCTACCAACTGAAGTCTTACAACCTTGAGAGTACCATCAGAATACTTTTCCAACTCATTAAACCGAATGAATATCTTATTTGCACCATTTCTGAAAACAACACCAAACTCTGGTTCTCCAATCACAGCATATAAGGGCATTCTTATCAATCCTGGCAACTCTTGATTAGGCCTTATCAAATTAACTCTTGGTTGATCACTTTCCACAGCCATCTGTAAATCATGACACTGTGTAAACAAGACATGCCTTCTCATAAACCTTTTAATTGCATTCAAAGCAAGAGTCACATTTTCTCTTCTTATCTAAAGATCTCTGAAATGATGATACATGAACTCAAAATCTTCCATCGTTAAGTGACAAAAATCAGCTTCAGTGAATCTGTAATTTCTACAATCCTGCCTTTGAACAACAAATTCTGGAAACCACATTTTATAGAATAATCTGGCAGTTACCTCCTTTATAGTCACAATCTGTTTCTTGCTCCTCGCATCTCTTTTGTTCTGACAATGGCCTCTTAGAAAGAACATATACTCGAACCTGTATTCCTCTGACTGATCTTCAATTCCCAACACGGCGTAGGGATTCAATCTTCTGATTCTGTGTACAAACAGTCTTCTTTCAGAATCTTCCAAGAATGGTGTTCTCAAATACAAAGTTCTTTGACGCTGTTCAAGTTCAGACAATTTTCTGCTTCGTGAGGATGATGGACCAGGTTGATCAGCTTCTGAAGGATTAGAAGGACCAGCTTCATCATGAGTAGGAATGACATGTGGTACAAAAGGTGTAGTGGATGGAGGTTCGGTTTTTTCAGGTTTTGGTTCTTTTAAGAATGGATCATGAAAAGGTTGTGGTTCAGATTGAATCGGAATGGTTTCAGAAAATGGTTCAGATAATGGTATGGTGGTTTGGGTTGAACTGGGTTGGTTTAGGTTAAAGGATAAAGGTGTAACAAAAGATTGAGCTGGCATCAAGGTAGTTGAGATATGTTCGGGTGAGTGTATGGGATATACGGTTATTTCTTCAGGAGTTTGTGGCCCATATATTTCAGACAGAATATCTACCTCATCTTGTGTGAACCCAACACCTTGATCCTCTGGTTCATAGGTAAGCAATAATAACGGTTCTGCTTCTTCCTTTACTTTCCAATACTGTTCATACTCACTGGCCTGTTCATCAGCTTCATCATCAGTACTGATATCAACCACTTCAATAGATTCCACAAACTTGTCTACCACTTTCCTTATCTCCTCCTCATTTACCTAAGGCTTTTCAACCGTTGGTTCTACATTCAGATCAACATATAATACGATCTGTATTCCGTTTTCATCACCCATAGCATCAGATTCAAACATTTCAGAAATTTCAGCAACAGTCGGATTTTTCTTTTGGCCTTGTGAACTTTCAGACTCAGTCCTTCTCTTTTTACTCATCTCCCCTTCATGATCATGATCATCGGGATCTTGATCATGCTTTCGTTTCGAACTTTGGGCTTGAGTCTTACAACTCTGATTCAGATCAGCTACTTGACTGACTAACGCATCCATTAACTGCTTCAAATCATTCAAAGATTGTACAACTGCTGACTTGAAAGTATTAAACTCCATGGATAAGGCTTGGAACTCCGTGGATGTAACTAACGGTGTAGGTATAGGTAGAGGTGGTGGTGGATTTGGAGTAGATTGGAAGTTCTGTAGTAGCGATAATAGAGTTTTACTTTGTTGATCTTCAGGGCTAATGGACATCAGCTTAGCATAAAACAGATCTCTTAACTCTTCAACACTTTGATCAACTGGAGGTTGTTGAACTGGAGGAGGCTGAGTTACACGAGGCGGAGGCTAGAAAATTTCTGGTCGTGGACGAACAGCGGGCTCATCAATCACCGGCCCTTTGCCTTTCAATAAAGTTTTCACACCTTGTAACTCCCTAATAAAAGTATCTTCAATAGCCTTTAGGGCGCCATCGAAAGTTTCCCTTGTCACGAAGACGGGTAAAGTAACACCGGCACCACTTAGGTTCGTCGTTGGCACAACAGTTATTTCAACTGTGTGACCTACGCTCAGTGTTGGCATAGTGTTAGTATTGGTAGGATTTCCACTCTGTCCTTGTAGTCCTGTGAGAGGATCTACTCTGAGTGTTCCGGATGGGTCACAAAGACTCACATCAGATGTTCCAGTTAGTGTCCTATTCAAAGAATCAAAAATATTAGCAATAGGCACTAGACGCTCAACATGTGCAGGAAAGAAGGTCGAAGACCGGGGAGGAGGTCGCTCTGTTTCAATACCTGAAATCTCTAAGTGAGATCCGGATAGAGTATGTGACAAAGCCCCGTGAGAAGATGAGACGACTTCTTGTTGAGAAGAAGCCAAATGGCTGGCTGAGGTGTGCAATTGTGTTACTGGGCGAGTAACGTCTTTTTCAACACCTGATTCCAACACATGAGATCTGGTGGTGGATGTGGCTGCCCTTCTGGTATAGTAAGTTTGGGTAGCTCTCACACTCTCCATATTTTTTTCTTCATTTTCTCTCACAGACTCACATATATTTTCAACTAATTCTCCCTCGATTCTCCTTGTACCTTCCATTCCTTCACTAACTTGAGAAGACATCAAGGGCATGTCATCCAAGTTTAATTCTTCGACATTAACGTTAGCTGACAGATGTATTTGTGGAAATACAAGAATATCAGCAACGTCACCAAACATATTTTCCGCATCAGCACCATCATTACCATCATTATTATCATCATTATCATCTGAATCACCATCATATTGTTCCTCCGCGGGATCAGACGCATTGTTAGACCTTGTACTATCACTAGAATACTCAACCAAAGGAGCATCCCCAATGTGTTTAGGAACTACTTCTTCAGAATCGTCTTGTACAAGATTATCTAGTTGTGTGTCCTCAGACGATGACCTTGCATCTTCAAGTACAGGTGACTGACCCCCACCGGTTCCCCTCTCGGTATTTTCCCTTGACTCTCCCCGTTCAGTAGCCCTTGCATCCTGAACCCTTACCGACTCCTCTCGCCTAGGGATTGAGTCTTGGGTAGGTCCCTCCGGTGCTGGCCGGACCATAGACTCTCTATAATCAATGATACACTCAGCATCCTGATCCGCGTATGAAAGGAACCCTTCCGGTAACTGCATTTCATGATCATAGTTTCTCTTTGGAAGTTGAAGATACTGCATAGATTTCTTGGGCACAGATGGATGATTCACATGGCGTGGAATTTCTTTGTTAGATCGAAGCATACTCTGAATAATGATCTGAAGGAATCTCATATATGGAATGTACGACTTTCCCTTGTTTTGACGACGAAGCTCTATCTTTTCGCTCAATTCATGCCAGAAGATGGCTGCATAATCTACGTGAAGATCATACACCACCGCATGAAATAGCTTTAGAAATCCGATGCTGGCACTGTCAGTTCCGGAATGTGTGGAAGTCAGGCACCGGTTCATAATTGAAAAGATAGCATAGTACAAAGGTGGTAGATTCGTCTTATGAAACTCCTTCATTTTTGTTAGACGCCCAGTATATCCCATAGCGCGTATGCCTTCAAATACTTCTTCCTCAGATGGATAAGGATCGAATTCAGTGTTTCCTTCTCGAGAATTAGGCTCAGGTAGCCTCAGTACAAGACGTAGTCTTTGGAAGTCGAGCTTTGTGATGAATTCGTCAATCTGGAATACAAAGATCGGTCTGTCATTCTCCATGGATGTGGTTATCGTCTTCCATGCTTGCTGTAAGTATATCATGGGCACATTGACTGTGTGAGTCAGTGCATATGCTAGCGGGTGATTTCTGAGCACTTCCTTTACCACCGGATGAATGTTGATCTTGTCAAAATCAACATGATGATTGTTTGGAATAATGGCGACATAGTTGATCGGATGTATTATAAAATGATCGGGATGAACTCCGGCTTGTGATTGATGTACAGATCGAGTTGATGGTAAAGGAACATCGGTTGTTGGATCGGGAACAATTGGAACATGATCACCAAAGCCTTGAACACGGCTTTGTTCTTCTTGATTAGTCATCTGAACTGTTGTTTTGGAACAAAACAGTTCTGAAAAAGGTTAACATTTAAAAATAAATTGAAAATATTTTCTGAAATTTTCCAAGTGTAGGATTCGGATCACACACGCATGCATATGGATTCGGATGAACAATGATCCGAAACCAAAGATTCCCGATCAAGAAGGATCCGAAACCAAGGGATTCCGGATCAAGAAGGATCCGAAATCAACAACTTGTATTCAAAGAAGGATCCGAAACCATGACTTAGTTGATTTCATCATTTTCAAAAATCTTTTATACGATGATTTCGTATCCAAGAGGAACCGAAACCAAGGATTCCGTATCCAATTGAATTCGAAACCAAGGAATTCGTATCCTGATGGATCCGAAACCATGACATTTAAGCACAAACCCTTTTCTAAAAAAACCATTTTGGATTTCAAAGAGATCCGAAACCCTAATTTTTTTTCCTATATTTACTTTTACCCACAAGCATACAGACCCATGAATAATCTTGAAGAACACGAAGAACATACATATAAAGATGAAGAACACGAACAGACTCATATCTTGAAGAACATATGAACACTTAGAACACAGATTTAAGCATACAGATTGATATGAACAGTAATGATGAAGATGAATCAAAAATAAAAACATATTCATGATAGTGATGAGAAACATGAACAATAACCGCAACGATTTCATTCAAATAAGCATAGCAGATGCTCAAAATTGATGAAATTAATCAGATAGAAAGATTCACATGATAAAATCGAATCTAACAAGACTAAAATCAACTGAAATGGTTACCTGATGAAGACAAATCGAACAGTTGAAGGTTGAAGGTTGAAGATGATAAACAGTGCTTTCTTTGAGAGTATATGAGAAGTTTGCAAAAGTTGAAGAAGTGGGAAATGAGGATTTGAATTCTATATATACTAAAAAAAATTGACACTTGGCACGATTTTAGAGTATCCCACTTATGCAAACTGTAAAAAGGCATGTCTCAAAAATAGACATGGCACTGTTCATCTGAACAATTCGCATGAACAAATATGAAAAAAGTTCCAAAAGAGTTCGAAACAAGTTGACATTTTTGAAAAAAAATCGATTTTGGTTTCGTATCCTCTTAAATTCGAAACCATTGGTTTCGCATTCTTAAGGATCCGAAACGGATGGTTTCGTATCCTTAAGGGTCCGAAACCTTTGGTTACGCATCCTTAAGGGTCCGAAACCTTTGGTTTTGCATCCTTAAGGGTCCGAAACCTTTGGTTTCGTATCCTTAAGGGTTCGAAATCAAAGATTTCGTATCCTTAGGGGTCCGAAATCTCAAAGATTTTCAAAAAAAATACAACTTTTTCAGAAAAGATTTCAACATGTTCAAAAAAAATCTCACATCAGATAAAATCTTTGTAATCTCTTACTTAAACTCTTTCAACTTTTTTTTAAAGAAAATATTTGAAAGTAAAAACTATATACTATATCGTACTTACAGACTTATGCCAATCTTCTCCCCCTAAACATATGCATAATCAGTTGTCTCTTCTTCAGAGAAATCTGCACAGACAGATGAAAACTTGGTACTCATAGAACATGAGTCCATATCAGTTAGTTGTATCACTTTATGAAAAATTCTAACTCCCCCTCAAAATATGAATATAATTAAATAACTAAGTACACAAACTCCCCCTCAATGTTTTAAAGAAAACTAAGAAATGACTAAGTATTCAACATTCCTAGTTTGCTGATTAAAAAGTTGAACCTTTTTTCATCCAAAGGTTTTGTAAATAAATCAGCAAGTTCTAGTTCTGTCGGTACGAAATGCATTTCTATAGTTCCCTTCTCAACATGGTGTTTGATAAAATGGTACCTGACATCTATGGGTTTTGTTTTGGAGTGCTGAACAGGATTCTCAGTTATTGCAATTGCGCTTTTGGAATCACAGTATATTGGGATCTTGTTGATGATGTATCCATAATCCTTAAGCTGTGTCTTCATCCAGATTACTTGTGAGCAACAACTCGCCGCGGCTACATATTCTGCTTCCGCCGTAGAAGTTGACACACAGTTTTGCTTTTTTGACGACCAACTTACAAGTTTATCTCCCAAAAACTGACAAGCACCAGATGTGCTTTTCCTGTCCATCTTATTACCCGCATGATCTGCATCTGTGTAAGCAGTTAGCTCAAACCCTGAATCCTTAGGATACCAAAGACCCAAATTTCTTGTGCCTTTAAGGTATCTTAGGATTCTTTTAACAGCCACAAGGTGAGATTCCTTCGGGTTAGCTTGAAAACGTGCACAAAAAGATGTTGCAAACATAATATCCGGTCTACTCGCCGTTAGATATAGTAAAGATCCAATCATGCCACGGTATAACTTTTGATCAGCTGATTACCAGATAAATCAGCGTCCAAAAGTCTACCGGTAACCATGGGAGTTTTCATGGTGGAAGAGGAATTTAAGTCAAATTTATTAAGCATATCATTTATATATTTTGATTGATTAATGAATATGCCTTCATTTGACTGAGTCACTTAAAGTCCAAGGAAATTTTTTAGCTCTCCCATCATACTCATTTGAAAGCGGCTTTTCATCACCTCTTCAAAATCTTTACACATATCAGGATTAGTAGAGCCAAATATTTTGTCATCAACATATATTTGTACTAACAATAAATCTTTACCTTCCCTCTTGAGAAAAAGAGTTGTATCTATTGTACCTTTGGGGTATCCAGAGTTAAGCTTATGAATAGTCAGAGTCTCATACCATGCCCTCGGAGCTTGTTTCAGACCGTAGAGTGCTTTGTCTAAAACATAGACATGGTTTGGATATTTTGGATCCACAAAACCCTCTGGTTGACTTACATAAACCTCTTCATGAAGTATTCCGTTCAGAAACGCAGATTTGACGTCCATCTGAAATACCTTCATGCTTTTATGCGCGGCGTATGCAAGAAAAATTCTGATGGCTTCAATCCTTGCAACAGGTGCGTAGGTTTCATCATAATCTATTCCTTCTTGTTGATTATACCCTTTTGCAACCAGTCTTGCTTTGTTTCTGACTATAATCCCTGCTTCGTCTTTCTTGTTCCTAAAGACCCATTTAGTTCCAACAATAGTCTTGTCTTTAGGACGCTTCACCAAATACCAAACTTCATTGCGCTTAAACTCGTTTAACTCTTCTTGCATGGCGTTTATCCAATCTGGATCTTGTAAAGCTTCAGATGCTTTCTTGGGTTCTAACGTGCTTAGAAAGTTGACATACAAACATTCGTTTGTAGTCGCACATCGTGTTTTCACTCCATCAATGAGGTCACCAATAATATCTGCTGGAGGGTGTCTTTTGTCCATTTATGTGTACTAGGAAGAGTTGGAGTCTCTACACGAGTGTTCGATGAATCATTCTCATCTAAAACTGCAAGAATCTCCTCAGTTGATTCAACTGAAGATACATGTGTTGGTTCTGGTATGTCAACTTCTGGTTGTTGTATTTCAGGTGTAGAAAACTCCGATGATGTGTTTGCTGAAACCGGAACTTCTGGTTAAATTTCAGGTTCAGAAACTGGAACAGTTGTAGGTTCACTCGGAGTCTCGTTGGTTGCCCCAGAAGTACTAGCACCGACATCTTCAGATGGACCAGAGATATTGACACTCGTCTGTTGTGGAGATGCATTTACAGATGTGATGGGTGGTTCCATATCTGCACAATATTCCATAAATGCATCATGAAATAACAAATCTAAATCTTTAGAACTATTATTAACTAATACAGAATTAGAAAACTTTTTCGCCACAGGTTCTACTCCTTTTTTAGTAGAAGCTTCAGATTTCTGTCCGAGTTCTGAACTGTGTTGTTCAGAAGTCAATGTCACACTCTCGTCAAACGTAACGTTGATGCTCTCTGTTGGTTCCCGTTTTGCTTATACAAGATTGTCAGATCTATTAGTTCGAATTTATGTTTGATGCGGAAGCGTATTTGAATAACTAACAGATATGATTGATAGATTTAGAACATAATATAATTAAACAGTGAACAGGAAATAATATCTCAAAGTTTACTGAATATATATATTAAGAACAGATTCAAGAACAGTGAGTAAGCAAAGCTTTTAAAACAGATATGACTCTCAAAGTGTTTAAAGCTATGTGTTCTTGTGATGTTTTTCTCTCTTGAATTCTTGTTTCGATTGTTCGATTGATCGATCGATGGATAGGAAGAACTCAACATGAGTCTTCCTTATATACTACTCTAAGGGGACCATAAAGCATATGCTACTATTCACAAAGGACGGTATGAATAGTTGGACGTGCTGTATTGCATTTAATGCAGCAGACGTCTATTATATACTAAGCCCTATTGAATCCAACCAGAGTTTGACACGTTGCAGTTGGACAGGGCATGCTACCATGCAAGTTGATGAACAGGTCCTGTAACAATAGCAAGATATTATAAATATCTTTCAAGTCTTTGTTGAAGACCGCAGAGGCTCTGTGAAGTGCCACAGAGGTTCTGCGGTTTGGTCCTTAGAACAGCAGTCTTCACCGGATTCCGAGTCTTTGGTCTTCTTTGCGCGTATGACAAAGCTTCTGTAGGGCGCCTCTTTAGCTTCTGTAGCTTCTTGACCTTGATCTATCGGTAAGTTCGGCAGAGCTTCTGTAAGAGGCTTTCTTCACTTAGCCTATTTTTCACTACTTCTAAATACTTCTATGATTAGGAAGATTGAAGCTAGTAATCTCCCCCTAAGTAGTGAAAAATAAAAAATTTAACTTGAGTTTAGCTAGGCTAAGTTAGATAAGACAGAGGTTAAACAATACCTCGAAAGTTCTTTCATTTAGAAATATGCCAGAGGCATTTTACATTTGAGTACAATGAAAGATAAACTTTTGACTTGGTTTGCAGAGATTTGAGGTTTGAGAATCAGATTTTGGCATCTTTGAAGTCGTTGTAGCTTCTGTTGTCTCTTCCGATTCTTCTGATGTCTTTGTAGAAACTGATGCAGAGTTCTCTTAGGCGGATTGTGGCATCAATCTCTCTGATGAAAGTATCTGCAGCATCTCTATCCATTTTCTCTGTACCTCTGTATTTTACAAGGCTTGCTCTGAACTTGTTTAGAGTACTAGTTGCGTACTTTTGACAATCCATGCACACAAATAGTTTGATTTCGCCTTGTGGGTTTTGAAATACTAACCCGAATCTTGGTTCTGTAATGATAGAGTTGGGCACGGCGTTGGGTGGGCAGCGATCTTCTGGTGGTCGTAAATTTAGATGTTTGAGACCAAGATCCTTTCCCAGTTGAAAATCTATCATACTGAAGATCAGAAGCTTTTCCCTCATTGCTTTTCTTAATACTTGATAGGCTCTGGTGTTTGCCTCTGTGTTGTAGTTGTCCTTTGTCCATTGCAGAAGGTCAGGTAGATCATAAGGATTGATATTTCTTAAGTCAGCATCAGCGAAGGTGGTTTCTGAATTGTCTTCTCTTCTGACTTTGTAAAGATTGTACCTGACCCTTGGATAGGTTCTTGTAAAGGAGAACTTGCAGAAGATTACCTTTTTGACCTTGTGGATTGAGAAGACATCTGCTTTGGTTCTTGGCTTTGTCCTTGTGAAGATGTTCTCAAATTTTTCTCTGATCCTTGAATCTGTCACATGATCTGTTGGATGATTGGTCTGAAAGGTTTGTTTATAGAGGTATTTGTATACCACTTCTTCCATCTCTTCTTGTGTTGGACCAGGTTGTGGTACTTGTCTTCTGAGACTCTCCATCTTTTGAACAATTTCTGCAGCTCTGCTAGTTAGAGGAATGTCTGTCAGAGGCTTTAATCCATATGCCCATTCCTCTTCTTCAGGCTTTGGAGTTTGAAAGGCATCAAAGGCGCTCTTCATCAATTTCTCTGTAGGCTTGGGCAATGATTTCTTTTTCTTGGGCTCTTCTGTCAGTATTGCTTTGCCCTTGTCTTTGGCTTTTGGAGGTGCAGAACTTGTTTCTTCTGTAGGTTTGGAGGTTGGTGCTTCTGTTGGCTTGATGGTTGCCTCTGTAGGTTTTGACACTTGTGTTTTAGAGGACTTTTGTGGCGATGGTTCTGTTGGCTTGAGTTGCTCTGTAACCTCTGTTGGAGGTTCTTTGGTGACTTCTTCTGTGAGCTCTATTTCTGTTGGTGAAGATTGGACATCGAATCTTCTTGCCATTTTGAAAGCTAATGTGAACCTGTGCCTTTCTTCTTCTCTCTGCGACATTCGATCAGACATTGTATTGTGCATCTTTCTCAGAATAGAAAAAGCAGAGGTCGCAGAGGTCGTTGCTCTTTTTGGTTTGGTGGCAATCGACTTTCTTCTTGGTATGGTTTGGGGTTTTTCTGTTGATTTTGTTGAAGGACTCTTTTCCAAGTTGATTACCACAGGGGTGGTTGTTGCCTCTGTGGTATGCTGATCAGCTTCTGGAATATTGGTTTCTTCAGGAGTTGATTCCACATAGATGGGTGTTGTCTCTGTGGTCTGTTGATTTTGTTGTTGATCTTGGGTTTGTTCTGGAGGGGCTTGACTGATTGGTTCTGCTGCGATTGGTGGAGCTTGTATTCCTCTGGTCGTAGCTTTCTCCCTTATATTCCCCCCCTCGGGATTATCTGATGGACCAGGATGGTCATCATCAGAATCATCCTGACTTTTATCAGAAGTACCCTCTGCTCTGCAGGAAGCTTTGGGTTTCTTTGGTAGTTCTGCTCCTGCGGCCATCAACTTCGCACATACATCATCACAGAGGCCGAAAAGAGTTGCAAGTTCTGCTTCTGTGTTGAAGCGCATTCTGCCGACACTTTTTCTGAACTCTTTGACGTAGTTGGCATTTGCAGTAGTGATGGAGACAATGACTTCAGTGACCTGGTTTATGACATTTTGGCCGAGCTCTGTTAGCTGTGCTCTGGTCATGTAGTCTTTAGGCTGCATCAGTATTGTGTTGCGCATTGCTTCTGCTTGAATGTTTTGCAGAGCCTTCTGTAGATCTGCGGGTGTGATGCTCTGTGATTTGTTGGATTGCTTGTTCATTTGTTCAAGGAAATGTTTTACTGATTCCTTGAATGCAGAAGTTGCGGTAATTCCAAAATCTTTAGCAACAGAAGTGGCTGTAGTTGTTGCAGTTGTTTGCGCAGAAGATTTCATCTCTGTGAGGGCTGTTTTCACCTCTGTGGACAGATTGTCCATTTTGGTGTTCAGATTCAGCAAGGCCGTTGATGTTTTCTCTGCAAAAGATGTGAAAGTGCTTTGCAACTCTTTCATGGTTTGGTTCACAGAGGTGACAAGGGTTTGGAACTCATCCCTTGATACTTGTGTCCCTGGTGTAACCTCTGGAGGAACACATTCGTCTCCAGAGTGAGTCCGTGCTCCTGGGACACCTTCGTTCACCCTTGTTTGTACGTTGGGGGTGGAAGGATTTCCATCTGATCTTCGAGCAGAAGCATATAGTGCTTCAACCTCTACAGAAGTTTTGTGAACGACATTGTCTAGATCCACTTCATAGGTGGGTACTAGATTATCCTTCTATTGACTCGGAGACTTGTCTATAGTCTCTTCGTCGTTGTGCTCACTACTTCTCTCTGAAAGAAGGGTTGGCCCTATTTCGTGCATGGCAGAGGAAACGAATTCCTCTGTAGGGTGTTCTAGTGTGATCTGGGGCGATTGATCACGAACTATAGGTGAGTCTCTTTGAGGAGACTCCCTAGGAATGGATTCCCCGGTTTTTGTGGGCGCAGAAGTCGAAAGAGTGACTTCTGGCTGGTTGGGTTGGGTTTGGATCGAGCTGTGCTGCTCTATTTCAATAACTCCTTCTGCAGCTAGACCTGCGGAGTTAGATGTGTGGGTTGCAATGGGAGGGGGTGAGGGATGTGTGCCTTCTTCATCTTCGGCATCTTTTTCTTTTACATTTTCTTTTCCTCCAGATGTTTCTATCCTATCCTCTGTTGAAGTTCTTTGCTCTATGCCTAAGAAGTCATACATTTGATGAGAGCCGTATAACTTCATGACATGTGGATGATAGAGACCTTTTCGTATCCAGACAGCTTCTTCTTCGTCTGAATCTATCTCTGAGACCTCCATTCTTGTCTCTGTTACTTCATCTCTATTCCACTGAGCTTCTGTTTGTCCTATTTCTTCCGAAGCTGGGCTTGGACTCCTTCTGTGAACGTCCAATCCTTGCTGAATGAAGGGGTTCTGTAGAATAATAGGTGTCTCAGCTGATTGATCTCTGGGTGTTTGATCATCTTCTTGCAGATGTGTGTCAATGCCGGAAATAGAGAAGTATTGTTCTTCTGGGGAATGGTGGTCGAGAGGTTGTGCCGTCCACCCTGCTGTATTTAAAGTGTTGGCAATGTCGGGGTTATGTAGGAAATCGTTAATGTTTCCTTGGTGAGCAAATCGATCTGGGGATTGATGGGGCGATTGATATCCCTCTTCTGTCATTTCTTCTTCTGCATCTTCTTCTGCAGTTCTTTCTTCTTCGATTGCTTCCTCTTCTATGGTAACCAATTTCTCAAGTGATCCATGCTTCTTTTTGGTTTTCCTCCTCTTAGGTTTTGGTGTCCCTTCCTCTGTGGTTTTTGATTTTCTTTTCTTCTTCTGTTTTGGAGAAGAGGGAGGAACAGAGGAGCCAATTTCTGTGGCATGAGGAGGTGAAGGTTGATCTTCTGCAGCGCTTGTAGAGGTGCCTTCTGCAGTTTTCCTCCTTTTTGATTTTGGAGTAGAAGCAGAAGATTTTGAAGAGGACTTCTTTCCCATGAGCTCTGCATGTTTGGCTATGAAGCTAAGTTAAATAGCCATGTGTTTTGCTAATTTGTTATCTTTTTCTTCTTGAGTGGAAAGAGGTTCTGCAATCATTGTTCCTAGGGGGACACCTAAACGCGGGGGTGTCATAGGACTCGGTTTAGGAGTTCTATGATCGTGTATATACTCTTTCTTAAGGGTTTTATTCGAGGCATACTTCAGAAGTTTCTTTGACAAAGGTCTGCAGTGTGTGTAGCCATCTACATGATCAGTGGGGATATTTTTGCTCATTGGGAACTGTTTGGGAATTGGCCCTTCCATTGGCCATTTCTGTATTAGCAACAGAGGTTCGAACAAGACTCCCAGTATTCTTTGGAATTGCAGAGGTGGTAGAAACTTAGGATCGTTCTCTTTGACCCTTCTTGTGTTGTTCTTTCTGTCGATGGTGTTAATGATCTCTTGCATCATTATGGTCGCGTAATCCAGTGGGAGATCATAGTAAACCCCATACATGATGGTTAATATTTGATGTGAGCTCTGGTCAATACTGCCTATCTTCCCTGTCAGGCATCTGTTAAGAATTGAGAACAAGGTGTTCCACAGAGGTGGTAATCTGCCTCTGCGAAAGTCATTTCTCTTCCTCAGTGGTGTGTTGTACCCAAGCATTTCTAGGAAACGACAGATCTCGTCGTCTGTTGGTTGCTCTGCGTACATCTTTAATCCAAGAAGACCCCTTGTTGGTAGGTTGAATTCAAGTGAGAACATTGTTCTATTGAACTTGATTTCCAGATGCTCAGATTTGTCGGGTTTTGAAATGTATCCTTTGATAAGAGAATCATCTTTATCAAATCGGCAACTTTGCCAAAACTGGTTCAGATATCTTACTGGAATTTTCTTTGGGGTTCTTGAGAGTAAAGGGAAGAGGATATGTTTTTCCATTATGTTTAGAAGAATGGCATGGGCTTCGCCGAAAGCAGTGGGTGAGGGGACTAAATAGCAATTGTTGGATTTTATTGGTAGTACTTTTTCGAAATGATCCTTTGCTATGAAGTTTTGAAGATGTGTGGTTGGAGCAAAGTCTGCTGAATCGCCGGAATCTTCTAGTTCAATGTTTTGGGCAGGGTTGGAGTTTTCTGAATGTTCAGAATGAGCAGGTGAATGTTCTGGTGAGGTCGCCGGAGAGTGTGCCTGGGAGATAGCTTGAGAATATGAAGCCATTTGGTACTGAGAATAAGAAATTTGCAGGTTTCGCCGGAGAAGAATGAGAGTTTGTAAAAAGTTTATGAGAGGGTAAGCTTGGTTTTTATAGGAGGGTAAAACGGTAGAATTCGAAAAAGTAAAATATATGGTAATGGATTAAAATTTGGAATCCGAACTCAAGTTAGAATGGCGGGTTCAACTTTCTACAGAAAACGTTCCATGTACGCCCAATGAAAATGGGACACGTAGGCCATGTCAGAGGATGACAGGACGTCGTGCGCGACCCATTAATGCTAGGCGCGTGGCGTTATTCTTAGCCACATGTAATTCACTCTCAGTAAAAGTAACCGTTATTACTACAGAAATGCCCAAGTAACAGATTGACAAAACTTCTGTAGTTTACAGAAGTTCTGTGATTTTGAAAATCTTTGATGTGTATCCCTTTCTCATATATCTCATTGTTATCATGACTTCTGTGGGGTTCCTTTTTAACCAAAACGTTTTGTAAAGGCATTGGAGGGGATCAAATAGGATTTTTGTGGCAGAGGTTTTGTGGCTCTGTTGGAACTTGCAGAAGCTCTGGGAGGGCCAGCAGAAACTCTATGAGGGAAAAAATCTCATAACGAAAATTCTATTAACTTTTCTGATCATCCAATTTTTGATATGTTTTAAGAGATATTTTTCGGACATATTCGAAAGTTGGTGTCCGAAAAAATTGTTATGGAAAAAGTTTTGTTCGAGAAGGTCATGGTGAGTCTGTTTGGTTTCCGAGATAACATTCCAAAAGATTGATAGAGGTTAAAGTTGCGATCTCAGAGCATATTTCTGGCAGAGCTTCTGTTGAGCTCAGCAGAAGCTCTATGACCTTAAATATCTCATAACTCAAATTTTATGAAACTTTTTGATCTTTTGATTTTTGAAATGTAATCCACACTATATTTAGGACATATTTGACAATTTGTGTCCTAGAAAACTGTTTTCAAAAACCTTTTGTGCGAGAGACATACCTTTTGGTTCTTCTTTTCTCGGCAGTGATGTCTGACTTCTGTCGATATAGATTCATTGACATTCTTCTTTGGCTTTCCCTTGAAAGTTTTACCTCTGTAGATCATTTTAGGATCCCTTTTTGCTCCCACTTGATCTAATCACCTCTGTAGATCAGGAATTTTCCTTTTGCTCCCCCATGACCTATGTTTGGATCAAAGAATGATAAGTTTTGCATAGAACATAGGTCATATTTTCCAGAGGTTCTGTAGAGGTTGTCAGAGGTTCTGAGTAGACTTACAGAAGCTCTGTGATTTTAAGAACTATTTAAGATTGAGAACTTACATACAGAAATAAATTAATTAAAGCAAAAATAATTAGAAATATATACATATTTACAGAAGATAAAGCTATACTTACAGAGGATTTTTAAGACATATTGATCATTCCTAACTTACCCACCAAGAAATTGAACCTTTTCTCGTCTAAAGCTTTGGTGAATAAGTCCGCGAGTTGGTATTCTGTGGGCACGAAATGCATCTCGATTGTACCGTATTCAACATGATGTTTCAAGAAATGGTACCTTATATCGATATGCTTGGTTTTTGAGTGTTGCACAGGATTGGCAGAGATAGCAATGGCACTCTTGGAATCACAGAAGATAGGTATTTTGAATAGGATGTGGCCGTAGTCTTTTAGCTGAGTCTTCATCCATAGAACCTGATAACAACAGCTAGCAGCAGCAACGTATTCAGCTTCTGCAGTGGATGTTGAGACACAATTTTGATTTTTGGAGGTCCAACTGACTAGTTTACCACCTAGGAATTGACAACTCCTAGAGGTACTCTTTCTGTCGAGCATGCATCCTCCATAGTCTGAATCTGTATAAGCTTTAAGACTAAAACCAGAGTTCTGTGGATACCAGAGACCGAGATTTTTGGTCCCCTTTAGATATCTAAAGATTCTTTTCACAACATCATAGTGTGATTTCTTTGGATTAGCTTGATAACGTGCACAAAGACATGTGGCATGCATAATGTCAGGTCTGCTTGCAGTTAAGTATAACAGAGATCCAATCATGCCTCTGTAGAGAGTGCATTCTACAGAGATGCCATATGGATCTAAAGATAACTTATTTCCAGTGGCCATTGGAGTTTTCATTGCAGAGGTATCAGAGAGGCTATACTTGAAAAGAATGTCAGAGACATATTTGGCTTGATTTATAAAAATTCCCTCGGATGTTTGTTTGACTTGGAGTCCGAGGAAGAATGTTAGTTCTCCCATCATACTCATTTCAAACTCACTATGCATGAGTTTTTCAAAACTTTTGCACTCTTCTGTATTAGTAGACCCAAAAATTATGTCGTCCACATAGATTTGTACAAGCATTATTTCACTGTTTTTACGTTTATAGAATAGGGTAGTATCTGTTGTACCTCTGTTGTAGCCATTTACTAGAAGAAAGGTAGAATGTCGTTCGTACCATGCTCTTGGAGCCTGTTTCAGTCCGTACAGAGCCTTTTCAAGGTAGTATACATGCCTTGGGAATTTTGAGCTTTCAAACCCTGGTGGCTGATTTACGTAAACCTCTTCTTGGATTTCACCGTTGAGAAAAGCTGATTTTACGTCCATCTGATAAACTTTAAATCCTATGTGGGCTGCGAAGGCTAAGAATATTCTTATTGCTTCGAGTCGTGCGACAGGGGCAAAAGTCTCATTGTAGTCTATGCCTTCTTCTTGTCTATATCCCTTGGCCACCAATCGTGCTTTGTTTCTGATGACCACTCCATCTTCATCCTTCTTATTTCTGTAGACCCACTTAGTCCCAATGGCGTGTTTCCCTCGTGGTAGAGGTACTAAAGTCCATACTCTGTTACGCTCAAACTGCAGAAGTTCTTCTTGCATGGTGTCTACCCAGTTTGGGTCATCTAGTGCTTCAGAAATCTTCTTTGGTTCTATCACACTAATAAAATTTGTAATGAAACAAAAATTAGCAGTGGCAGACCTGGTTTTTACTGAGTCAGAAGGTTCTCCGATTATTTGGCTTGGAGGATAGCTTTTTGTCCACTGAGTGGTGCGAGGAAGATGGTTATCAATGTCATCGAACCTTTCTTCAGAAGCTTCTTGTGGATCTTCTTCTTGTATAGCCTCTGTCGTTCTTCTTACCTTGGTAGAAGATTCTACCATTTGTGGAATGATTGGTATGAGTGGTGGTGGAGTTTGTTCTTCTGAGGACGTATAGTCTTGGTCCTCAATTACCTCTGTAATTGGTTCTTCTGTGGATTGTGGAGTTTGTTTTTCAGCAACTTCTGTGGTCGTTTTTCTTGATGTTTCATCTTCTGCATTTTCTTCTTCGGCATTTGCATCTGTAGTATTTATAGAAGAAGATGAAGCATTATTTGGACCAGTTAGAGTCATACCTGTAGGATTTTGTCCAACAAAGGATGGTTCTTCAGAAACTCTGATGGTTCCAACAGAAGGATCAATGTCATCGTCGAACATCTCTAAAAATAGAAGATTCAAGTCTTCTTTAGTTTGTGAGATGCCAGAGGTTTCTCTTTTAAGTTCGAGTTCTGAACGGATTTGCTCAAAATTCATTTGGAAAGAATCATCAAAAGAAACATTGATACTTTCTACGAATTTGCGAGATCTTGTAAGGTATACTCTGTAGGCTTTGGAAGTGGCAGAGTATCCAATGAATTTTTCTTCGTCAGCTTTTACTTCAAACTTTCCTCTTGAATCTCTGTCGTTTAAAACAAAGCATTTACATCCAAACACATGGAAAAACTTGATGTTTGGCCGCCTTTTGTTGATCAGTTCGTAAGGAGTCTTGATGTGTCTTTTCACAATGGTTGACCGATTCTGTGTGTAACCAGCGGTAGAAATTGCTTCTGCCCAAAAGTTCATCGGTAATCCGTATGATGATAGCATAGTTCTTGCGGCCTCCACGAGCGTTCGATTCTTTCTTTCGACTACGCCATTCTGCTGTGGAGTGCGTGCGACAGAGAAGTTCTGTGATATTCCTTCTGTAGAAAGATAGGCTTCAATGACAGAGTTTTTAAATTTTGTGCCATTGTCACTTCTTAACTTCTGTATTCTGCATTCATAAAGAACTTGGATTCTTTTCATTAGATTAATCAAGATGATTGGAACATCCGATTTCTTTCGAACAAATTCAACCCATGTGAAGCGCGAATACTCATCAATTAAGACAAGTATATATTTCTTGCCACCTAGGCTCTGTATGGAAATAGGACCGCAGAGGTCGACATGAAGCATGTACAGAGGCCTAGTGCACGACACATCTGTTTTGCCTCTGTGGGAAGCTCTTCTGAGTTTTCCCATCTCACACGCAGAACACAAGTGATCCTTATTAAATTTAACATTAGGCAAACCTTTAACTAGATCAAGTTTGACCAATTTATCCAAGGTGTGAAAGTTCAAGTGACAGAACCTGTTATGCCATAACCAGGCTTCTTTACTTTCGCAAGCTACAAGGCAAACTTTGTCCTTGGTTATTGAACAAAAGTTCATTAGCTACAGATCACCTTTTCTTTTGGCTCGCAGAAGTTCCATTCCTGTGTCTTCATTTTGCAGAGAGCAGAAAGTCCTTTTGAACAAGACATCAAATCCTGTATCACAGAGTTGACTTACACTGAGTAGGTTGTGTTTAAGGCCATTCACATATGCAACTTTGTATACAGAGACGTTTTCCTTCTGTATGACTCCATAGCCTTTGATGTGTCCCTTCTTGTTGTCTCCAAAAGTTACAGATCCACCATCGTGTGTTTCTTTGTACGTGGATAGTAAACTTCTGTCGCCAGTCATGTGCCTTGAGCATCCGGAGTCAAGATACCAAATTGGCACATACCGCTTCTGTAAGACAATCACAGGGACTTAGGTACCCATATCCATATGGGTCCAATATTGTTAGAATTTTTCAAGTTTGCCTTAGCATTCTTGAAATACATTTTATCTTTTGTAGAAAGATCAGATTGTATCTCTCTAGGTTTTGACTTTTGAGTTTGAATTTTAGTGGAGAGTAAGCAATCTGGACTTGAGAAGTGATTTTTCAATCTGAACATAAGATCAAAACAATGACAGTATTTAATATGAGACGTGATTTGTTTGAACTTTTCATTGAATTCATTGAACTGAGTCACAGAGGCATTACATTCGTTCTTAACATCAGATTTCCTATTACAAGAAGATCTATGAATACTAGAATGTTTTTTGCAAAAATCTTGTTTAGGTCCTGCCTTCTGTGAGTCTCTTCTGTGGTGAACGTCTGTCTTCACTGTCACAGAGGAAAGATATTTATTAGCTTCAGGCCTTAAAGGTTTTGAAAATTTTGAGCTTTTAGGATTTTCAGAGGCCTTTTTCAAATTATCAAGCTCTGTAGAGGTTTTGACTTGTATACACATTTTTAGAAAATCTGGACAGATAGGTATCTCTGTGATTTTCTCTTTTGGAGAAATTGTTCTGTTAAGAACCTCAGAGGAGAATTTAACATCCTCTGTGTCACAGTGAATTATCCCTGATTTAGAATCAGTCTCTGAGTCGTCAGAGGATGAATCGTCCTCATATACAGAGGTTGAGTCATTTCTTTCGACAGAGGCTGGATTTTCTGAGCATGTATCGTACGAGTTTTCTTCCTCTGTAGAAAAACTTTCATAGATGGCAGAGGTTTCAGATGAGATCTCTTCAGCGAGAATTTGATCTATAGAAGATGTACAGAGATTTTCTAAAACATTTGATTTCAAAACTTCCAAAATTTCTTTTTCAATTGATCTTTTAAGATTTTCTTCTGAAAAGATGGGTTTAAACTCAGGAGCTTTTGCAGATAATTTCTTTTTGACATCTATCATACAGACAAAAGCGACCTGTGTTTGAGTCTCTGGTTTACCAAACTTAAAGATACCAATCTGATCTTGTGTTTTCAGATATTTCTTTGGTTTGATTCCTCTATTGACAGAGGTTGAAGATGATGAATCTGTGTTTTCAAACCACACATTGATCATCTTCGTATGTTTCCTCAAGTGAGGTTCTTCAGAGATTTTAACCCTTTTACTTACAGAGAGTAAGTTTGGAAAAATTGGTTTATTTGTTTTTCCTATCACAAACAGAGAAGACAGAGGTTTAAGTCTTTTGCCTTCAACACCTAGAGTAATATCATCGTACCCTATACCTCATCTTCCTATTTGTGAGTTTACTTTCTCATACACCTTCTGTGCATCTTTATAGTTTTTAAGTAAAACCTCTCTTCTGAGTAGATCTTGCCAAAGTACCTCTCTCTCTTTTTGAAAGTATTCTTTGAGAGCTCTTATGTCAGTTGTTTCACTCCTAGAAACTGAAAGCTCTTTAGTTTTGACTTTTAAAGCAGAGGTTAATTCAGAAATTTGCCTTTTTAAAGGATCTACATTTTTGCTCCAATATTTTCCTACTCTTTCCTTTTCTTCAAATTTTTTGGCTTTTTCTTAAGTGAGAAGCCTTACTTCTCTCTCATTAAAGGTGAGTCTTTTCTGAATACTTTCATCTATCTCTTTGAGTTCAATCAGTTCAATGTTAAGTCTAACTGAATCATTTTCTACATATTTAATACAAGAGGTAGAGTTTGAAATGGATACCTCATTGTCAGTGCCCGAGTCGACTTCTGCCATGCCACAGAACAGGGCATTGGTGGTGAATTCATCATCAGAGGTAGAGTCTGACTCGAAGTCCTCCTTATTTGCTTCAGAATGCCCTTTGTTCGCCATTAGGGATTTTTGTGCATAATATTCAGCCTTCTTTTTGTAAAAAGCTGAGTCCTTCTGTGGGCGATTTTGTCTACTTCTGCAATCTTTTGCGAAATGGCCTGGCTTGCCGCAGTTGAAGCAACCTTGGGAGGTGATTCCAGTTCGATCGTCGGACTTCTGTTGGTCTCCACCTTTCCCTGTTTGGCATTCGTTTGCATAATGACCAGGCTTACCACATTTGTAGCATTCTTGTGTGTGGCCTACCTTGTCATCTGACCTATGTCGGTCATTTCCTCTATAGTTTCTGTCGCTCGACCTCTGTCGGTCACTTCTGTAGTCTGACCTATGTCGGTCACTTGATTCTTCTCTTCTTTCATCATCTCTTCTATCTCTCTGGTTGTCTCTGCTATATCTGTCATTTCCAAAATTTCTTTGGTTACCTCTGAACTCTCTTGTCAATAGAGTCAATGATTTAGCTAATGACGCAAGAGTTATTTCTTCCTCTATCAGCTCGTCTTCTTCGCTACCAACCATCACTATCTTCTTCTTCTCCTTCTTCTTCTTCTCCTCTGTTGCTCTCTCATTTCTTGGTCTCTCTGTAGCCTCTGTTGATTTACTAACCAATGTGTATGGTGCAATGGCTATTGTTTTAGCCTGTGCTATTTGAGGCTCTTGTGCAGCTAGTGTTCCATAGAGATCAGAGAGTGTCCATGAGTCTAGATCTTGGTTTGTTTGTAAAGACATAGACAGTTGAAGCCACTCATCATTCAGACTCTTTAGAAACATGACGTTATTTTCTTCCGAGGTTCTGTGAATGCCAGACTTTCTACATTTGTTTATGAGAGAGTTGAACCTATCGTACGTTGTTTGCAGAGATTCTGTTGCAGAGGCTCTGAATGCATGATATTCATTTATGTACTGTGCCCTTCGGTTCTTCTGTGTTTTAGCACCCCCTTCCAACTGTCTTTCTAATTCTTTCCAAAGATCGTGCGCAGTTTTGCATGCATCTAAGGATTGAAAAAGCTCGTTGGGGATAGCCATTATCAGGATTCTTTTTGTTTTCTGTGCAATTTCATCTTCTGCCTTATCTTCATTTGACCATTCTTCTTTTGGTTTTGGTTTTTGATGTTCAGGGATTTCTGGAGATTCAGCAGTAGTTGGTACTCGTGGTACTGCTATCATGGGAACAGGAGGAAGGTTGTAAAGATATTGTACTAGATTTTTTTCAGTACCCTCAAAGAAATGAACCATTCTTATCTTCCATTGAGGATACTCATCTCGTAGGAGAGTAGGAGGCTTGGTGAGTGAACCAGCAGTAAAGAAGTTATTTGTATTTGTCATTTTTAAGGTTCTGAAAAGATAGTATGATTTAAAGAGTATGAGTCTGAAGATCTGGAAAGTTTTCTGGGTTTGAACAGTTCCCAGATTACACTTTAATGGAGTTTTAACCTAGAGATGAAGAATAGAAAAAAATGATTTATATCACTAATCTTGTAAAAACGAGGATCACTTGATATTGATAATCAAGCTTTGCTCTGATACCAATTGTTGGTTCCCGTTTTGCTTATACAAGATTGTTAGATATATTAGTTCGAATTTATGTTTGATGCGGAAGCGTATTTGAATAACTAACAGATATGATTGATAGATTTAGAACATAATATAAATAAACAGTGAACAGGAAATAATATCTCAAAGTTTACTGAATATATATATTAAGAACAGATTCAAGAACAGTGAGTAAGCAAAGCTTTTAAAACAGATATGACTCTCAAAGTATTTAAAGCTATGTGTTCTTGTGATGTTTTTCACTCTTGAATTCTTGTTTCGATTGTTCGATTGATCGATCGATGGATAGGAAGAACTCAACATGAGTCTTCCTTATATACTACTCTAAGGGGACCATAAAGCATATGCTACTATTCACAAAGGACGGTATGAATAGTTGGACGTGCTGTATTGCATTTAATGCAGCAGACGTCTATTATGTACTAAGCCCTATTGAATCCAACCAGAGTTTGACACGTTGCAGTTGGACAGGGCATGCTACCATGCAAGTTGATGAACAGGTCCTGTAACAGTAGCAAGATATTATAAATATCTTTCAAGTCTTTGTTGAAGACCGTAGAGGCTCCGTGAAGTGCCACAGAGGTTCTGCGGTTTGGTCCTTAGAAGAGCAGTCTTCACCGGATTCCGAGTCTTTGGTCTTCTTTGCGCGTATGACAGAGCTTCTGTAGGGCGCCTCTTTAGCTTCTGTAGCTTCTTGACCTTGATCTCTCGGTAAGTTCGACAGAGCCTCTGTAAGAGGCTTTCTTCACTTAGCCTATTTTTCACTACTTCTAAATACTTCTATGATTAGGAAGATTGAAGCTAACACTCTCGATGACTTATTTTGTACGATTATTGTAGATCCAATATGCTTTAGAATTCAAGGAGTAACCAATAAAGATTCCCTCATCGGCCTTGACTTGGAACTTTGAAAGGTTTTCACGATCTTTCATAACAAAACACCTGCATCCAAACACACGCAAATTGTTGATTAATTCATATGCAGTTTTGTTAAAGCGTTTATTAATAATTGTCCTGTTCTGAGTAAAGCACGCTGTGGAAACTGCTTCGGCCCATAGACTTGGTGGAAGACCCGAATAGGCAAGCATAGTTCGAGCCGCTTCTACAAGAGTCTGATTTTTTCTTTCAACCACTCCATTTTGTTGTGGAGTGATTGGAGCAAAAAAGTTGTGAGATATTCCAACGGATTTAAGAAACGTTTGAAGAGTTGCATTCTTGAACTCAGTTCCGTTGTCACTTCGGATTTTTCGAACCGGACGTTGTAGAAGTATTTGTATCTTCTTGATGAATTTAATAATCAGCTCGGGTGCTTCAGATTTGAGTCGTAAGAAATCCAGCCAAGTATATCGCGAATACTCATCAATTATCACCAATATATACTTTTTTCCTTCCATTGACTGAGTCCACATCGGGCCACATAGATCCATGTGGATTAATTCCAAGGCATTGTTGCAATTTGACAAAGTCTTGGTCTTGTGCGAGACGTGTTTCATCTTTCCCATTTCACATGCCGGACAGATGGAAACTTTGTCAATCTTCAGTTCAGGAAGCCCGGAAACTAATTCATCTATTCTGAGCTTGTTGATGCTACGAAAACTTTGATGCGAGAGTCTTCGATGCCACAACCAACATTCGTCTTGTGAATCTTTTGATACAAGACAAACTTGATTTGAAGCAATAAGGGTCGCAAAATCTGTCATATATAGATCACCGCATCGTTTCGCTCTGAAGATTTCTGACCAGTTCTCATCCACAACGTAGCAAAACTTCTTGTCAAATATAACCTTACAATCGTTGTTGCAGAACTGACTAATACTGAAAAGGTTATGCCCTAAACCTTCGACATACAATATCTTTTCAATTTGCATCGAGTCGTTCTTCAACGTTCCATAGCCTCGAACGTGACCTTTTGAATTATTTCCAAACCCCACCGATCCGCCAGGATGTACAGCAAAATCGTGCAATAAGTGCTTGTACCCCGTCATGTGTCTAGATGCTCCCGAATCAATGACCCACACATGACGGTCCTGTAAAAGAAAATGACCTTATCTTAGGTACCCATATCTGTATGGGTCCTTTCTTGTTAGTACGGATCAGTTTATTTATGACAATAGATGACCCTTGAATTTTGCCTTTAAAAGTAAGGTTATTTTGTGAATTAGATTTGTTAACTTCATCTTTTGGAATCCATTTCCAAACCATATTCACTTCAACTGTTTTTGTTTCCTTCTTCCTATTCTGTTTGTTTGATCTGAAACCGAACATTTTAGCAAATTTGTTCTCTGAAGATTTTAAAGAGAAAGAAGCAGTATTAGATTTTTTGTTTTTAGGAGAAATATTATTTAGCTTGAAATAGTTATCCCAACAATGAGCACAATGTATTCTTCTTTTAGCTTGTGTCAACAAATTAGAATTAGATTGTGGAATTTTTATTTTCACAAGCATTGTAAACATCACACGAATGTATACAATTTTTATTGGAAGAACTACATTTCTCAGTATCGGTATTCCTATTCTCACTATTTGAAGCATTCTCCTTCAGATCCATGCACTTTTCTTCGTCCATTTCTGAGAAAGAAGAAGAAACACTGTCAGAACTCTTAGAATTAGAAGAATCATTCGAACACGAATCAGATTTGGTTTCGGATGATTCTACTTTCTCTTTACCTTTTGAAACTGGTTCTGTTTTCAAATTAGATACTTTTGATGAAATCACATTATTTTTTACTTCAAAAGATTTTCTTTCTATTTCAAACTCAGCTCTTTCTTTTTCAAGCTTTTCTTTCTCAAGGAATAAAACTTTCTCAAAGTCAGAAACTTGTTTTGAAAGTTTTAAACATCTCAATTGAAGAACTTTATTTTCTTCAAAAAGTTTAGCTTTTTCGAAAAAATCCTTTGCATTTATATCAATCGGACTTGAAGATTTACCCTGATCTTTGAATTCAGTTTGTTTTGAACATTTTTCACAAGGTTTTGAAGCCTTAGAATTTGATAATTCGAATAATTGGGATTCAAGTCGTCGAATCTCACTCTTAAGATCGAGATTGACTTTTTGACTATGATCAAAATCTATCCCGATATTCTCATAATCATCTTCTAATTTTTCAAAGTTTAATTGTAATTTAGAAATTTGATTTTCTAAATCAACAATTTTGAGTAAACCTGAATCCAAATCAGGAAATTCAGAAGAGGTTTCTTGAACAAACTCCTTTTTGTGAGAATTTGATTTTGTATTTGACTCCATTTCAACACAATATTCAGTTTTAACATATTCAGGTTCTTTGATATTGGAATCAATTGTTTTAGCCATAGATTCATTTGAAAATAATAAACTAAATTCAGTTAGTTCAACCTTTTTGGTTTTGTAACTAGAATTTAAATCATCGTATTTAAAGTTTGTCATATTGAATCTAGGCTTTTCTTCTGAACCTTTATCCGTCTTTACTTTTTCTATATTTGAAGTGTGAGTTGAAGAATTTGAAGCATTATCTTTAACAAAAGTTTGTTTCAAACTTTCAATATTTGATATAACAAAAGTTTGTGAAATTGGAGGTATCTCCTTTGTAATAGTTTGCTTCAAACTTTCATTATTTGATTTAACAAAAGTTTGTGAAATTGGAGGTATCTCCTTTTTAAAAGATTGCTTCAAAACTTCAGTTTTAATTTTAGGTTCTTCAGTTTTAAGAGTTTCCTTTAAACCTTCACCCAATTTTTCAACTGTGTAAAGATTTTCAGGTGCTTTCTTAAGAACCTCAACATCAGATAGACCTAGACCCATTTTTGGATTATAAAATCTTTTATCTTTTGGGTTACTAGTCAACAATTTCAGAGTTTGCTCAGTCTGGCCTCTTTTATAATTTAAATCTTCAAGCTCCTTGATCTTTGCAAAAGCTTCTTTTCTTTCTTCAGAAAGAATCTTGATTTTAAACTGATAATCGATGTTTTCATCATTTATATCTTTCATTTTCTTCTTTAACTCAGAAATTTCAGATTCAAGCGTTTTAACATTTGATCTAATAGCTTCTTTTTCCTGTTCTCTATCTTCAACTAGACATTTATAAAGAAGTGCTTCATCGTGATATTTCAACTTTGAACTTTTCTCATCTTCAAGTTTCTTTTGAACCTTATCAAGTTTCTTTTGAGCTTTTTCAAATTTCTCGTTAAGTTCAAATATCACGAGTTCCATTTCTTCATACCTAGCATCTTCAGTTTCAGAATTATAATAATTATCAGAATTATTGGAAGGATATAGAGATGGTACCTCGGATTCCTGGTCATCCTCATCAAGTTTAGCCATTAAGCTGTGCTTTACTTGAGTAAAGTGAGCTTCTTCATCATCAGAGGAATCCATCAGCCAAATTTCTTCCTCGACGTTGACTGGCTTTCCGCTTTCTTTAGCTTTTGCTAGATGTGCCTTCCGCTGATAATAGTCAGAATCCTTAATCTTCTTCAGCTTACAGTCTCTGGCAAAATGACCTGGTTTTCCGCAGTTAAAACAGTTTCGGTCATCTCTATCCTACTTTTCTTCCATCTCCTTTTTCTCAACTTCCACCTCTTTTTCTTCGTTCTCTTCCTCCTTGTTCTCATAGTTTTTCTCAAACCTTTTATATCTGTTAGCTTTGTTGTAATCAGGCTTGGTTTTTGAATAAAACTTCTTTTTGCCAAACCTGCTTTGAAATTTGTTTGTTAACAAAGTGAAAGAACAGGATCTAATCTTACAATCAATATAGAAAGCAGTAATTGAGAAGTTGTATGATCAAGCCCAATTGTATTCAACGATGAACAGAATTACAGATCTAAGAGAGAGAGAATCTCAAAGATTACAAGGAATGAATACAAAGTTATACGGGAAAAATCAATCAGTTAGCAACACAAAGCTAACTACTATTTATACTGCAACGGACATCTTAAAGCTACAGTACAAATAAGAAAGACTAATAAGAACATAACACGTGTCCTAATTAGTTTATAAAATACTAAGTAAAGTATCTCGTCATAAGTTCTGAACAGGTAGTTCAGAACTTCTAAACATTCTTCTGATAAAGCTTATCAGATCTTCTGACTCCTTAACTCAGACATCTGACTTCTCTTTCCAGACTTCTGATTTCACTGATCAATACTTCTGAGCTTTCACAGTCAGACCTCTGACTTCTCTACTCAGAACATCTGAGTCTTCTTATCAGATCTTCAACACTTTGTTTATTGACAAAACTTCAGATCTAACAATCTCCCCCTTTTTGTCAAATAAACTTAAACTTTGCATCATCCAGTTCTTTCAGAGCAGGAACAATCTTCTGAAGTAGCACATTTCTCAGATTAAGCCTTTTATCAATTTTGTCAATGATTTCTTGAATAATCTCAACTTGCTGATTGATTACTTCTTGAGTCATGTTTGCTTCCTTCACTTTCAGCATCTTTTTCTCCAAATTATGCTTTATGATTCTTAAAGTTCCAGAACAGTATTTTGCGGTTTCCTTTGCTCTGAAGAAAATCTTTCCACTTTTGTTTTTCAAAAATACTCCCAAATCTGGATATTTGTGAACACTTCCAGTCTTTAACTTCTTTTTCTGTTCATGATCTGTGTTGGGATTTGCCAGATAAACACATGACTTTTGCAGGTACAAAGCTATTTGAAAGTCTGTATAACAGTGCCACCTTAAGATGTAGAACATGGCCTCAATTACCACACTTCTGGCCTTCCTTTCATTTCTGTCTTTGCTCGACTCTTTGAAGCATAGAAAGCTGTGTAATCTGTAGAAGTCAACTACTGATAGTTTCTCAAAATCTGCATCAGTAAAGTAATAAACCTTGCCATCTTCTCTCAGAACTTCAAAAGATAAGTACTCCATCTTTCTGAATTTCTTAACCCTCAATTCTCTGATTCCGGTGATTAAAAAATCTGAGTAAACAGCTTGCTTTGTTTTGCCAAGACATCTTAATTTTTCAGCCAACCAGATCTGAGTCTCCTTAGCTCTATCATAATACACATCCAAGAATTGTACCTCTTTTGGTTTGAAGAACTCAGGTAAATCAAATTCAAGAAAGTATCCATTTAGATCAATGGATATTTCATCTTCTTTTGGTTCAGACTGTTCAGCTTGATCAAAACTAGTTATCTGCACATTCTGAGATGTTGTGTTATGCACTTCTTCAACTTCATCTGACAAAATTTCATTCACTTCATACTCAGCAGGAAACACAAAATCATTATGTAGAATCTTTTTGGGATTCACCTCAGATAGCAACCATTCACTACTGTTTCTGATTTTTCTTCTAAGATCCAACCTCCTCTTCACACAGTTTATACATCTCTTCTTTAAACTCTCTTTTTCAACTTCCATACTTACTTCCATTTTAATCAACAACCAATTCAGAGTTGCATCACTGTACTTTACCAACTCTTTTAATCTGAACAATTCAAGCCTTTCGTGAACTATATATGTGAACCCTTCTGTCTCCATTCCTTCATTCACAAATCCCTTCAAATGCAAATCAACTTCTGTTTTCTTTGTGGGAGAACTCAGATTACACTTTTCTTTTCTTTCTTCAATAGCTAATTGGAAGTCATACAAGTATATATTTATGACATAAATACCCAGAAGTCTTCTGCATTCAATTTCTATCAAGGCTTCTTCAGTGCTAGCAAAGAACTTGACTAGAAAGATCTGATCATCAAGAGTCAATCTGTGAAAATCAAAGGTAGACATGGAAACCTTTGTATTTCTTTCTTTCAGTACTTCCATTCTAACAAACATTGAACCATTGAATTCATCTTGTTGAAACATCAGAACTTTCTCAATTCTTTTCTGAATATGCAGTTTTGAGTCAGGAACTCTGAACCTGTTAGAAGCTTCTGAGTAGACCATCCGAGCTCTGTCATCCATAAAACCATCAATGTTACTTTCCAAAGGCTCATACTCTCCTTCTGTGTAGTAGAGATTATCATATATTTCCTCAGGGAAAATATCATCATGAAATTGTCTGGCTAATGGCACATCACTTAACTCTAGAATGAAATCACATACAGGTTCTTCTAGTCTTTGCAATTTAAACTTTGGGATCTCAATTGGTTTTCTGAATACATACTCAGAAGGCATAAAGAAGTCTTTCACTTTCACATACTCTTCTTCTGTATTTAACTCATCACAAAAGTTAAATCTAAAATCATCTTCAAAATCCTGAGTATAATTCACAGTTCTGTCTTCTTCACCCATTAGATCAATAGGTCTTATCATTTTTATTCCTTGCTGAACTTTTTGAACATTCAAAGCTCTGACTAAATTATTATGCATCCTTCTGATCAACTCTTCACTTAACCTCCTTTCTTTTAATTCAGAATCCGTCATATTTTCTTTGTTATACACCACAATATCTGTACACATGTTGACCACTTCACTTTCCACTGTCTTTTCTGATCTCAATAAAGATTCCTCAATAGCTTCAGTTTCATCTGAGTTTCTTTCCATTTCTATGTCTAAGTTCAATTCCTCTGTTCTATCTGAATCACCACCATTTGTACTTTCTAATTCCATTTCCTCTGTATCTGAGCTATCAATCTGAACTATCTGAGTTATTGCCTTTAAATTTTCCTGTGTCTGATCTTCTGAACTTTTTGTACTAGCTAATTGCATATCTGCCATCTCAAAATCTTCTATGCCAATATCATCATCAGAACTTAACCTTTGTCTTTTCTCCCCCTTTTGATGATCATGAGGTTCATTATCATCAAACTTTCTTTTCAAGTTCTGATTAAAAATAACTTCAGGTTCAGCTTCTGCAATAGGAACAGGATCAAGAGGCTTTGAAGTAGAAGCCAAAGATACACTCAGTGCTTTCAGTATAGATTCCTGCATACCTTGCATCTGTTTTAACATATCTTTTTGAAAACCAGACATTATATCCACGATCTCCTTTTTGTGAGAATCCAAGTATTTCTTTACATCATCTACTTTGGTTTCAACAGAAATCAACTTTTTCTCCAACACAACTTTCAACTCTGACATCTCATCATTCAAATCCTCCACCTTCTTCTCCAAATTTTCTACTTTTTCCCCCATCTCCTTGTTTTGTTTCTGAATCTTTTCAAATTCAGAAGTTTCTAACAGTGAACCTGAACCAACAGATGGTCCAGTTTTCATGTGCCCAGAGGGCTCATGGCCTGTAGATAATACACAGTCATCTTGTACAACAGATGCACGTTTGAATGAGGCTTTTGTAATGTTCACCTCACCAGGACTTCCATCCAATCCTCGACACCCAACATTAGGTATGTCTATGAATGTTGTTTCAGGAATACGAAATTCCTGATTTGTGCAAGTGTCAAAAGGAATTTCAGGCTCAATATGAATAGGACTGTGATATTCAGACTCAATGTGTTGAAAAATAAATTGGGATTTATCACCTCCCTCCAAATGAGTTTGGGATGGTTCCCCGGATTTGTGTGAAACAGTAGCATGTTGAAATGCTTCTGAGTGGATATGGATGGGTTGTTCAAGATCCACCACTAGGTCCATGGTGTTTGTTTCAATATTGGACACCAAGAGATGTGAACCAATAGCATTTGTGGTTACCTGGTCAAGATTAGCTGGTTCAGAGGCATCTCTTTCTGTTTGAACCTCTGTTGACAATCTCTCATCCTCATCACTCTCATTCTGTTTTTCCTCACCAAATCTAACCAAGCTCTCAGAATTTTCCCTCTCAGGTCTCTCAGAATGTTCACCCATCTGAACATCCTCCCCCTCTCTAATTCGACTAGACCCCTCACCTCTCTTCTCAGGTTGGTCCTCTTGGGTAGGGATTTGAGGTAATTCAATTCCCATAGAGGTGCAATAAGCTTTTAAAATCTCACTCTCCCTTGGAATATAGTTCCTAAGTGATTTTGGCAATAGTTTATGATTGGGATAGTTTTCAAGTCTTGTTACTGAGGTCATCTTACCCAAATAAAATGTAGGACCATGCTCTTCATTTGTTCTTCTTGAGATTGTTCTGTTTTCCTGCATGGCATACCAAATAACAATTTGCCAGTACCTTATGTAAGGAATGTATGTCAGTGGAGCATCCTTTGTTTTCTTCTGAATTGCTTTCTGATTCTTCTCAAATGTATTCTTCATATCTTCCCAAAGTATTAAAGTATAGTCATAATGCCTATTCTTCACTAAACCCTAAAATATCTGAAGAATTTGTTTAGAACCTTGATCAACAGAACTATTCTTCCCTGACACACATTTATTTACCACATGAAAGAAGCAAGCCCAAATAGGTGGTAATTTGTTTCTTCTGAACAAACTGAGAGTCCTCAATCCTTCATTGTATCCCAACTTCATAAACTCTGCTATTAATTCCTCTGTTAAGGGTGAATCCTCAAAATCTGTTCTTCTTTGTACATCATCTTTCTCTGGTAGATTCAGCATTTCTCTTAGTGCAGAGATAGATAAGGAAAATGTCACTCCTCCAATTTCAGACACAAACTTATTATCTTCTAACCTAAGATGTTTCCACCATTGTTGTATGTACTGAACAGGCACATTTTTACTTCTTGTAAACCATTTTCTGTACGGATGATGTTTGAATAACTCCATGATAATTCTGTGTTCAGGCTTAAAACGGCTTTCCTCAAATAATATAACACAGTTATTTTCAGATAATTTTAGCCATTCACTCTCAGGAACAACTCTTTCCACTAAAATAGATCTATCTGACATAATAGAACCTGCAGCACTCTGTTCATGTTCAATATTAACGTTTACCTCATCCGCATTTCCTTCAGATTCATCCATTTGTTCATCTTCTTCATCATTTCTTATTGCCCCTTCCTCTGCAACTCTATTTTGTACTTCATCATTTTCCGAATCAGATGAATCCATTATCGATTTTGTAGAATGTAGAGAAATTGGACCACTTCTTCGTATTTCAGACATGATTTAAGAAGAAAACAGATTCAAAGAACTCTGGATTTGATTCGTATCTCACGTTTCGCTCTGGAATTTGAAAGAAATTTGAAATAGGGATTTTAAGACCTATTTAAAATCCGCGAAGTTGAAAGGTTTAACGGAAAAGCGAAATCAATGTTATAACGGAGACAACACATTTGAAATCCCACAAAAGATTTAAATGAAATGCGTGGCATTGTCAAACAAATATGAAGCTGACACGTGTTAGTGGATAGAATTTTGACTCAAGTCAAAGATCTGAATAACACGCACAGATGTTCTGATTCCATGACTCAGAAGAATTTTGCCTTGTAACCAAAATGTCATTTAAAATCAACTTCTGACCAATATAAAACATTTTGAATATTCAGAAGAGGTTTGAACAGATAGAAACACTTTTTATCATCAAAACTCTGTTCATATTATGATGATTTAAAAAGGATCATTTAAAATCTTATATCTGAATATGAAAAGTTTTTAATTCAGATATAGTTTGAATAACAAAAAATTTATCATTAAAAGCTTGTTCTTAGAATGATCAGCGATAAGAAATGAAAACAAATCTTTTAAGCATCACAAAATGATTTCCAAAAGAATTTTGATGCTCCCCCTTGACTTGAGCATGCATTTGACTATTAATGATACATAAAGATGAGATAAAAAGATAATAGAAGAAGCATAATCCATACAGTTGAAGTTATTTGTATTTCTCAAAAATAAAATTTTGAAAGTTAGATTGCTGAAGTATTGACTCAGAATCTCTGACCTTAAGACTCAGAAGTTCTGAACTCAAGACTCAGAATTTCTGAACTCAAGACTCAGAAGTTCTGATCTCAAGACTCAGAAGTTCTGAACTCAAGACTCAGAAGTTCTGAACTCAAGACTCAGAAGTTCTGATCTTAGTACTCAGAAGTTCTGAATCTTAAGACTCAGAGTTCTGAGTACACTACTCAGACAATTTTACTTAGAAAAATTTAGCATTTTTAAGAAAAAAATATTTTCAATTAGGCAGATTAAGCATTCCTATTTTACATATGAGAAAAGAAAACCTTTTGTGATCAAGAGGCTTTGTGAACAAGTCAGCCAATTGATACTTTGTATGCACAAAGTGCATCTCTATAGTTCCTTTTTCCACATAGTCCTTTATAAAATGATACCTCACATCTATATGTTTAGTCTTTGAATGTTGAACAGGGTTCTGAGTAATGGCAATTGCACTTTCTGGGTCACAATAGATGGGAATTTTGTTCATGAGTTGTGTTCTCATCCACAATGTTTGAGAGCATGAAGCAGCAGCAGCAACATACTCTGCTTCAGCAGTTGAAGTGGATACACAATTCTGCTTCTTTGATGCCCAACTCACTATTTTATCTCCCAAAAAGTGACAAGCACCAGATGTACTCTTTCTGTCTAACCTACTTCCTGCATGATCAACATCAGTGAAAGCAGTCAATTTGAAGTCAGTTTCTTTTGGATACCATAAACCTAGATCAGGTGTTCCTTTGAGATATCTTAAAATCCTTTTGACAGCCAACATATGTGATTCTTTCGGGTTAGATTGAAATCTAGCACAGAAACAGGTAGAAAACATGATATCTGGTCTACTTGCAGTCAAATAAAGTAATGATCCAATCATGCCTCTATAAAGTTTGATATCTGCTGAAACACCTTTGAGATCAGCATCTAACTTTATGTTAGTTGCCATAGGTGTTCTCATAGAAGCACAATCAGACATTTTGAACTTTTTCAGAATATCTCTGACATATTTTCCTTGATTTATAAAAATACCTTTTGGTAATTGTTTGACTTGAAGACCAAGGAAAAAATTCAGTTCACCCATCATGCTCATTTCAAATTCAGATGACATGATTTTTGAAAAATTATCACATAATTCTGGACTGGTAGAACCAAATATTATGTCATCAACATAAATCTGAATCAGAATCAAATCATCACCCTGTTTCTTTAAAAACAAAGTTGTGTCAATCTTACCTTTCTTGAATCCTGAACCTAACAAGTGTTTAGTAAGAGTGTCATACCAGGCTCGTGGTGCTTGTTTTAGACCATATAAAGCTTTGTCTAAAATATAAACATGATCAGGGAATTCTGGATCAACAAAACCTTCAGGTTGATGGACATACACCTCTTCATTAAGTTTGCCATTTAGAAAGGCTGATTTGACATCCATTTGATACACCTTGAAGTTTTTATGTGCAGCATAGGCTAAAAATATTCTGATTGCCTCTATTCTTGCCACTGGTGCAAATGTCTCATCATAATCAATTCCCTCTTGTTGACAGTATCCCTTAGCAACCAATCTTGCCTTGTTTCTGATGACAACACCTGATTCATCCTTTTTGTTTCTGAACACCCATTTAGTTCCAATAATAGATTTACCTTCAGGTTTTGGGATGAGTCTCCAGACTTTATTTCTTTCAAATTGAAGCAATTCCTCTTGCATTGCTGAAATCCAGTCTGGATCCTCTAGAGCTTCATTAGCTTTCTTTGGTTCAATCACACTTAAGAAACCAGCAAACATTGCTTCATTTGCTGTAGCTGATCTGGTTTTTACTCCTGCTGAAGGATCACCTATTACTTGATGAATAGGATGATTTTTAGTCCATTTATTTGCACTAGGAAGTACATCAATCTCTGAATAATTGTTGTTTGCATCATTCTCATCAATGATTGCTTGTAATTCTGAACTGTCCCCTTGTTCTGATGTATGAATAGGAGTCATATCCAAGTTTGGGTTCTGATTAATGAAGTCAGAATTCTGAGTGACTTGTTCAGAGTTCTGAGTACAAGAATCAGAATTCTGATTACAATGTTCAGAATTTTCATCACTTGTATGTATTAGATTTGGACATTCCTCTGATGGACCTTTGTCAGAAATTACAGTTGATTGAACTATTTCTGGAGTCTTATTTTTCATCTCTTTGACCATCTTTGGGTTTTCATATTCTGCATAAGAATCAGAAATTAGTTCACTAAAAGCATCCTTAAACAGTAAATTGAGTTCTGAACAAATAGGAGTAGAATTTGTATCAGAAGTCATTTTTGTCTTGTTCAACATGAGTTCTGAACTGTCTTGTTCAGAAGTCCGCATTCTGGCTTCATCAAAAGTTACATTTATGCTCTCCATCATCCTCTTGGTTCTTCTATTGTAGATTCTGAATGCTTTGGAAGTTAAAGAATAACCCACAAAGTATCCTTCATCTGCCTTTTTATCGAATTTGGCAAGAGTTTCTCTGTCTCTAAGAACATAGCACCTGCAACCAAAAACATGAAAGAATTTGATTAATGGTTTTCTTTTATTTATTAGTACATAAGCAGTCTTATTTAATCTCTTATTGATTAAAGTTCTATTCTGTGTAAAACAAGCAGTTGCAATTGCTTCAGCCCATAGGAAAGTAGGAAGATTTGCATAAGCCAACATTGTTCTCGCAGCTTCAACTAGAGTTCTATTCTTCCTTTCAACAACACCATTTTGTTGAGGAGTTCTGACAGCAGAAAAATTGTGAGAAATCCCAGAACTTTCTAAAAAATTCTGAAGAGTCTCATTTCTGAACTCTGTTCCATTATCACTTCTGATTTTCTGAACTGGAAGTTGTAAGAGAACTTGAATCCTTTTGATAAAATTTATCAATGTAGTAGCAGCTTCTGACTTAGCTCTTAGGAACTCAACCCATGTGTATCTGTAGAATTCATCAACAATCACAAGCATATATTTCTTTCCTCCCATAGATTGAACTGAAATTGGACCACAAAGATCAGTATGAATCATTTCTAATGGTGCTTTGCAAGATGAGTCCATTTTTAATTTGTGAGAACTCTTTTTCATCTTGCCCATTTCACAAGCTGAGCATAATGATTCTTTTTCAAATTTAAGCTTTGGTAAGCCTTTAACCAGATGTTTTGCAACACGATTATTAAACTCTAAAAAGTCAGATGAGAAAATTTCTGAGTCTAAAACAGATTGAACAATCAAATATGAACAATCAAATTGATTGGAGTATCTTTGAGAGAATCTTTGATATAATCTTTGGTGAATCCATTTAGAGAAAAATTCATTGTAATATCTTGTAATTCACAGATTGTTAATAAATCATATGACCAGTTGCTGTGAATACGATCTTAATTGTTCATATTTGATTGTAAGAGTGTATCCTGGACTTTCACAAAGCCAACTTCTCAGCTATATAATTCATTTCGTCTTCAGAACTGCCACTATCATCATCATCAGAACTCATCTTCTTCTTACTCATCCCAGAAATCAATGCTTTTGTTTTCACAGCTCCACTCTTCCTATGTTCACTCAGAAGGGCTAAAGACTCTTCGACCTTTTTATCCTTTTCCTTAACCGCTTTTATTTTATCTTCGTGTTGACCAAGAATACTGAAAATGTCGGTCAACTTTTCATCATCCATATCCCTTGACATTTGGAGCTGGATGGAGTATGAATCCCATTCTGGTAGAAGATTTTTGACAAACTTGTAATTTATCTCTGATTCTGATTTGTCGACTCCATTCCTTCTCAAATCATTAAGGATGATGTTGTAGCGATTGTAGGTCTCTTTCAATGATTCGCCATCTCTTGCCTTAAACCCTTCATAAGCATTAATACTTTGATTCTTTTTGGTCTTCATAGATTTTGAAGAGCCTTCAAACTGTCTTTCGAGCTCATCCCATATCTCCTTAGCTGTATTACGACTATCTACTCGATTGTATATATCATTTGGGATGGCCTGGGTCAAGTATGTCAAAGCTAGCTCATCAATCTCCACTTTTGCTTTATCAGCTTCATTGTAATATCTGAACTCTTTCTCTATTTTCCTTGGAGGAACGTATTGACTTGTAGCTGTTTCAGGAATACCATCAATATTCAGTTATGCTTTGTACGGACCATTTTGGATGGACATCATGAGATATCTATTATGATGATTTAGAAATTGAGTCATCCTCTTTTTCCATTTAGAATACTCTTCGGCAATTAAGACTGGAGATTTATTCTTTGAACCCATACTTAACAAATCTCTAGACATCTTTGAAAATTGCTAGAAAATGATCGTTCAGAAGATCAAGCAGTAAGCGTAATAAAAATTACACTTAGAATAAACTGTTCAAAAACATCAACACTGTAGTTACAATTCGAATGCAACTAACACACTTAAGAATTCGGATGCACTTGGATCTGAAACGAAGAAATCTCGAAGAGTTCGGATATACAAGGATGCGGATTTGTTAAAACCAGATCCGTGCAACAATACATAAATCGTAATGTTAAACAAATAAGAACAATGATTTCCAACTGTCATCCCTTTCATTAACTTTCAGAGAGAATTTTCAATAAGAGTTTAGAAAGTAAAAGGATGATTAGCTTGTTTTTCCAAACTAATCTTACATTAAAGACAATGGGCCCGTGGTTAACAAGCCCACGGCCCGTTCACTAATAAGCTCTAATTTAAACAAATATAATTCAACACTTGAACTTTAAATCAACTATAAAACCTGCCCTAACAATCTCCTCCTTTGATTTGAAGTTCGAGTTCGCGCTCTAGCTCTCGCCAGTTGAACACGTATCGTTTGTGCAACGCGAAGTGAACCTCAAAGAATCTGATGGCTCAGCGATAGTCGATGCGATCTTCAATCATTTCCAAGGCATTCCGAGGAATAGTTTCTTTCTGATTCGGAACATAAGGAGTGTGCCGTCGCAGAATCTTTCCACCTGACTGAAGTGCATGAATTTCTTCTTCTTTTGCTCATTGAGGTAAACAATCCCGAATTCTGGTTCTAGAAGCATAGCGTTCTCGGGATACATGTTTAACTCAGGCGCTTTCAGATTCGGCTTGATCAGATTTACCTTTTTCTCCTTGTTCTCGATAGCCATTTGGAAGTCCGTTAGATAAGACATCATGATGGTGCGGACCAGGTATCGACGAACAGCTTCGAGCGCCTTTGTAATCTCTAGCGGTCGGATGGTTCTTGTACGTAAGTCTTTCAGAATAGCCAGGAAGTCGAACGGTCGGAGGTGTTGGAAGTCAGCTTTAGAGAATTTCCATTCATTCCCATCTTCACGTCGGACAATGAATATTGGGTAGACGATTCTCATAATGCGTCTTGAATAGATACTGATTACCTCTGTGATCCGAAGTTTGGTTCTGACCTGGTTGACTGGAAGACACCGCTGCATTGTGCTGATATATCGGCATTGAAATTCTGGGTTAAGGTTGTATCATTGTTTTTATTGATTTATCATTACGATTTCTGTATTGTTGCACGGATCTGGTTTTAACAATTGTTATCAGAGCAGATGGACGAATTCGATTCACAGATTCATTCACAGATTTCTGGTTAGTTTGACTTTTTCACATATGACCATTCTTGAATTTTCAAATCTTTGATTCTGGCTAAATTGTTCAATTCTGTTTATTGGGTTGTGTTAGCATTATACTTGTTAGTATTTCTGCAAATTTTCGCATTCCAATTCGATCGTTTGAGTGGTTAATTTAGCAATTTAAGATCAAAAGTTTTGGTAGTGTTCTTGACAAAAATCCGATTTTTAACCATCAAAACTTGTTGTTTTTGCATTGAAATCGATTGGATTAGTGTTATTTTTGTGTTTGGCATTATTACTAATCTTCCAGGATCGATTTTGGGCAACCCTAATCGAAAATTCGAACGATTTGAGCAAACAGCCGACTTTTCCGGATAAACCAGCCGACTTTTCCGGATAAACCAACCGACGTTTCCGGATAACTTCAAGGTGTCCGAACGTTTGTGTGATTTCCATCCGGGTACCTCCAATTCCATCCGGACTCCTCATTTTTCCGGGTAAGTTCTGCAATCCGGGTAAGTCACTATTCCTTATACTATCCGGGTAACATTTGTATCCGGAAACCCAGTGTTTCCGGACATATCTTATCCGGACAATCCATTGTACCCGGAAACTTCAGTGTATCCGGAAACATCTTGTTTCAGTTTTCTATTCGGTAACTTAAGCCATCCGGTAACCTTGGTTATCCGGACAACTCAAGTTATCCGGACTCTTCCTCTTATCCGGACACTTTTGTTTTCATTGATCTACTTGCATCAAATCTGATCCGGACACTTCCAGATCAGATCACTTATTTGGATTCCTATCCAGTAAGTCCTGTTTAGTCCAATCACTTGTAGAACCTGCGTTAGGACATCACTCTTAGTACCTTGCGTTAGGTTTACACTCTGAATCGATCAACCCGTCTGACGATCACTCCGTTGCAACCAAAGATGTCTACTTCTCGTGATGCTCTCGCAATTGGCACTGACACCAAGCCACCGTGTCTCTATCCGAACGAGTATAGCCAATGGCGAGATAGGTTCATGATCTTCATAGAGTCCAAGGACAACTATGAGTACATCAAGAAAGCCCTGGATAATGGCCCAATTGCCAAACCAATGAAGGATATAGCTGCAACTGCAACTGCAGTAGCTCGACGTGAGGCCAAGACTCTTGCTGAAATGACTGAAGACGAAAGAGGCATGATTGAAGGAGAAAAACATGCTAAAAGATATCTGGTTCAAGCCCTTCCCAACTCGACCTACACTGCCATCGACAGCTACAAAGACACGGCTAAAGGTATGTGGGATCAAGTTGCAAAAATGATGCGTGGGAGCGTGGTTGGCAATCAACTGAAGATAAACAGCGCAATAACCAAGTTCGATGGTTTCAAGCAGCGCCCCGGCGAGTCTCTCACCCAGGCCTATGAACGGTTTTGTCTACTTCTCAATGAACTGAACAAGAACAAGATTGTTCATTCCAATACGGAAAATGCGCTCAAGTTTCTCAACAATCTGCTACTTGAATGGAAGGTGTATGCTTCTCATGTCAAGCACAACAATTTGATTGAGAATATCAGTATCAACGAACTGTATGAGACACTTCTTCAAGACGAAGATGAAGTGAATGAGCTCCTAGGCGAGAAAAAGACTGAACCAAAGCCATCTGCCGATCCTATTACTCTCATTTCCTCCAAGCAAGGAAAATCATCGGGAAGTCACTCCAGACGTGCTCCGAAGCAAAGCTCTTCTGAGTCAGAAGCTGAAGATAAGGAAGACAACGATTCTGATGATGAAAAGGTTTCAGAATTAAAAAAGGCCATAGCTTTCTTACCAAATCCTTCGAACAACAAAGGTACTACAAGAAGCCTTCATCCAATAGTAAGTGCTACTCCACCTCCTCCAACAAGCGCCATGACTACAAAGATCGATACGAAGGAAAGAAGAAGGTCAGTGAGCACGACAAGTCTGAGAAGAAGGGAAAGCCAGAGAAAGAAGAAGGGAAGAAGAAAGATGAACCCGTAAAGTGTTACAACTGCGGGAAACTTGGTCATTTCGCGAAGGATTTTCGCCAACCTACAGTAAAGAACTCTCACTACTACGAGGCCAAACTCGCCTTGTCTCGTCAGAAAGAGGCTGGAGAAGCAATGTTCGCCGAGAACGATTACTGGTTGGAAAGATCTGATGATGAAGGCAATACTGATTTTGCTGATGCCTTCATAGGATATCACTCCTCCGCCGAAGAAGAAACAGCTCCTACAAGTCAGGTATGTGATTCTTGCCAACCTGATTTCTTGAATAAAATGAAAGCATTTACTGATCAGGCAAATTCCTTCAAGGCCACCTCTAAACAACAAAAGCTTGAAATTAAATCTCTAACTGAAAACCTTGATGTTCAAAAGAGAACAACAGAGAAATATAAGTCTGATTGTGCTAATTTAACTAATAAATGCAAAAATCTGTCATTAGCACCTAAAGACTTAAGGGCTAAATTATCTGATCTTCAGCGTAAGTTTGATCAGTGCTTGAATGAGAAAGAAGACATTATTTATCAATGCACTTCTCTTCAAATTCAAAACAAGGAGTATGTGGCTAAAATTCTTGAACTCGAAACCAAACTCCACAAAAGGGGTTAAACTGATCAACCCATTTTCTTGAACAAACCCAAAGAGTTCACGTATTTCAATAAAGAGTGGGGAATCGGATATGATGACCCACACTGTTTGGGCAAAAAATCACGTCGCTCGACCACGACCAGAACAGGTAAGACGTATGATTAAGGACTATATCTTGTATTAAGATAAGGTATCGACAAAGACCCAGAACACCATCGTCGTCCCTCATAAAAGGTAAGTTGAGAGTTCCTTACAATGCTTGACCATATCGTCGCCCGATCCGCACGACTATTATATAAGGACGTGCGACCTCGACCAAAGCTAATGTTCACCATGGCCGTTTGTTAAGTGTTTAATGCAGGAATAAAAGTCATTAAGGAGCAACGACTATAACCGAAGCAATCATTAAACAGCCGGCGACCGTAACGGACAAAGATCATTACTCTGGCGACTGTTTCCAACCATTAAGGCCATTAAAGGAGCATTCATGGATGAAGCTAAGGACACGAAGACTATAAATATCAAGTTCAATCAACATTTCAAGACATCGAATATCCGGCGATTAACAACCGAAGCAATATTCAAGAACACCTGAAGTGAAAAATCATTATTCTAAGTATCGCTCTCGACGCACGACAACAGCCCTCGACCTGTAGTTCACACTTTGTTTTGTGCACGACAAACACCTATTTTTACATTCAAACACTTGTACTTTACATTTCGAAGCATTTCCTTCATTTGTATTGTAATCTATGTACGATCGACACCAGTATCCAAGGACATCGCCCCTGATTGGCGACCATAGTGCAGCGACGACACCCCCTGTTGTCCGCAGGTTTTTTCCTCGTTTAAGGTTTTTCCTGCGTCATCAAATCCCTTGTTTCTTTATTTTATTTATCGTCACACGTCTCGTCGAAAGATTCTTTCTTTAGTTGTTTAAGTCCACATCGACCTTAAGTTGTCCCTTTGGTGCGATTTTTGGCATTAACAGTTTGGCGCCATCCGTGGGACTACATCTAGAGAAAATCCTCGACGAACGTGCATTCTACTAATAGTTTCTTGGAGTTTCTTCTGTTTTCTGTCGCAGGAAAATGGCAGATAACGGGAATCCAGAACAAGCCGTTATACCAGTACACGCAAGCTTAGAAAATGCACAAAACTCCCCAGCAGCTGTCGATGAGTATCATTTGGAGGAAATCGTTCTAGATCAAAGCAAACCCGATCAAAAGATTCTTGTGGGTTCATCCCTTGATCCCCACATTAAAGAAAAACTCATATCCTTTTTTGCAGGAATATGCTGATTGCTTCGCCTGGTCACATAAAGATATGGTTGGTATTGACCCCAATGTCATTGCTCATAAGCTTAACGTCGATCCATCGTTCAAACCTATCAAGCAAAAACGGCGCAAGTTCGTTCCTGAAAGAAATAAAGTAATAAATGATGAGGTCTACAACCTCCTCAAGACAGGAAAGATTCGGGAGGTAAAATATCCTGATTGGCTCGCTAACGTCGTGGTCGTAGCCAAGAAGAATGGAAAATGGAGGATCTGTATCGACTTCACCGATCTCAATAAAGCCTGTCCAAAGGATCCATTCCCGTTACCTCATATTGACGCCATGGCCGATGCAACCGCGGGGCATGAGTTATTAACGTTAATGGACGCCTATTCTGGATACAACCAAATTTTAATGCACGTTGACGACCAAGAGAAAACCGCTTTCATGACGGATCGAGGTATTTATTGTTACAAAGTTATGCCTTTCGGACTAAAAAATGCAGGTTCTACCTACCAATGGCTGGTAAACAAGATGTTCAAAGACCATCTTGGAGACACGATGGAGGTATATATCGACGACATGTTAGTGAAGTCGAAGCAAGCGATTGATCACATTGATCACCTCAGGCAATCGTTCGACATCCTCCGGAAGTATAACATGAAGCTCAATCCGACGAAATGTTCCTTTGGCGTTAGTGCCGGGAAGTTCCTGGGTTATATGGTCACTCGTCGAGGCATCGAGGCTAACCCCGACAAAATCAAGGCTATCATTGAGATCAAATCTCCTCGAAATTTCAAAGAAGTCCATAAACTCACCGGTCGAGTAGCAGCTCTAAACAGGTTTATCTCCCGATCTTCAGATAAATGTCATATATTTTATAATGTCCTCAGGAAAAATAGGGGCTTCGACTGGACCAATGATCATGAACAAGCCTTGCAAAAACTCAAGGAATACATGACGTCGCCTCCTCTGTTGTCAAAACCTCACGATCATGAGGTCATACAGTTGTATTTGGCTGTCAGCCCAAATGCAGTAAGTGTTGTTCTGACACGAGAAGATGAAAAACAGCAATTGCCGATCTATTATGTAAGTAAATCACTTTTAGACGCAGAAACCAGGTATTCCTCTAAGGAAAAATTACTCTTATCACTAGTCACTGCTGCTAAAAAACTACGTCATTACTTTGAATCACATCCTATTACTGTCATGACTAACTTCCCTCTTAAATCTGTCTTAAGAAAACCCGAGTTGACAGGCCGCTTAGCAAAATGGAGTATATATCTAAGCAGTTATGACATCGATTTTAAACCCAGGACCGCGATCAAATCGCAAGCCTTGGCAGATTTTATCGCCGATTTCAGCCCTGAGTTAGAAAAAGAAGCAGAACTCGAAGTGTCCGTTGTGGCGACTCGCGACGACGTACCTTGGATTCTACATGTCGATGGATCTTCCAACATTAGAGGCTCTGGACTGGGCGTCGTCTTAAAGTCGCCATAGGGGGGGAGATGGTATACTCGGTCTGATGCGACTTCAAAACCACCAATAACGAGGCTGATTATGAAGCCCTGATCATGGGAATGAATATGGCCCACGACTCGGGGGCAACTGCACTGCATGACAAGAGCGACTCCCAGATGGTAGTAAATCAAATCAATGGAGAATTCGCAGCCAAGGATTCAAAAATGACAGCATATCTAAGCGTGGCAAAAGAAATTGCCAAAAAATTTAAATATTTTTCTATTGCACAGATTCCGCGAGACCAGAACACTCAGGCCGACGCATTGGCAAACCTTGGGTCCGCTTTAGTTGAACCAAGATTTGATGTTATTCCTATGATTCACCTGGCAACGCCGTCCATTGGAAATACAGACGTCATCCAGATCGAAGACGAAGAAGATGATTGGTCACGCGACATTCGAAATTTCCTCGTGCACGACTAACTCCCCGAAGACAAAATGGAGGCTCGAAAAATCAGATTCAAAGCATCTAAGTACGTCATGATCGAAAATAAGCTTTATCGGCGATCATCGACGGGCTTAAATTTAAGGTGTGTCATCAGCAAAAATCAAGCCCATAAAATCCTCCAAGAGATGCACGACGGAGAATGTGGTAATCATTCAGGAGGTCGTAGCTTGGCTAATCGTATCTCCCAACAAGGGTATTTTTGGCCGACACTGCGACAAGACGCTGTCAAGTACGTCCAGAATTGAGACCCCTGTCAACGACACTCAGGTATGTCTCATAAACCTTCGGAACCTTTACACTCGACACTTATCCCATGGCCCTTCATGAGATGGGGAATGGATATTGTCGCCAAACTACCACCCGCTCCAGGACAAAAGGTATTTCTCCTTGTACTTACGGACTGCTTTTCTAAATGGGTCGAAGCGACTGCCTTCTCCCAAATTAGGGATAAAGAAGTTATTTCTTTTATCCAGACTAACATCATATGCATGTTTGGGATTCCATCCGAAATTGTCTGCGACAATGGATCCCAATTCATAAGCGACATGACCCAACAGTTCTGTGAAGATAGGAACATCAAGCTGACGACCTCGACTCCCAGATATCCCCAAGCTAATGGACTTTCCGAGTCAAGTAATAAGACTATTGTAGCCTCGATCAAGAAACGATTAAAATCTGTAAAAGGAAGATGGGTTGAAGAACTCCCTTCAGTCCTATGGGCAAATCGCACGACACCCCGCACGTCCACAGGACAAACCCCCTTCTCTCTCGTCTACGGTTGTGAAGCCGTCCTACCAATCGAAGTTCATCTCCCGAATTCGAGGCACACTTCCATCGACCACAACTTGGTTGATTTAAGTCATGACCTCGATGCCCTAGAAGAGCTCAGGGAATCCGCCTTGATCAGGATGGCGTCGCATAAGCAGGCGGTCGAGCGACATTTCAATAAGCACGTCAAAATTAAAGTCTTTCAAGAAGGCGATTACATCCTCCGTCGAGTATTCCCAAACACCCAGGACCTCAACGCAGGTAAGCTTTCTACTAAGTGGGAAGGACCTTACCGCGTCTCCGAAGTCGTTGGTAAAGGAGCTTATCGACTTCAGACCCTCGACAATCAAGAAATCCCGCGAAGTTGGAACGCGACGCATCTAAAAAAATATTTCTTTTAGAGTCGCCTTCCTCTCATGCAAAGTTTTTTTTAACACGACAGTGAACGTCGTGAGATCATTGGAGATCCGATGACCGACCTCTAACGAACTTTGTCGCAGGTACGCACGACATGAGTATCCGAGTGTGTGGCTTAACTGTTTTACCACAGGGGCATACATTCTTGAATTTCATCATACGATACAATCACATGTAAGGTCTAAACGATCCCTCGATCTAAGTTTCTGGAACATAGAAAAACTTTGTATGTTCTAACACATCGATGATATATATTTGTGTTTATTATTACAGTCCAAATACATGATTTATGTTTCAATCGTTATATTGCAATAAAATCCTAAGTCGCACGATCCTCCGTTTATTTCATACTTAACGAATTTTATGATCAATATTACATTTATCCACGATATATGTAATTAAAAACACGAGTTCAGTAAAAGAGGGAAATTCATTGAACGATTACATATGAACGACCGATAGTCGGACAACTAAATACAAAGTCAAAAGTCGTTGCATACCAACAACCCGACCACCAATGATCGAACATAAAAAGTCTAGCTCGTAAACCCAAAAATCTACCCTAGAACTAAAGAAGCACGTCGATGGCAAGCTCTGTTCAAAAATCTCGATCTTCGAAATCCTATCAATCCCGAAGAACTGATGCAAGGATCAAACGAGTATATTAGGAGTTATCTTCCAACTCCTTACGCCTCGACACTCTGAGAATGTGGCTCTTAAGATTAATGTTAAGATTGGAGGAAGGAATATATTCTTCTCGACGATCGACCTCCACTCCAATATTTTCTCTGCCTTCATACACTTAATGAGAAGAAACAGGAACATCTGTCAAATAAAGAAGGAACACGTTAGCAAAACATTCAGCTAAAGAACATCGATAACACAAGTTTTGAAAGAAAAACTTACAAGGAACGCCAGTTCGGCTAAACACATCCCTATCTCTTCAATAGAGATCCTTTGAAAACACTCCTCGGAAACTAAGGGCTGATGTTTCCCCATATACGGAAGTGACTTCATCCTGACGAGGACATAGTCAAACGAGAGGGACGGCGACAGCGCAAAGCTGATCACCATAAGTTCCTCCTCGTTCTCTCTCGTCTTTACACCCCCGCCCCTGTCGGCTGACGAAAGGGTTGATGTGGCAGAAGACATCGTCGCCAGGTGCGCAGTATAAACAGACATCATGTTCATCGTAACCAACATCGTCAATGATTCGAGTATCGCAACCCTTAATAGATCTCCAACCACCCAAGATTTGAACAAAGTCGAGATTCTAGAGAAGGGCCTCATCAGAAACAGAAAACTTTTAAAATCTCTAAAGAAAACAACCCATTGTGATAATTATTTATGCATGAAATCACAACAAGTCGAGTCCTTTGATGATCAACACGCGTCCATACCTATCCGAATCTTCGACACCTGTCTTCGATAGCTGGTAAGCATCATCGTGCGTCAGTATGACGTCATAACTTTTCAACTTCTCGTTCAGTTAAAAGCGAACCGATCTAGTTCCAAGACAACCAGGTAAGTCCCTCAACCCAGGTCACAAGTCTAAGCGTTCGACAAGCAAAATTTAAAACATAAATTTGACATTCAATTTTCAAATTTTGGGGACAAACTGTTTAGGCAAAAAATCACGTCGCTCGACCACGACCAGAACAGGTAAGACGTATGATTAAGGACTATATCTTGTATTAAGATAAGGTCTTGACATAGACCCAAAACACCATCGTCGTCCCTCATAAAAGGTAAGTCGAGAGTTCCTTACAACGCTCGACCATAGCGTCGCCCGATCCGCACGACTATTATATAAGGACGTGCGACCTCGACCAAAGCTAATGTTCACCATGACCGTTTGTTAAGTATTTAATGCAGGAATAAAAGTCATTAAGGAGCAACGACTATAACCGACGCAATCATTAAACAGCCGGCGACCGTAACGGACAAAGATCATTACTTCGGCGACCGTTTCCAACCATTAAGGCCATTAAAGGAGCAGTCATGGATGAAGCTAAGGACACGAAGACTATAAATATCAAGCTCAATCAACATTTCAAGACATCGAATATCCGGCGATTAACAACCGAAGCAATATTCAAGAACACCTGAAGTGAAGAATCATTATTCTAAGTTTCGCTCTCGACGCACGACAACATCCCTCGACCTGCAGTTCACACTTTGTTTTGTGCACGACAAACACCTATTTTTACATTCAAACACTTGTACTTTACATTTCGAAGCATTTCCTTCATTTGTATTGTAATCTCTGTACGATCGACACCAGTATCCAAGGACATCGCCCTTGATTGGCGACCATAGTGCAACGACGACACCCCCTGTCGTCCGCAGGTTTTTTCCTCGTTTGAGGTTTTTCCTGCGTCATCAAATCCCTTGTTTCTTTATTTTATTTATCATCGCACGTCTCGTCGAAAGATTCTTTCTTTAGTTGTTTAAGTCCACATCGACCTTAAGTTGTCCCTTTGGTGCGATTTTTGGCATTAACACACACTACTTACAAAAGGGAAGATATCAAGTTCCAACCCTATATGATTTTCCTTGCTATGGGTTAGATAAAAAGTACCCAGAGTACGCAATTCAATGGACTGGTCCTCTTGAACCAGAAAAGGAGGAGGAAACCGAGGAACATAAACGCACACAAAAACGAGGAATTCAACTTCCATTTTGTTATGAACCTTTAAACTACTCATATAAAAAGGACAAAAAGTACCTTTCCAATGACTACTTCGACCCCTACAAGGTAGCTAGTCCCAAGGATTCCTCCAAAAAGGATGAGGACCTAGCACCTGCAACTAAGACTGAGACGGATGAGTTTAAACTCTATATTCCCCCTCTCATCTTGGAAGCAAAGATAGTCGAGTTGGAGGAGTCCATTGAGAAAGAAAGATCAAGGTTTCAAATGGAAAGACTGTTAGTGCAATATGTCTTCAAGGTTTAATTATAGAAAGGTCAAAGTCAAAGTCAATGTATTGAGTTGTATTGTGTTGTTTACACCTTGTAAAGTGTTTAGTATAAATAGGTTTTGTTGTGTGTTAGTTGGTAAGACTCTAGACATACTTAACTCACATTCTTATATTCTAGGGAGAGAAACACTTGTACAAAACTCCTAATCTTGTAATGTGTTCTTGAGTGAAATGGATGACAAATTCACATCTTCTCTATCTTGATTGATCCTTAGGGTTTAACAATTGGTATCACAGCACGTTATTGAAGATCTTGGATTAACAATTGGTATCAGAGCAGGATCTTAGATTCAGATTGTGTCTCTATGATCATATACAAATTTTTGTGAAGATTATCAAGGAAATTTGATTGATTTCTTGAATTTTCTCAAGAAATCTCGTTTTCTTGAGATTTTTTCAAAAATTCTTTGTTTGTGATCGAATTGCTTCAAGTTTGTGATCAGTAGATTCGTCATCTGATTTGGAACAAGATTAAAGAAGGACTCGAAGGCTGATTTCAAGATTTGAGGCTTCGATTTTGAGATTTTGTCAGTTTTTGAGTTTTTGAGTTTTTGGTTCGAAGCTACTGTTCGATCGACATTTTTGTAGATTCAGTGTTTTTCAGAGGTTTTTGTTCAAAGATAAAGTGTTCAGACATCGATTTCGAGCTTATCTGTGAAGTTTCTTGCAGAGATTTTTCAGATTTCAGACGTTTTTGAGATTTTTGTGAACTTTTCGCAAGATCTGGACTTTTCGCAAGATTCATCGAATTTTTCGCAAGATTCATCGTACTTTTCGCAAGAATCATCATCTTTTGAAGATCATCAGAATCTAAGTGTAGCTTTTCGCAACTCAAAGTCACGTAAACAGTAACTTTTCACAACTCAAAGTCACGCAAACAGTAACTATTCGCAAGCCAAAGAAACGCAAACAGTAACTTTGCGTATCCCTCTGACACGAAAACCTTACTTTTCGCAACCCTCTGACCCGAAAACCAAACTTTTCGCAACCTTCTTTTGCGAAAAGTAATCTTTCAGCTTTCAAGTTTCTGCCCAAGTCTTCTTTTCGCAACCATTGCTTGCGAAATCCTCACTTCTCGTTTCCTTTGCTTGCGAGTTTCTTACTTCTCGCAACCCTTGCTTGCGAATTTCTGACTTGGTTATTTTGAGAAAAAATTTTATACTGAAATTTTTTCTATAGTGTATTTCATACATTTTAAGAGTTTTTCAAGAAAAAGTTTTATATAATTTTTTCAAGATGAATTATCAAGCTTCAGGTAATCGTCCTCCGGTGCTAATCAAAGAATCAGATTTTGATCAAAGGACGATTTCTTTTATTGATTTTATTTCGAGGAGAGAAAACGGAGATTATATGATAAAATCTTTCAACGAAGGTCCGTTGATCATACATAAAAGGGCGGAAGATTTTACTGAAGATGAGATTAAACGGAAGAAAGCAGACAAGGATGCTTCGTCAAACTTACTCTTTGCTATTCTCAAAATTTCGCCTCACATCTACAAACAGGTTGAAGTGTATAAAAATTACCCTTTGCAGATGTGGAATGAATTAACGAAGCTTATGCATGGATCAAAGGTTGAATTCAAGAGATAAGAAGAGAAGAAAGTTGAAAGTGAAGATGATAAAGAGAAGATTATCGAGCTTACAAAGAAGTTGCAAGAAATGGAAAATCTTTTGAATATGGAAAGAGAAGATTTCAAGAAAGAAAGAATGGGTCTTGCTAAAAGGGTTTCGGAACTTGAAATGGCGTTGAAGTCAAAGACTAAAGAAATTGATGACAAGAAAGATGTTGAACTCCAATTCCAAAGACTTTCCAAGCAGAACTCAGATTTTCAGAAAGTATTATTTTTAGAGAAGCAAAAGGTGGAGAAGGTAAGAGCCGAGTTTGAGGTTAAAAGGAAAGAGTTTGAAGTAAAGAATGGGAAGCTTTCAGAGAAAAATTCTGAACTGCAAGAGGAGTTGGATTTGGAAAGAAGTGAGTTAGAAAAGATAAAGAAAGCTGAGTTTCAAGCAAGGAGCGTAAAGGATGATTTTTCTGTAGAACGGAAGATATTTCAGCAAGAAATTCAGAAACTCACGAAGAATTTGGCGGGTTTATCTACAGATATCATGAAGGAAAAGAGGGTGAATTGTGATATTCGGAAGAAGCTCGAGTTGATGACAAAGGAACGAAATGCCTTAAAAGACAAAGTGAGGTCGTTCAACAACTCCGAGTGTTTTTCAGAATGTCTGATGCGTCCTTCTAACATTTTCTACGAGCATTCTGTGGATATGTCTTCCAAATACTATGCTGATCTTCCTTCCTACAAAAGAGTCAACATGCAATGGAAGGTAAAAGGTAAATTTCCTGGAAAAGATGTACCAAAATCATCATTTCCAAATAAGAATTTTACAACGAAAGTTAATTCTTTTGTTCTTATTGCGGAAATAATGATTTTGTTAATAATAATTATGTTCAATATTGGTATGGTACTTACCATTTATTTCTTATAGAGCTCCTCTTAACGTGTCAGGACCCAAGACTCGTTGGGTACCAAAATCTACTTAATCTGTTTTGCAGATTTAGAGACAAGTGTTGAACTCTCGGAAGATGAAGTACTTGTGCATTCAAGAAGATATTGAACATCACATATTTTCAGGGAGTTTATTATTTTTTTATATATACATGTGATTAATGACAAATTTTTTGGTATTTTGTAGGGGGAGAAAGATAAAAGATTATGGCTTTTGAACAAATCAGTTCAAAACCCGCACTTCAACGGTAATGGCTTTTGAACAAATCAGTTCAAAACCCGCACTTCAACGGTAATGGCTTTTGAATACATCAGTTCAAAACCCGCACTTCAACGGTAATGGCTTCTGAATACATCAATTCAGGACCCGTACTTCAAAGGCTATGACTTCTAAACATATCAGTTTAGAACTCGTACTTATCAGGTGATATCCTTTCACTGTCATATCTTTCTATTTTTAGGACATGTGCTTAAAGGTAACATTGTGTTATATTTTATGTCTACTAACGTTGAAAGTTTGAACCTTAACATATTTAATTCAATGAAGTGAAAAATTCTTCAATTTTTCATTCAATGAATAAAATGTGTGTTAAGGATGATTTTACGAGCATTTTTGTATCGTCAGAGTTATATTTGTTTCTACTTTCGCTTCTGAAATAAGTCGAAAGGTCAGCGAAACAAGTTTGAGATTTTGATATAAGTGCAAAATTGTGTAAATCTAGACTTATTTAGAATACAATGCTCATAAAGCCTATTCGTTTTAATCATGAATGGAAACGAAAATATGGGGGAAGCACTACGTTTTTGAACCAAGGGATTGAGATGCTATATTAAAAAAAAATATATATTATATATATAATAAAATCATTCAGTTTGATAGTCCGTGCCTGTGGCCTATCTGGTTTTGGAGATTAAGTCCCAAGGGGTACTCGTTACCTATCCCCTAAGATCATCTGATCTGGGATTGGCTGACCCAAATCCTGCTATAGAACCAGGTAGAAAGCCATGTTCTACTGGTACAGATGGCATTAAGGTATATCGATGTAGCCTTTCTGGTCCGGGAGAGTAAGTTCCAAGGGGTGCTTGTCACCTAGCCCCTAAGGCCAACTGGTCTGGGATCGGCTGACCCAAATCCTGCTATAGGACCAGTTAGAAAGTTACGTTTACGGTGTATCTTAGTCTTAATAAACTGTTTGATTATAAAAGATGCCAATGAGCACATAATAAAAGTTGCCAATGTGCACAATATGAAAAGATGCCTAAGAGCACACATCTCTTGAAACTTGGGGAAAATACAAAGTCGCGATAAACCTGTAAATTTGTGAAAATTCTGTTTTTGGACAAATAGTGTGAGTAAGAGCAAAGTATTCTTATAGGTTTTAGAGTTGCATTTGCTTGTTGCTAATCATATTTCGCATGCTAGTCCACCAAATAGATTTTATAAAGGGGTTGAAATTGAACTTTTGTAACTCGATATGCGATGATGTCTTGTTTTTGAATCCAAACGCATGCATTTGATTTCACTTGATGGAAATATCTGTTACATTTCATTAAGTTGAATTTCTTTTGTTTGGTGTTCAAATGATTAAATGTTAGTAGTTATAAAATGTTGTTCAATGAATTCTATTTTCTTTATATAAGTTTGTTAAAATGTGCGCTTATATGATTTTTATGCAAATTTTTAGGGGGAGAAAATCATCTTGCTCTACAATTCTTATTTTTAGGGGGAGCAAGATCTTTCGTTTATGGGGAGATTGTTCGTGTTTTTCAAGGGGAAGAAATATTTTTGAAGAGGGAGATTGTCCGTGACTGAAATTGAAAAGATTTTCGATGCTTGTGATGCTCACTTTCATCGAAAAAGGGGGAGAATGTCTACATCAATTTCATGTCAAAGAAAGTTTAAAATCAAAGATTCGTTTTAATGTCAACGGGGAGATTTGTAGAAAGAATACGTCGTTTCAAGAAATGATAGGGGGAGTTTTATTCTTCAAGAGTTTTTAAGAAATCGATTGATCATTTCAGTGATCTCTTTCTTTTGAACTCGCACGTGTATGAAGATCGACACTGAAGAATGAAATTCTCAAGTCAATGGAAATGGGGAGAATTCTTCAAGAGTTTGAGGAAAATCGATTGATCCATTATGTGATCTCTTTTTCTTGAACCTGTGCTTAATTGTGTTAAAAAGCTTTGTGTGAAGATTCATATTCTCTTGTTCGAAGAAAGAAGTTCGTTATTTGCCGTTTGAAGATTGGATGACGTTTTTGACTTTGACAAGCTTTGATGAAGTCCGAAGATTCAAGAAAGCTAAAGCTTGCTGATCGCATTTGTTTAAACCTTGAATCCAAGGGGGAGATTGTTAGTGCAATATGTCTTCAAGGTTTAAATATAGAAAGGTCAAAGTCAAAGTCAATGTATTGAGTTGTATTGTGTTGTTTACACCTTGTAAAGTGTTTAGTATAAATAGGTTTTGTTGTGTATTAGTTGGTAAGACTCTAGACATACTTAACTCACATTCTTATATTCTAGGGAGAGAAACACTTGTACAAAACTCCTAATCTTGTAATGTGTTCTTGAGTGAAATGGATGACAAATTCACATCTTCTCTATCTTGATTGATCCTTAGGGTTTAACAAAGACAAGTCTTACTTACAAAACTTGAGAATCTACAACCGGTCAAAACCGAAGTTGTGTCTGGTGAAGGACAGGAAATCCTTCGGAGTGAAATCAATCGACTCACATCACAACTGTCTGCATTGGCAACAGAAAAGATGGAAGAGTACACGAGAAATGGTCAGCTTCAAGAGAAAATTGACCAACTGCTATCTGACAAGCATATTTCACCCGAACCTTCCTCAAATTCATCCGACACATCTTCGTGCAAAGCCTTCTTAGGCAAGATTTATAGTACACAAGACGGTCAAGATTCTCAAGACGAGAGTGTTTTAAGGAATTTGAACTCTGATTTTTTCTTAGCTTCCGCACCAAATTCCCCAAAGCATACAAGCACAAAGAGTTCCTCGCCTTCCTCACCTGATCCTAGTCCAGTACTTCCCAAGATAAATTTTTCTGAGTACATGAACTCCGAGGGTAACTGTGAAGAAGAGTTCGAGTCGTTCCCTTTCGACAAACCACTTCCAAGTCACACTGATTTTCTTTCCCCCGTAGTCAATCATCCGTTTAAATTTTTAAATGGTAGCTGTTCTCAAACAAAGGCCCCAGCCGTGATTAAGATTTCTCAATCAAAACCAACATCGAAACCTGTTTCCAAAAGGCAATCACAGATGAGGCAAGAGACCGGATCATTGACTACCACAAATACTATTTCTCTAAGTCATTCTGACTTTTTGTCTCCAGTGGTTAATCGTCCGGTAAATTTTCAAAAGGGCGACTGTTCTCAAACCAAGACTCCGGCTGTGATCAAGATTCTTAAAAACGCTTCAAATTCTCAAAAACAATCACAGCCAAAGCAAAAGACCGAACGACCGACCACTACGATTCCTGTTTCCTCAAAAGTCACTGATCATACTGTCCCTGCTGTTTCAGATAAAAATGGTCGCGCTAATAAAGAAACACCAAAGTGGCTAAAGAGGGAATCTGTCAAGAAGGATGCGTCAAAGTCTCCCCACCTGTTTTTAATTCTAGAATAGACAAAGACAATTATGCTTGGAATCATTGGAACCATTTTGATGTTTCTTTTCCCGTTAAAGTTAATTCTCTTAATCAATTGATTCGGTTATCGCATGATTGTTTATGTTGTTCTAATTGTGGTTGGAATGATTTTGATGATATTCACAATAATGATTGGTATGCGCCTTATTTTGTTGGTAACTTATTTCATAAGCGAAAACCCCACAATAATAAGCAAAAACACCATTCCCAACGAGGTACCAATCAAGCGGTTAAACACAGCGGGAGACTCACCCCATTCCTACACGAGTTGCTCCTACTGGGGTTAAATCGGCACCCAGGTGGAAAGCTACCACAAAATCTGTTCCTCCTAAAGGTGTAAATTCTGCACCAAAGAGGAAACAAGTGCCAAAACCAGTTTCCTCTACCGGTGTAAATCCTACACCTAAAGGGAAAGCTGGGGCAAAGCAAGCTTCCCCAAACGGTGCCAAACCTAACACTCCTGGACCCAGGCAAATCTGGGTACCGAAGGTCCGCTAAACTTGTTTTGCAGGACGATCATGTGTGGTCCTTAGACACTGGATGCTCCACACACATGACCGCAAGGAGGGAGCTGCTCATGATCTACAAGGAACAATATTAAGAAGACGTAAGGTTTGTCTATACCTATTCTTCAACAAGCTGCTCATGTGTTTAGGGGGAGCATAATCAGCTATCAGGTATGCTACTCTACTGTTGAGGGGGAGCGTCACACACATTTTTTCTTAATATATGTTAAAAAGTTTTTTGTGTGTGTGGATACTCCCGTGTGCACTTCACTCTACGCGCACATTCTGAGGGGGAGCATGTCATCTAATGCTCATCATTTGAGGGTTTTCCCCATTCTCAGTTTGAGGGGGAGCGAGAGATCCATCTTTTCAAAAGACCGGATGGGTATCCGGAATCCCTACTCTGTCCGACAACACCCTTGTCCGGATACTTTGTTTTGACCGGAAAGGTTTGACATTCCATCCTATTTCATCCGGATACCATGTTTGTCCGGAAACTCTATTTGTCCGGGAAGTATGGTCTGTCTGGGATGTTCTACATATCTTCATTATGTCCGGACTCCTCTGCATTTGTCAATTCAGCACCTGCCATCACACTGCCAGTCCTCAATTTGTCTCAGATTGAGCCATTTAATGCAAAGGTACGCGTTGGAACTTGTTTATCCGCCTTGTTTACTAACTTTGGATCTTTTTACAGATATTCCATGGCGGATCAATAACCTCAACAAAATCCGAGGGGAAGAGTCACACTATTTTTCTTACAAAGTCTAAATATTTTTTCTTGTGTTGATATCACTCTCACTCCGAGGGGGAGCAAGTCAATCCCCATGTATGTTTTGAGGGGGAGCAGGATAATATCCGTGCTATGCATATGCCTGAAATCCTACCTGTGATAGCATATAGACGAGAGTTAGGGAATCCCATGGTCCATCCAGAGCCGGAGGGACCTTCCCCGGGACATAGAACATGTGAAAAGGAGGGTGTTAAGGTCGAACGCGAACCAAGAAAGATTGAGCCGTAAAGATAAAGAGGCTCCTGAGCGAAACCAGCCACGTCATATATGGGTTGCCACATCTACTACCTCGTCTCATTTGTTGGGACAGGGTATTGAAGAAGCCTCCGTGGACCTAGCGGATCAATTGCACGACCTCCTCATCCACTCATCCGTCTCTCAAAAGACGGATGTTTCAGTCTCACACGGGGATATAGCATAACTTCCACCGGTCTCTCACTCGGAGAGTACTGGTGTTGAAACAAGAGACCAGCAACCCCCGGTTTCGACTTCTTTCAGTGCACCATCGAGTCTAGATCCACTTGTTATTGAAGATTCTTTGACTAGGACACTTGATGCGGAACAACACCAAGTCGCGGCTCTAAGTGACCCGACCGAAACGTCTGTAGTGTCTCCGTCTACCGGAACACGAGGATCGGACGGAAATCCTACCACATCTATCATCACGCCAACTGTGAACGTAGGTGGCTCTACCCCCGCGGTAGATGCCTCAACGGGTAACCTAAGTGGTCCCGGAGTTAGTAACCCAGACTTTGTGTCACCAGGGTCCCTGGACAGCACCCTTAAGGCTGTCCGCCAGGATATGGAGCAACAGATGCAGCAACATGTAGCCGCTGAAATTGCCAAAGCTATGCGCGCTATCAAAGGTAAAGGCCACCTCGTAGAAACTGAAACCGCCCCTGTACCTCCACCGATTAAACCGCAACCTATCTATTCGGTGGACACCCTGAAGACGATGCTATTGGCTCAACTGCTCCAGGAATCAGATACAACCGCCTCTACTGAAGCAGACCTGATCTCAGTTCTCCGATCGCAGGTCACTGCTCCATCTTCATCTATTACCACGCGCTTAGACGCCATTGACTCGACTCTCAAGGACTACAACCTAGCACTCACAACGCTGTCCGAGAGAGTCCACTCACTCGAAGATACCTGCAAGAGTCAAGCAGGCGGCCTGAAGCGGAAACACGATGACCAGGATGATCCTGATCACCGTGAGGGGGAGAAAAGACAATGTCTGACCGAGACCGCCTCCCTGATCCAGACTGAAGCTACAACTGTGGTTCATCAGGAACCCCCAACTGCGGCAACTACAACAGAAGCACCAGAAGCCGAGTTGCCTTTAGCCGACATGGTTATAGACATGGAGATATCAGATGAAGAAGACCCGACGGTTGAAAAGCATGAGGGTTCAACACAGGAACTGATTGATTTTGACTCATCAGACATACCGATTCTGGACATGATAGATCCAGATTGTGAAGCCAACCCGGAGACCGAAGATGCATGGTACGAAAAAGCCGCCAGTGCCGTAAATCTCCAGGTAAATTTGGTCTTCCCCACTGATGAGGACGACAACCTTGATTATGATCAGTTCCTGCTCCAAAATTTGTATGGAACATCCCCCGTTCACTATGCTCAACCCGCCGGAACATCATCAACAAGACCCGAGTCTACTACTTCCGATCTTTCGACAACTACTCCTCCCACGACAGCTTATGATGTTCCTCCTCCTCAACAGCAACAAATCCATTGGGAGAAGATCATGGTACTTATCCCTCATTTGGAGGAATCTTTGAAAAAGTTGTTCGTCCACAAGCTTCGCCCGATCGAGCCGACCTTCTGTCTGGGTATTTACAACCTTATCCCAGAATTTCAACGCCGGTATACACTAGCAATGCAGCGGTGTCTTCCAGTTAACCAAGTCAGAACTAAGCATCAAATCACAGAGGTAATCAGTATCCATTCGAGAAGCTGATTTCAAGAACCTCCGACCGCTCGACTTTCTGGTTATTCTGAAAGACTTACGTACAAGAACCATCCGACCACTATAGATTACAAAGGCGCTCGAAGCTGTTCATCGATACCTGGTCCGCACCATCATAATTTCTTATCTAACGGACTTCCAAATGGCTATCGAGAACAAGGCGAAAAAGGTAAATCTGATCAAGCCGAATCTGGATGCCCCTGAGCTGAAGATGTATCCCGAGAACTCACTGCTCCTACAACCTGAATTTGGGATAGTCTACATCAACGAACATAACGAAAAGAAGTTTTTGCGTTTCAGTCAGGTAGACAGATTTTGTGACGACACGCTTCTAAAGGTCAGAGATGCTCTTCGAAAGATTATTCAGCACGAGTCTGAGAATCCAAAGCGTTCGTATGTCCCGAATCCGAATGAAACAATTGCTCGGGAAGCTTTGGAAATGATTGAAGATCGCATTGACTACCGCCGTGCAATCAGATTCTTTGAGGTTCACTTCGCGTTGCGCAAACGATACGTGTTCAACTGGAGAGATCTAGAGCGCCAACTCGAACTTCAAATCAAAGGGGGAGATTATTAGGGCAGGTTTTATAGTTGATTTAAAGTTCAAGGGTTGATTTGTATTAATTCTTTTTTAGCCTTATTAGTGAACGGGCCGTGGGCTTGCTAGCCACGGGCCCATAGTATTTAATGTAAGATTAGCTTGGAAAAACAAGCTAATCATCCTTTTACTTTCTAAACTCTTATTGAAAATTCTCTCTGAAAGTTAATGAAAGGGACGACAGTTGGAAATCATTGTTCTTATTGATTTATCATTACGATTTCTATATTGTTGCACGGATCTGGATTTAACAAGATTCCACCGAATTCGTCTCTAACTGGATGCGAAATCACAGAAGTCGGATGTAATAGAATGCGGAACCCCTGATTTCGGACTGCACTGAAAGCGAAATCCCGGATTTCGTATATAACTGGATGCGAAACCACGGAAGTCGTACCTAACAGGATGCGGAATCACAGATTTCGTATCTAAAAGGATGTAAAATCAACACTTGGCACAAAATCAAACCAACTCTGATGCGAAACCAACACAACGCTGATGAAGCTTGATCCGTAACCACTGAATTCGGACTTAACAGAATTCGAAACCAATGGATTTCGTATACCTAACGATCCGTAATCCACAAGAATGATCCGAAATCCTCTATGAATGATCCGGAATCCTCAAGAATAATCTGAAACCTTCACTTAATACCCAAAAACCACTGATTCTGCCATAACTTCTTCGATTCTTGATCAATTGAAATGAAACTTACACCGATTTGTTCGAAATCAAATTCCACACACTTTTCTATTTGATCACAAATCCTAATTCAATCGATTTAATCGAATTAAGATCCAAAAACAGTGAAAAAAGGGTTTTCGAACACAAGATGTAAAATGTTCAAATTCGATGTAATCTGTGCAGAATTTGTTAGTAATCCAAGAATTAAAGATGATCAGGGATGAAAATCGAATGCTATGATGGCAAGAATCAATCAAAAGGATCAAAAAATGGTAGAAAATGTGAAATCTGGATGAACAGTGATCGAAGGAGCATCAGAAATCATCATGAACAGTGAAATATGAAGGGTCCGAATTCATCAAGAACAGTGTAAAAAATCTTCAATTTGGTCTAAATCTGCTTGAATCTTCTGTTTGTGCTCTGATACCGGATGATAAACCCAGAATCTAGCAATATGATATGAACAAATATAGAGAGAATCTAGAGAGCAAATATGTCATCCATATATTCAACATATAAGTACAAATGACATTAGCATGAAGTGTTATGGAAATAACAAAGGAGTCTTCTTTATATAGTAGGGCTACGACAAGTCCATGCCTCTACTTAGAAGAACAATACAAAGGATTAATACTGTCTTGATAGCTACAAAGTGCTCTAACAAAGGGCTCAACCGTTGTTGACCGTTGTACCATAATGGCTTGTAGACCTGCATTAATGAACAAAAGAAACGGCTATTGACCATTGATGGTTAGTGTAATCGTAAGACCATCTTAAGTTCAGGACGTCGGTCTTATAGAGCATACGACCGTTGTCAAAATACAAGACCATGTATATAACTGTAAGTGTCTTGTAAAACCTTATCTTAGTATAGGAATGACCTTATAAAAATGTCATGAGACTAGGATAAAAATGCCGTAAGACCACTAGGTCGTAAGACCAAGATGATGATGTCGTAGGACCAGAGCGATATAAGACCGACGACAGGAGACTGTCGACGTAAGACCAACGAGTCGTAACTGATGACACGTAACTGGCGACATAAGACTAGTGACATAAGGCTAGTGAATTAAGACTAGCGATGTGCGACGTGCGACACATGATGTGCGATCATTAGATGTAAGATACTGTCTTGAATGACTATTGACGCAAGATGTCTTTTAATAATCAACTATCGTATGTCGGGGATAAGGCAATAATGGGTATTACTGAAAGTACAGGATCTAATCTTACAATCAATATAGAAAGCAGTAATTGAGAAGTTGTATAATCAAGCCCAATTGTATTCAATGATGAACAGGATTACAGATCTAAGAGAGAGAGAATCTCAAAGATTACAAAGAATAAATACAAAGATACACGGGAAAAATCAATCAGTTGGCAATGTAGTGCTAACCACTCTATTTATACTGTAACGGACATATTAAAGCTACAGTACAAATAAGAAAGACTAATAAGAACAAAACACGTGTCCTAATTAGTTTACAAATTACTAAGTAACGAATCTCGTCATAAGTTCTGAACAGGTAGTTCAGAACTTTTGAACATTCTTCTGATCACGCTTCTCAGATCTTCTGACTCCTTATCTCAGACATCTGACTTCTCTTATCAATACTTCTGAGCTTTTACAGTCAGACCTCTGACTCCTCTACTCAGAACATCTGAGTCTTCTTATCAGATCTTCAACACTTGGTTTATTGACAAAACTTCAGATCTAACAATCTCCCCCTTTTTGTCAAATAAACTTAAACTTTGCATCATCCAGTTCTTTCAAAGCAGGAACAATTTTCTGAAGTAGCACATTTCTCAGATTAAGCCTCTTATCAATTTTGTCAATGATTTCTTGAATGATTTCAACTTGCTGATTGATTACTTCTTGAGTTATGTTTGCTTCCTTTACTTTCAGCATCTTTTTCTCCAAATTGTGCTTTATGATCCTTAAAGTTCCAGAACAGTATTTTGCAGTTTCCTTTGCTCTGAAGAAGATCTTTCCACTTTTGTTTTTCAAAAATACTCCCAAATCTGGATATTTGTGAACACTTCCAGTCTTTAACATCTTTTTCTGCTAATGATCTGTATTGGGATTTGCCAGATAAACACATGACTTTTGTAAATACAGAGCTATTTGGAAATCTGTATAACAGTGCCACCTTAAGATATAGAACATGGCCTCAATCACCACACTTCTTGCCTTCCTTTCATTTCTGTCTTTGCTTGACTCTTTGAAACATAGAAAGCTGTGTAATCTGTAGAAGTCAACCACTGATAGTTTCTCAAAATCTGCATCAGTAAAGTAATAAACCTTGCCATCTTCTCTCAGAACTTCAAAGGATAAGTACTCAATCTTTCTGAATTTCTTAACCTTCAATTCTCTGATTCCAGTGATTAGAAAATCTGAGTAAACAGCTTGCTTTGTTTTGCCAAGACATCTTGATTTTTCAGCCAACCAGATCTGAGTCTCATTAGGTCTATCATAATACACATCCAAGAATTGTACTTCTTTTGGTTTGAAGAACTCAGGCAGATCAAATTCAAGAAAGTATCCATTTAGATCAATAGATATTTCATCTTCTTTGGGTTCAGACTGTTCAGCTTGATCAAAACTAGTTATCTGCACATTCTTAGGTGTTGTGTCCTGGACTTCTTCAACTTCATCTGACAGAATTTCATTCACTTCATACTCAGCAGGAAACACAAAATCACTATGTAACATCTTCTTGGGATTAACTTCAGACAGCAACCATTCACCACAACTTCTGATCTTTCTTCTGAGATTTAACCTTCTTTTCATAGAGTTTACACACCTTTTCTTTAAATTCTTTCTTTCAGTTTTAGCACTTACTTCCATTTCAATCAGTAACCAACTCAGAGTTGCATCACTATATTTTACCAGTTCTTTCAGTTTGAACATTTCAAGTCTCTCTTGAACTTTATATGCAAACCCTTCAGATTCCATTCCTTCATTTACAAATCCCTTTATACACACATCAAATCCTGTAATATTTGTTGGACACCTCAGATTGCACTTCTCTTTTCTTCCTTCAATGGCTAGTTGAAAATCATATAAGTACATGTTTCTGACATAGATACCCAGAAGTCTTCTGCATTCAATTTCCATCAAGGCTTCTTCAGTACTAGAGAAGAACTTGACTAGAAAGATCTGATCATCAAGTGTTAGTCTGTGGAAATCAAAACTGGACATGAAAACTTTTGTATTTCTTTCTTTCAGAACTTCCATTCTTACAAATATCAAACCATTGAATTCTTCTTGTTGGAACATTAGAACTTTCTCAATTCTTTTCTGGATATGCAGTCTTGAGTCAGGAATTCTGAATCTGGTTGATGCTTCTGTATAAATCATCTGAGTTCTTTCATCCATGAAACCATCAACATTACTCTCTAAAAGCTCATATTCTCCTTCTGTGTGGTAGTGGTTTTCATACATTTCCTCAGGAAAAATGTCATCATGAAATTGTCTGGCCAAAGGTACAATACTTAGTTCCAGGATAAAATCACATATAGGTTCTTCTAAAATCTGTATGTTAATCTTGGGAATCTCAATTGGTTTTCTGAATACATACTCAGAAGGCTTGAAGTAATCTTCTAGTCTCTCATATTCTTCTTCTGTGTTCATCTCATCAGCATAGTTATATCTGAACTCATGCTTAAAATTCTGAGAATAACCAACAGTTCTGTCTTCTTCTCCCAACAGATCAATAGGCCTTATCAGTTTTAACCCTTGTTGAATTTTCTGAACATTAATTGCTTTGACTACCTTACTTTTCATTCTTCTGATCAATTCTTCACTCAACCTCCTTTCTTCTGATTCAGAATTCATCACATTTTCTTTGTTGTACACCACAATATCTGTACACATGTTGACCACTTCACTTTCCACTGTCTTTTCTGATCTCAATACAGATTCATCAATAGCTTCAGTTTCATCTGAGTTTCCTTCCATCTCTATGTCTAAGTTCAATTCCTCTGTTTTATCTGAATCACCACCATCTGTACTTTCCAACTCCATTTCCTCTGTATCTGAGCTATCAATCTGAACTATCTGAGTTATTGCCTTTAAATTTTCTTGTGTCTGATCTTCTGAACTTTTTGTACTGGCTAAGTGCATGTCTGCTATCTCAAAATCTTCTATGCCAATGTCATCATCAGAACTTAACCTTTGTCTTTTCTCCCCCTTTTGATGATCATGAGGCTCATTATCATCAAACTTTCTCTTCAAGTTCTGATTAGAAGTACCTTCAGCTTCAGCTTCTGCAATAGGAACAGGATCAATAGGCTTTGAAGTAGAAGCCAGTGATACACTCAGTGCTTTCAGTATAGATTCCTGCATACCTTGCATTTGTTTTAACATATCTTTTTGAAAACCAGACATTATATCCATGATCTCCTTTTTGTGAGAATCCAAGGATTTCTTTACATCATCTACTTTAGTTTCAACAGAGATCAACTCTTTCTCTAACACAACTTTCAAATCTGATACCTCATCATTCAAATCCTCCACCTTCTTCTCCAAATTTTCTACTTTTTCCCCCATCTCCTTGTTTTGTTTCTGAATCTTTTCAAATTCAGAAGTTTCTAACAGTGAACCTGAACCAACAGATGGTCCAGTTTTCATGTGCCCAGAGGGCTCATGGCCTGTAGAGAACACAAAGTCATCTTGTACAACAGATGCACGTTTGAATGAGGCTTTTGTAATGTTCACCTCACCAGGACTTCCATCCAATCCTCGACACCCAACATTAGGTATGTCTATGAATGTTGTTTCAGGAGTACGAAATTCCTGATTTGTGCAAGTGTCAAAAGGAATTTCAGGCTCAATATGAATAGGACTGTGATATTCAGACTCAATGTGTTGAAAAATAGGTTGGGATTTATCACCTCCCTCCAAATGAGTTTGGGATGGTTCCCCGGATTTGTGTGAAACAGTAGCATGTTGAAATGCTTCTGAGTGGGTATGGATGGGTTGTTCAAGATCCACCACTAGGTCCATGGTGTTTGTTTCAATATTGGACACCAAGATATGTGAACCAATAGCATGTGTGGTTACCTGGTCAAGATTAGCTGGTTCAGAGGCATCTCTTTCTGTTTGAGCCTCTGTTGATAATCTCTCATCCTCACCTCTCTCATTCTGTTTTTCCTCACTGAATCTAACCAAGCTCTCAGAATTTTCCCCCTCAAGTCTCTCAGAATTTTCACCCATCTGAACATCCTCCCCCTCTCTAATTCGACTAGACCCCTCACCTCTCTTCTCAGGTTGGTCCTCTTGGGTAGGGATTTGAGGTAATTCAATTCCCATAGAGGTGCAATAAGCTTTTAAAATCTCACTCTCCCTTTGAATATAATTCCTAAGTGATTTTGGCAACAGTTTATGATTGGGATAATTTTCAAGTCTTGTTACTGAGGTCATCTTACCCAAATAAAATGTGGGACCATGCTCTTCATTTGTTCTTCTTGAGATTGTTCTGTTTTCCTGCATGGCATACCAAATAACAATTTGCCAGTACCTTATATAAGGAATGTATGTCAGTGGAGCATCCTTTGTTTTCTTCTGAATTGCTTTCTGATTCTTCTCAAATGTATTCTTCATGTCTTCCCAAAGTATTAAAGTATAGTCATAATGCCTATTCTTCACTAAGCCTTGAAAGATCTGAAGAATTTGTTTAGAACCTTGATCAGCAGAACTATTCTTCCCTGACACACATTTATTTACCACATGAAAGAAGCAAGCCCAAATAGGTGGTAATTTGTTTCTTCTGAACAAACTGAGAGTCCTCAATCCTTCATTGTATCCCAACTTCATAAATTCAGCTATTAATTCCTCTGTTAGAGGTGAATCTTCAAAATATGTCCTTCTTTGTACATCATCTTTCTCTGGTAGATTCAGCATTTCTCTTAGTGCAGAGATAGATAAGACAAATGTTACTCCTCCAATTTCAGATACAAACTTATTATCTTCTAACCTAAGATGTTTCCACCATTATTGTATGTACTGAACAGGAACATTTTTGCTTCTTGTAAACCATTTTCTATAAGGATGATATTTGAATAACTCCATGATAATTCTGTGTTCAGGTTTAAATCGACTTTCCTCAAACAATATAACACAGTTATTTTCAGATAATTTCAACCATTCACTCTCAGGAACAGCCCTTTCCATGAAAATAGGTCTATCTGACATAATCGACCCTGCAGCACTCTGTTCATGTTCAATATTAATGTTTACCTCATCTGCAATTCCTTCTGATTCATCCATTTGTTCATCTTCTTCATCATTTCTTATTGCCTCTTCCTCTACAGCTCTATTCTGTACTTCATCATTTTCCGAATCAGATGAATCCATTATCGATTTTGTAGAATGTAGCGAAATTGGACCACTCCTTCGTATTCCAGACATGATTTAAGAAGAAAACAAACTCAAAGAACTCTGGATTTGATTCGTATCTCACTTTTCGCTCTGGAATTTGAAAAGATTTGAAATAGGGATTTTAAGACCTATTTAAAATCCGCGAAGTTGAAAGGTTTAACGGAAAAGCGAAATCAATGTTATAACGGAGTCAACACATTTGAAATGCCACAAAGGATTTAAATGAAATGCGTGGCATTGTCAAACAAATATGAAGCTGACACGTGTTAGTGGATAGAATTTTGACTCAAGTCAAAGATCTGAATAACACGCTCAGATGTTCTGATTCCATGACTCAGAAGAATGTTGCCTTGTAACCAAAATGTCATTTAAAATCAACTTCTGACAAATATAAAACATTTTGATTATTCAGAAGAGGTTTGAACAGATAGAAAAACTTTTTATCATCAAAATTCTGTTCATATTATGATGATTTTTTTTTTAAAAATCATTTAAAATATTATATCTGAATATGAATTTTTTTTAATTCAGATATAGTTTGAATAAAAAAAATTTATCATTAAAAGCTTGTTCTTTTTAGAATGATCAGAGATAAGAGATGAAAACAAACCTTTTAAGCATCACAAAATGATTTCCAAATAAAAAATTTGATGTTCCCCCTTGACTTGAGCATGCATTTGACTATTTATGATACATAAAGATGAGATAAAAAGATAATAGAAGAAGCATAATCCACACAGTTGAAGTATTTGTATTTCTCAAAAATAAATTTTTGAAAGTTAGATTGCTGAAGTATCGACTCAAAATCTCTGACCTTAAGACTCAGAGGTTCTGAACTTAAGACTCAGAAGTTCTGAACTCAAGACTCAGAAGTTCTGATCTCAGTACTCAGAAGTTCTGAATCTTAAGACTCAGAGTTCTGAGTACACTACTCAGACAATTTTACTTAGAAAAATTTAGCATTTTTAAGAAAAACAAATATTTTCAATTAGGCAGATTAAGCATTCCTATTTTACATATGAGAAAAGAAAACCTTTTGTGATCAAGAGGCTTTGTGAACAAGTCAGCCAATTGATACTTTGTATGCACAAAGTGCATCTCAATAGTTCCTTTTTCCACATAGTCCTTTATAAAATGATATCTCACATCTATATGCTTAGTCTTTGAATGTTGAACAGGGTTCTGGGTAATGGCAATTGCACTTTCTGAGTCACAATAGATGGGAATCTTGTTAAGCTGATATCCATAGTCCATGAGTTGTGTTCTCATCCACAATGTTTGAGAGCATGAAGCAGCAGCAGCAACATACTCTGCTTCAGCAGTTGAAGTGGACACACAATTCTGCTTCTTTGATGCCCAGCTCACTATTTTATCTCCCAAAAAGTGACAAGCACCAGATGTACTTTTTCTGTCCAACCTACTTCCTGCATGATCAGCATCAGTGAAAGCAGTCAATTTGAAGTCAGTTTCTTTTGGATTCCATAAACCTAGATCAGGTGTTCCTTTGAGATATCTTAAAATCCTTTTGACAACCAACATATGTGATTCTTTTGGGTTAGATTGAAATCTAGCACAGAAACATGTAGAGAACATGATATCTGGCCTACTTGCAGTCAGATAAAGTAATGATCCAATCATGCCTCTATAGAGTTTGATATCTGCTGAAACACCTTTGAGATCAGTATCTAACTTTATGTTAGTTGCCATAGGTGTTCTCATAGAAGCACAATCAGACATTTTGAACTTTTTCAGAATGTCTCTGACATATTTTCCTTGATTTATAAAAATACCTTTTGGTAATTGTTTGACTTGAAGACCAAGGAAAAAATTCAGCTCACCCATCATGCTCATTTCAAATTCAGATGACATGATTTTTGAAAAATTATCACATAATTCTGGACTGGTAGAACCAAATATTATGTCATCAACATAAATCTGAATCAGAATTAAATCATCACCCTGTTTCTTTAAAAACAAAGTTGTGTCAATCTTACCTTTCTTGAACCCTGAACCTAACAAGTGTTTAGTAAGAGTGTCATACCAGGCTCGTGGTGCTTGTTTTAGACCATATAAAGCTTTGTCTAAAATATAAACATGATCAGGGAATTCTGGATCAACAAAACCTTCAGGTTGATGAACATACACCTCTTCATTAAGTTTGCCATTTAGAAAGGCTGATTTGACGTCCATCTAATACACCTTGAAGTTTTTGTGTGCAGCATAGGCCAAAAATATTCTGATTGCCTCTATTCTTGCCACAGGTGCAAATGTCTCATCATAATCAATTCCCTCTTGTTGACAGTATCCCTTAGCAACCAATCTTGCCTTGTTTCTGATGACAACACATGATTCATCCTTTTTGTTTCTGAACACCCATTTAGTTCCAATAATAGATTTACCTTCAGGCTTTGGAATGAGTCTCCAAACTTTATTTCTTTCAAATTTAAGCAATTCCTCTTGCATTGCTGAAATCCAGTCTGGATCCTCTAGGGCTTCATTAGCTTTCTTTGGTTCAATCACACTTAAGAAACCAGCAAACATTGCTTCATTTGCTGTAGCTGGTCTGGTCTTTACTCCTGCTGATGGATCACCTATTACTTGATGAATAGGATGATTTTTAGTCCATTTATTAGCACTGGGGAGTACATCAATCTCTGAATAATTGTTGTTTGCATCATTCTCATCAATGATTGCTTGTAATTCTGAACTGTCCCCTTGTTCTGATGTATGAGTAGGAGTTGCATCCAAGTTTGGGTTCTGATCAATGAAGTCAGAGTTCTGAGTGACTTGTTCAGAGTTCTGAGTACAAGAATCAGAATTCTGATTACAAGGTTCAGAATTTTCACCACTTGTATTTATTAGATTTGGACATTCCTCTGATGGACCTTTGTCAGAAATTACAGTTGATTGAACTATTTCTGGAGTCTTATTTTTCATCTCTTTGACCATCTTTGGGTTTTCATATTCTACATAAGAATCAGAAATTAGTTCAATAAAAGCATCCTTAAACAGTAAATTGAGTTCTGAACAAATAGGATTAGAATTTGTATCAGAAGTCATTTTTGTCTTGTTCAGCATGAGTTCTGAACTGTCTTGTTCAGAAGTCCTCATTCTGGCTTCATCAAAAGTTACATTTATGCTCTCCATCATCCTCTTGGTTCTTCTATTGTAGATTCTGAATGCTTTGGAAGTTAAAGAATAACCCACAAAGTATCCTTCATCTGCCTTTTTATCAAATTTGGCAAGATTTTCTCTGTCTCTAAGAACATAGCACCTGCAACCAAAAATATGAAAGAATTTGATTAATGGTTTTCTTTTATTTATCAGTTCATAAGCAGTCTTATTTAATCTCTTATTGATTAAAGTTCTATTCTGTGTAAAACAAGCAGTTGCTATTGCTTCAGCCCATAGGAAAGTAGGAAGATTTGCATAAGCCAGCATTGTTCTCGCAGCTTCAACTAGAGTTCTATTTTTCCTTTCAACAACACCATTTTGTTGAGGAGTTATGACAGCAGAAAAATTGTGAGAAATCCCAGAACTTTCTAAAAAATTCTGAAGAGTCTCATTTCTGAACTCTGTTCCATTATCACTTCTGATTTTCTGAACTGGAAGTTGTAAGAGAACTTGAATCCTTTTGATAAAATTTATCAATGTAGTAGCAGCTTCTGATTTAGCTCTTAGGAAATCAACCCATGTGTATCTGGAGAATTCATCAACAATCACAAGCATATATTTCTTTCCTCCCATAGATTGAACTGAAATTGGACCACAAAGATCAGTATGAATCATTTCTAATGGTGCTTTGCAAGATGAGTCCATTTTTAATTTGTGAGAACTCTTTTTCATCTTGCCCATTTCACAAGCTGAGCATAATGATTCTTTTTCAAATTTAAGCTTTGGTAAGCCTTTAACCAGATGTTTTGCAACGAGATTATTAAGATCTTTGAAATTTAGATGAGAACATCTTTTGTGCCAAAGCCAGCATTCATTTGCAGTTGATTTTGATAAAAGACAAACTGTATTTAATGTTTTCAATTTTGAAAAATTAACTACAAATAAGTCCAAATGTCTTTTGGCCCAGAAGACTTTAACATCATTTTCAGTTAAAATCATGCAACCTGTTATTTGAAACTTGATTTGACAAAGACTGTCTAAAAACTGACTTATGCTGAAAAGATTATGCTGTAATCCTTCAACATAGAAAACCTTTTGGATAGTCAGATCCCCTTTAGTTAAATCCCCATAACCGTTGACTTGTCCTTTGCTGTTATTTCCAAAGTTTACTGCTCCTCCAGCCTTTTCTGTGAAGTTTGTTAGAAAAGACTTCTGACCTGTCATGTGTCTTGAAGCTCCTGAATCTAAAAACCACACATGACAGCCCTGCAAAATGATCAGTTAGTTTTAGGTACCCATTTTGGAATGGGTCCATCTTTGTTAGTTTTGTCATTGGATTTAACATTAGTACCTTTTACTTTCCACTCAAAATCTTTCTTCAAACACCACTTTCCTTGAACTTTTATGAAGTCAGAACATTTTCTGCTTACAAACTTATTCACTTTCTTTTTGAAAGTTGTATCTTTTGATTTTGCAGCATTTTCAACTTTCTTTTCTTTTATCTTTTATTTCTTCTGAGTCTGAGGAACAACAATTTTCTTCTTTTCTGTATTTTGATGAACAGAAATAGTTTTCTTTTCTGAATTTTGAATATCTTTTCTTATGTATGAAACAGAAGTTATTTTGACTTGACATTTATGAGAATATTGGAATGAATCATTTTTACATCTAACACAAACAAGATTTTTCTTTGCAAGTGACAATAAATCTGAAACATAGATCATTTCATTTTTATTGATACTGTTCAGAGTACAATTGCCCTTATTACAAGAATTTCTATCTTTGAGTTCAGAAGTAGATTTCATTCTAAGCTTCTCAAGATCCCTTTTCAGATCATTCAACTTTGCAAGATCATCTTTCCTTTTGCTTTCTTCTTTTTCTGAAAAATTCAAGTCCTTTTTGTTAGAAGAATTAGATGATTCACCTTTTTCATATGTACTTGATTCATTAAAGAATTTATCATTTTCTTTTAGACCATTAATTTTAAAAAGATCATACTCAGTCTTCAGTTTTTCAAGCTCTGTTATTTTCTGAATAAAAATATTCTTTTCTTTCAAAGCTTCTTCAAGTTTAGTATCCACCTCACAGAAATCATTTTCAAGTTCATCATAAGCTTTCCTTAAGTCCTCAAGTTCTTGACTCACAAGATTAAATCTCTTTTCAAGTTGTAAAAATTCATCTGATTTTGTTTCAGAAAATTCAGTTGAATCAGACTTCTGACTACCTGAGTCAGAGTTCTGATTTACAGACTCAGATGTCTGATATTTAGACTCAGAATTCTGACTACAAAGTTCAGAATCCTGACTAGAAGTTTCAGACTTCTGATTGACTGTTTCAGAATTTTTACTTGTGTCAAATATGCTCTCAATGTCATGATATGAAAAACTTGGTTGTTTATTTTTGTAGCTGACATTTAAAGAATCATACTTGAATTTAGTATCATTGTATTTTGGCTTCTCATCTGTTGGTTTAGAAACTTCTTTCTTAACCTTTTCTTCTGAAACAACTGACTTTTCTGTTTCAGACTCAGAAATTTTCTCATCTGACTTTTTAGAGTTTGGTCTTTGCCAATTGTCAGAACTTGTTATAGAACTAGCAGGTCTTATGAAAACTTCAACAATTTCTGGGATTTTTGGCTTAGAAACTTGAAGTTTTTCATACAAGTTGATTGGAGCTCTTTTTAAAGTGACATTTTCTTCCAATCCCAATCCCTTCTTTGGGTTGTAAAATCTTGTATATTTAACATTGCTTAATAAAAGATTTAATGTTTGCTGAGTCTGACCCCTTTTCAAATTCAGATCTTCCAATTCTTTGATTTTGGTGTATAAATTCTTCCTTTCTTCAAATAACATATCAAATTTTATTTGTAAATCACCTTTTTCATCCTTTATTTTTGAAAACTCAACTTTTAGTTCAGAAAGCTTTTTCAACAATTCAGAATTTTCATTTTTAACTTTCTGTTTCTCAGCCTCAGATTCTTCATATTGTTCTTTTATTACTTCTTTTTCAATTCTGAATTTGTTAACCAAATTTCTTTCTCCTTTTATCTGTTTTCTTAGATTAGCAAATTCAGTTTTCATTTCACCAATTTGTGTCAATAACTCTATTTCAAGTGAAGAATGTACCTCAGCAGATGACTCAGAATCAGCATCTTCAAAATCAGAATCATCCTCATTCCTCATTTTTGCCATATAGTTTTGCATCTGTGGAAAGTTGATATGATCATCTTCATCAGAAGTGTAATACAACCAATTCTCCTGTTCAGCCAATAGAGCAATTTTATCATCTCTCTTCTTTGCAAGCTGAGCCTTCTTGGTGTAGTAGTCATAGTCTTTCACAATTTTAACTCTGCAATCCTTAGCATAGTGGCCAGATTTTCCACACTTAAAACACAGATTCTTTTCTTTTCTCTCATCCTTCTCTTCTTTGTTTTCGTCACTTCTCTCTACTCTCTTTTCAAACTTATTTTCTTCTCTGTCTTCTTTCTTCTTATAATCTGAACTCCCAACTCTCTTATAATTTCCTTGAAATCTACTCTTCCCATACCCTTTGTTGAAAGTATTTGTCAACAAAGCTAGTTTCTCAGCCATTATCTTGATATCTTCATCATCTTCTGATCCTTCTTCCTTGTCAGATTCTTCCAGATTAGGTATCTCTGATAGATATGCAGTCTTTTTGGGTGCTTTGATTGCTTTGGACTTTGATAAGAACGCTAACTGATCAGCAACATTTTTCTTCTCTTCCACAACTAACTTGACAGAGTCTTCATGTTGATTAAGAACGCAGAACAGATCATTTAAGTCTTCTTCACACATATCCTTGTTCATTTGCAGACTTATGGCAAATGATGACCATTCTGAATTTAGATTGTTCAGAAATTTGTAATTTATTTCTGACTTCGTTTTCTTCAGTCCATTTCTTCTCAAGTCATTTAGAATAGTGCAAAATTTACTGTATGTCTGTGTCAAACTTTCTGACTCTTTTGCTTTGAACCTTTCATAAGCATTTATGCTTTGATTTAACTTTGCCTGAATAGATCTTACAGTTCCTAACATCTGCCTTTCCAATTCGTCCCACATTTCTTTAGCTGATGATCCACTGTCAATCCTGTTAAGAACCTCATTTGGGACAGCCAAAGTCATCAAAGTAATTGCTCTTTTGTCAATAGCATGCCTATTCTTTTGTTCAGCTGTGTATTGGGAATAATTCTTCTTCACTCTAGTCGCTGGAATTTCTGGAGTTGTCTCTGTAGCAGGGGTTGCGGCAACATCGATATACACTTCAATTGGACCTTCTCGAATGGAGATCATAAGATTTTCATCAATGTTGTCTAGGAATTGGATCATACGAATTTTCCATTGCTGATACTCTTCTGGTATAAGAACAGGCGGTTTGGTTTCAGATCCCATGGCTAGATATTCTTTAGAAGACATGATTGTAAGAAAATTCAACAGAAAGACAAATTCGAGTTTCTTGATCGAAAAGTAACAGGTAATTCAAGAATTGCTAAGAATTCAAGAACTAGCCCTAGCAGCGGAATCGAATTTTGAATGAATCAAGAAATCTTCAAGAAATTGATCAATCGATTTTCGCAATCACAATCTTGAACGAATTTGTTTGTTGATTAGCTCTGATACCAATTGAAAGTACAGGATCTAATCTTACAATCAATATAGAAAGCAGTAATTGAGAAGTTGTATAATCAAGCCCAATTGTATTCAATGATGAACAGGATTACAGATCTAAGAGAGAGAGAATCTCGAAGATTACAAAGAATGAATACAAAGATACACGGGAAAAATCAATCAGTTGGCAATGTAGTGCTAACCACTCTATTTATACTGTAACGGACATATTAAAGCTACAGTACAAATAAGAAAGACTAATAAGAACAAAACACGTGTCCTAATTAGTTTACAAATTACTAAGTAACGAATCTCGTCATAAGTTCTGAACAGGTAGTTCAGAACTTCTGAACATTCTTCTGATCACGCTTCTCAGATCTTCTGACTCCTTATCTCAGACATCTGACTTCTCTTATCAATACTTCTGAGCTTTTACAGTCAGACCTCTGACTCCTCTACTCAGAACATCTGAGTCTTGTTATCAGATCTTCAACACTTGGTTTATTGACAAAACTTCAGATCTAACAATTACCTTCATCGATCGGGGGTATGACTTTTGTAGGCATTAGGGTAATCGAAGTCCATGGGTCATGTGGAAGGAATTCCCCAGGTCGGTCGAGGGTGTGATTTTTTACCCAAACAGTCAATATCGGTATCTAACGTCACCACTCGCACAAGCACATACCGGGTTTTCCACTTTCGGTCGTTGACTGCCGTCTTTAAAACCAAGGTGTGCTCGCCCTTGTACCTCGAAAACAGACTATAACGGCAGTACTGATCACTCTTGACCTTGTACGCCGTCAGCAAATCCCTCACGTTCATAGGTGACTCCCAGTTCGAAGTAAGTCGCTCGATAACTTGGATAACTCGCCAGAATTGGGGCATTAGTTGCACCGGTGACAAATCGAACTCGCACATGAATGCCTTCGCTAGAGGCGAGTACGGCCACTGGACGCCTATCTTGAAAGGATACTCATATATCACGACGTACCCATCAGGGCATATCTCGGGACGAATCCTGCCCGCCTTGCTTATAGTTATCCCAACAGGAATTCTCGCTAAACTTCTGAAGTCGTCGATATCCTCGTTTGTAACACCCCGCTAAAGCGGAAATACGGAATGTACAGCTCAAGTTTCATGGCAAAAGTTACAAGATCACAACAACCATCAAAATACATTCAAAGGTTAAACCTTGTCTTTTACAATTGTTTTTGCGAAAGGGAAATGAACATAAAATTTAAAGATAGGAAAGAAAGCTTCATCACGTGTAGCCTTCCTAAATTCCAACCTTAAGAACGTTCTCCTGAAAAGCATGTAAATGAGAGTGTCAACTAATGAATAGTTGGTGACTTCACAGGTTTAATGAGTATAACATTGTTTGCCATCGCAAAATAGTTTAAATCAACACATGGGATAAAATAATACGGTTATCAAAACCACTTGCTCAAGGTAATCATATGTAAAATGCTAAGTTCTTGAGCCCATTACCCGACCTATACCGACATACTTTGCCCCTACTACAGTGGTGGAATCATTCCACATACGCGCATGTTCTATCACCAACAATACGCCAATACAACAATAATTATGCACTCAAACAAGCGCTATTTGTGAGTGGGGTGTCAAACCAAATAACGTTATCCATAATTACCAACGGCTCAATCCATGAGTTAACGGGTAACGTATACGTAAACGGGGACTTTTGAATGATAGCAAAAGAAACTCAAACTTACAACATTTGCAACAACATAGATACCATAGAGCATAAATAAGCAAGCTTCGTATTTTCAAGAAAACGAAATAATCGGTGTGTAAAATAGTTGTAGTAACCACATGCTTTTCACCCAAAAATATGTAAAACATTGAAAAAGGGGCTGTGAATACTCACATGATACGCGATAGAATCCGGGAATCTCCCACAAGTACTCCGAGATGATCCTACTTCAAACCTATGAACGTAAGGTCACTAATGAGTTCTCAATCTCGAAGGTTCGATACTAACTATCCAAATCATCATAAAATGCCTTGTTGTGTTTTAATATTATAACGTAATAAACGTAAACATTGTTCTTCTTAGATTAAAGTTTCCACAATTTCGTTCCAATAAGTAACGAAAAGGGTTTTAAAGAACATAAACATATATAGTACATATATATGTATAAACCGAAATTTTATCGTAACGACGATCAAATTAGGGGTCGTAAACGAAATGACAAATATTTAAATGTATAAATATATAGATATAATATATATTTATACTCCACTATTTCATCATAAAATGATGAAATAGGATCAAGAATAAAATGCATAAATATATATAAATATATTATATATATGAACATTCCACAATTTCATCATAAAAGATGAAGAGGGATAAAGAATAAATAAAATGCATAAATAAAATACATAAATAAAATGCATAAATAAACTGCATAAATATAAGATATACTTATATACTTCACTATTTCATCATGAAATGATGAAATGGGATTAGAAATAGTCCTTAATAATATATAATAATTTGTCCTTTACTGTCCAGAATTTGGTGTCACTTTCTGTCCAGCTTTGGATAACTTCCAGGTATAATTTGATCATGAAATTTTATGTCCAGTTGGTTCAATGAGTTAGGAAACCTTTGGCATCAGTTTCATAATTTTTTAAAGAGTATAAGTACATGAAATAATACACGACATAAAACCCGACAGAAGACTTTGCTGTTTGTACACGGATTTTGTGAGGACTGTTTGATAAATGCAATCGTTGAGTTTTTGAATGAAACCACTTGGGTTTGAATCTTAACACAATAAAATGATTTCCAGAAAATGAATCACTCCATTTGGAGTTAAAATGAGTGAGATATGGGGTTTAAAATCTGACAGCAAGCTGTCCAAACAACACCTTGTGCATGTGCTCTCCAATTGACTTTTAAACCAAAATTCTTATTCTTTTGCATGCAAAATCCGATTTGACTCTCACCCATACACTTATTTTCAGTTCCCAAAACATATTTGTGATCCATTAAAAATGCATGCAATTTATCCATCAACTCAAACTTGGAAAACTTTTATAAAAGACCCATTTTGAAGATTGTTGATGTTCTTGCTAAGAACATCAACATGAAACTAAAAATTCAGTATTTTGAACTCATGCATGTTGGTTTAAATATGTTTTTAATGATTTTCAAAGGTACATTCATGAGACTCTTGAACAAAATTATGGATCTTTCAAGATCACTACATGCATGTGTTTAAAATGTTCATCTTTGGTCTTAACTTTGGTTTGATTTTGGATTCACCATCTTTTACTAACAAACGATGTTATGATGGTAAATCCACAAACATTAAGACTTATAAAAGATGATTTTAGAAGTCATGAAGAAGGTGTAACAAAAGAGGAAGATCATACTTTGGAAATGCAAGAACATGAAAAAGACTTGAAAGAATGTGTGTGGATTTTACTCAACACACTTATTTTTACCTTTGTTTAACTTGATACTCTTGAAGAAATGATTTTAGGGGCTGGAGTTTATGATGAACTCTTGAAGAACTTATGAAGATGAGGATGAAGGTTTGAAGATGGAGAGAGAAGGAGATGACTACTCTTTTTAGTGAGAGAGTGCAAATGAGAGAAGTGGTTCAACAAGTGAGGTTAAGGGTTTACTTATGCAAATATGAGAGAGGGGGGTGGGGGATGGCCGGCCTCACATGGGGGGTGGGGTGGTGTGGTGTGACATTGGTATTTAGTCACATCATGTATTAAAATAAAAATCATAATACAAGTATTTTCTTTTAAAGTTAAAAATACAAGTATAAGTATAAAAATAAGGTATTCATATACATAATAAACTTAATATATATAAAATTAACAACTACATAAATACTTGTAGTATAAATATATATTAAGTTGGCATTTTATGAGATTTATGGATAATTTCCTAATTCAAGGATTTTCTTAGGAAAAATTTCTCGAATTTTCCTATCGTACCGTGTTTACTGCTAAAATTGCACTGTGTAAACTATGTCATAAAAATGAGGTATCCAAAACAGTTCTAACCTGAGATGTGAATTTGACAGTTGTCACAGTCTCCCCCGGTTAGAAGAATTTCGTCCCGAAATTCAAGTGTCACTAGCGTTAACAGGTTTGCTTGCGAAGAGGTGAGGATACTTTTGTAACATGTAGTCCTCCCGCTCCCAAGTGTATTCAGGCCCACGCCTTGTGTTCCAATGGACTTTTACTATCGGGAATTTGCTTCGCTTAAGACGCTTGACTTCCCTATCGAGTATTTCCATTGGTTCCTCTACGATGTGCAGTTTATTGTTGATTTGGACTTCTTCCAAGGGCACGGTTACTGCTTCATCAGCTAAACACTTCTTTAGGTTCGACACGTGAAACGTGTTGTGGATAGCACTTAACTCCATTGGCAATTCCAGCTTATAAGCTACTGGTCCAATTCTTTCCGTGATCTTGAATGGTCCAACATACCGTGGACTCAACTTTCCTCTTTTCCCAAAACGGACTGTTCCCTTCCAAGGGGATACTTTTAAAAAGACTCTATCACCAATTTGAAATTCTAGAGGCATTCTTCGATTGTCCGCATAGCTCTTCTGACGATCTTGAGCTGCTTTAAGCCTATCTCTGATAACTGCAATCTTGTCGGTGGTTTCTTGTACGATATCCGGACTAGATAGCTGACTATCTCCTATTTCCAACCAACAAAGAGGTGATCGACACTTGCGTCCATATAGAGCTTCATATGGCGCACACTTGATACTAGTGTGATAGCTATTGATGTAGGAAAACTCAACTACTGGCGAATGGTTATCTCAACTTCCTCCAAAATCTATTACACATGCCCGAAGCATGTCCTCCAACGTCTGAATGGTCCGCTCACTCTGACCATCCGTTTGAGGATGATAAGCCGTGCTTAAGTTCAACTGAGTACCCAACGCTTTTTGAAGTGATTGCCAAAATCGGGATGTGAAGCGACTATCTCTATCTGATATAATGGAAACTGGAACTCCATGCCGCGTAACGATCTCCTTGATGTAGATTTGGGCAAGCTTTTCCATCTTATAATCTTCCCGAATAGGTAAGAAATGTGCAGACTTCGTAAATCGATCTACTATAACCCAAATCGTGTCATGCCCCTTGGCAGTTCTCGGGAGTTTGGTTATAAAATCCATAGTGATTTGCTCCCATTTCCACTGGGGAATTTCCGGTTGTTGCAACAGTCCTGATGGCTTTTGATATACATCCTTGACCTTTGCACACGTTATGCATTTTCCTACATATATGGCAATATCCTTCTTCATTCCTTGCCACCAATACTATTCCCTTAAATCCTTGTACATCTTATCCGCTCCTGGGTGAATTGAATACTTCGATTTATGAGCCTCCACAAAAATCATTTCCCGTAGGTTGTCAGCCTTTGGGATCCACACTCTGCCCTTAAAGTAACATATTCCGTCAATCTTAGCTTCAAAACTAGACTCTAAACCATGAAGAGTCTCTCCCTTCAGATTTTCAGGTTTCAATGCTTCAATCTGAGCTTCAAAAATCCGGGTTTTCAAACTTGTTTGAACCAGTGCTCCTAACGCTCGGACTCGTGAAGGTTTTACCCTTTCTTTCCTACTCAAGGCATCGGCTACCACATTGGCCTTACCTGGGTGGTAACGTATCTCACAATCGTAATCGCTGAGAAGTTCTACCCATCTTCTTTGCCTCATGTTCAGCATCTTTTGATCAAAGATGTGTTGAAGACTTTTATGATCGGTGAAAATAGTACACTTGGTACCATATAGATAATGTCTCCATATCTTTAGAGCGAATACCACAGCTCTGAGTTCCAAATCGTGTGTGGTATAGTTCTTTTCGTGAACTTTTAATTGTCTCGAGGCATATGCTATCACCTTATCATTTTGCATAAATACGCAACCTAATCCTTGATGTGATGCGTCACAATACACTACAAAATTTTCCGTTCCTTCCGGTAAAGCTAAAATCGGTGCATTGCACAACTTTTTCTTCAGAAGTTGAAATGCTTCTTCTTGTGGAATTCCCCAAACGAATTCCTTCTCCTTTTGGGTTAATGTGGTAAGGGGTTTAGCGATCTTAGAAAAATTCTCGATAAAACGTCGATAATACCCTGCCAAGCCTAAAAATTGGCGAATTTCTGTTGGAGTCCTTGGGGCTTCCCATTTCTTAATGGCTTCCACCTTAGCCGGGTCCACGTGAATCCCTTTCTCCCCGATTACGTGACCTAAGAAATGTACCTCCCGAATCCAAAATTCGCACTTAGAGAATTTGGCATATAGCTTCTGCTCCTTAAGAAGTTCTAACATCACTTTTAGATGCTGCTCATGATCCTTCTTACTCTGAGAATAGATTAGTATATCATCGATGAACACAATCACAAACTTATCAAGGTATGGCCTACATACTCTATTCATTAGATCCATAAACACGGCTGGCGCGTTCGTCAATCCAAATGGCATAACTAAAAACTCGTAGTGTTCATAGCGAGTTCTAAAAGCTGTTTTAGGAATATCTTCCTCTCGGACTCTCAACTGATGATATCCCGATCGAAGATCAATCTTAGAGAAGTAAGTTGCACCTTGCAACTGGTCGAACAAATCGTCTATTCGAGGGAGGGGATATCGGTTCTTGATTGTCAACTTATTTAGCTCCCTATAATCGATACACATTCGAAACGATCCATCCTTCTTCTTGACGAAGAGAATCGGGGCTCCCCAGGGTGATGAACTTGGTCGAATGAATCCTTTATCCAAAAGTTCTTGAAGTTGATTCGACAACTCTTGCATTTCTGCAGGTGCTAAGCGATACGGGGCCTTAGCTACGGGCGCCGCTCCGGGTACAAGATCAATCTGAAATTCGACTTGTCTAAATGGTGGAAGTCCAGGCAAATCGTCTGGAAATACTTCAGGGTGATCCTTCACCACAGGAATATCCTGGACTCGCCTCTCCTCAGACTTCTTCTCAATTACTTGCGCCAAGAACGCAACATACTTCTTCCTCAAATACTTGTGGACCTTCATACATGATACGATCTTTAGACTCCTTCCAGCTCTATCTCCTTGGACAACTAGGGTTTCTCCGCCTTGTAATGGTAACCTAACCGTCTTTTCAAAACAACTAACCTCTGCTCGGTGCTTAGATAACCAATCCATGCCTATTACTACATCGAAACTCCCCAATTCAATTGGAATAAGATCGACACTAAACAGTTTATCAGCTAAGTTCAAGATACAGCCTAAGATTACATCCTTAGCTTCTAATTCAAATCCATTAGCAACCTCAACAATATAAGCATTCAGCATTTTCTTAGATTCTAGATTGATCAAAGGCCTAAATTCTAAATAAACAAAGCTCTTATCGGCACCAATGTCGAATAATACGGATGCATAATAATCGTTTAGAAGAAACGTACCTGTCACTACATTGGGGTCTCGACGTGCTTCTTCTGCTCCTAACACAAATGCCCGTCCTCGAGCTTGTCCTCCTTGGTTTCCCTGATTAGCTTGTCTTGTTTGATACCCAGCGTTGTTATTGTTTGGTCCCCTCCTCCACCTTGGGCACACGTTTCGGAAGTGATCTGGACTTCCGCACTCATAGCATACCCTTCCTTCCTCTTTCACATTCTTCACCGTCTTACAAAATCGGGCTAAATGACCTTTTTGCTTACAGATGCTACAGATGAGACAGGCTCCCTCGTGATGCGAACCACATTGGTTACACTTTGGGTGGGGCCTATTGTAACGTCCTACTTCCTTAGCATTCATCCCAAAGTTCCATACTACTTTCTTATTCCTGCTCCCGATAACATTAAGATAAAACTTCATTCCTATTTTTAGATAATGCCTCAAATACCAAAATTTTGAGGTTCATCCTACATCAATACTAAAGTTTTTAGATCTAATACCACCAATCACTTATAATTACCCAAAATACTTAGTTCATAATAACCACAAGAAAATGTTTTCCTTTGAACCCAAAAGTCTTATCAAAAGTTGCCAAACTATCAATCATCCTATTCAAAACCATCCCAAATACACAACTATCAAGATCATCAACACAAGCATAGCTAGCACTACTCTTCTAAATCTTCCACCGTCTACGTTAATATCCACCCCGATACACTTCAATCGAAACCCACAACACCAATAGCGTCAATAGCATCACTACTACTATGCTCATTATCTCGGCTCGTAAAGCTATCCTCCGAGCTATTTTTGCTCCAGTTAGGGCGTCGGACGACATGTTGGTCAAAAGGTGACTTAATTCCACTAGCTCGGTCACAACTTGACTCTGGTGACTGACCATCATTTGACATCCGTGCAAGTCCATTGTCACGGCCCTAAGGCGTTGCTCTTCAGTCCAAGTCATGCCAGGCGCTCGACTAATCGGCACTCCCTCGATCACCCGTGAGGTTTCCGGTGCGTCTCGCTGATCAGGCCTAAAAGACACTCGTCTAGGTATGGGCACGCTCTTCCTAGCGGTTTGCCTCGTACGTGGACCCCTAGGTGGCATTACTACCGGGATAGGTTGTGGAGAAGCCACAGTCGGAGGCATCCTTGGCCCATCATACGGGTCTCGTTCCTCGTCAGACGTACGCTCACTTGATGGCGTGTAGGAAGGTTGTGAGCTTGATGATGATGACGACGACATAGTATTGCTGAAGTAAGAGTGTGATGAGGATGTTGACATAGTGATTCTGAAGTAAGAGTGTATAACATTACTATCGCGCAATATAAAGGCTAGGCGTACTATACTATTGCATACTATAGGCAATAACTATGCTCCTACTAGGCATACAACGTGAAGCATCAAATGTGAAAACACACATATTCCTAGTATATCCATTTCCGGTCTCGCATCACTCTTTCTTTAATTAAACATGGGTGATCAGGCTTTGTTTAATTAAAGATCGATTATGCAATACCCGAACCAGTTATACTAGCAACATGTTTAGAAATTTAAATGTTCATTCCCGTTTTTTTTGGTTATAGTTGCGGTTTTCCAAAGGAAAACCGGTATTCTCTATAACCTTTGGCTCTGATACCAAATCTGTAACACCCCGCTAAAGCGGAAACACGGAATGTACAGCTCAAGTTTCATAGCAAAAGTTACAAGATCACAACAACCATCAAAATACATTCAAAGGTTAAACCTTGTCTTTTACAATTGTTTTAGCGAAAGGGAAATGAACATAAAATTTAAAGATAGGAAAGAAAGCTTCATCACGTGTAGCTTCCTAAATTCCAACCTTAAGAACGTTCTCCTGAAAAGCATGTAAATGAGAGTGTCAACTAATGAATAGTTGGTGAGTTCACAGGTTTAATGAGTATAACATTGTTTGCCATCGCAAAATAGTTTAAATCCACACATGGGATAAAATAATACGGTTATCAAAACCACTTGCTCAAGGTAATCATATGTAAAATGCTAAGTTCTTGAGCCCGTTACCCGACCTATACCGACATACTTTGCCCCTACTACAGTGGTGGAATCATTCCACATACGCACATGTTCTATCACCAACAATACGCCAATACAACAATAATTATGCACTCAAACAAGCGCTACTTGTGAGTGGGGTGTCAAACCAAATAACGTTATCCATAATTACCAACGGCTCAATCCTTGAGTTAACGGGTATCGTATACGTAAACGGGGACTTTTGAATGATAGCAAAAGAAACTCAAACTTACAACATTTGCAACAACATAGATACCATAGAGCATAAATAAGCAAGCTTCGTATTTTCAAGAAAACGAAATAATCGGTGTGTAAAATAGTTGTAGTAACCACATGCTTTTCACCCAAAAATATGTAAAACATTGAAAAAGGGGCTGTGAATACTCACATGATACGCGATAGAATCCGGGAATCTCCCACAAGTACTCCGAGATGATCCTACTTCAAACCTATGAACGTAAGGTCACTAATGAGTTCTCAATCTCGAAGGTTCGATACTAACTATCCAAATCATCATAAAATACCTTGTTGTGTTTTAATATTATAACGTAATAAACGTAAATATTGTTCTTCTTAGATTAAAGTTTCCACAATTTCGTCCCAATAAGTAACGAAAAGGGTTTTAAAGAACATAAACATATATAGTACATATATATGTATAAACCGAAATTTTATCGTAACGACGATAAAATTAGGGGTCGTAAACGAAATGACAAATATTTAAATGTATAAATATATAGATATAATATATATTTATACTCCACTATTTCATCATAAAATGATGAAATGGGATCAAGAATAAAATGCATAAATATATATATAAATATATCATATATATGAACATTCCACAATTTCATCATAAAAGATGAAGAGGGATAAAGAATAAATAAAATGCATAAATAAAAGACATAAATAAAATGCATAAATAAACTCCATAAATATAAGATATACTTATATACTCCACTATTTCATCATGAAATGATGAAATGGGATTAGAAATAGTCCTTAATAATATATAATAATTTGTCCTTTACTGTCCAGAATTTGGTGTCACTTTGTGTCCAGCTTTGGATAACTTCCAGGTATAATTTGATCATGAAATTTTATGTCCAGTTGGTTCAATGAGTTAGGAAACTTTTGGCATCAGTTTCATAATTTTTGAAAGAGTATAAGTACATGAAATAATACACGACATAAAACCCGACAGAAGACTTTGCTGTTTGTACACGGATTTTGTGAGGACTGTTTGATAAATGAAATCGTTGAGTTTTTGAATCTTAACACAATAAAATGATTTCCAGAAAAAGAATCACTCCATTTGGAGTTAAAATGAGTGAGATATGACTCTTTGAAGTGGGGTGTGAAATCTGACAGCAAGCTGTCCAAACAACACCTTGTGCATGTGCTCTCCAATTGACTTTTAAACCAAAATTCTTATTCTTTTGCATGCAAAATCCGATTTGACTCTCACCCATACACTTATTTTCAGTTCCCAAAACATATTTGTGATCCATTAAAAATGCATGCAATTTATCCATCAACTCAAACTTGGAAAACTTTTATAAAAGACCCATTTTGAAGATTGTTGATGTTCTTGCTAAGAACATCAACATGCAACTAAAAATTCGGTATTTTGAACTCAAGCATGTTGTTTTAAATATGTTTTTAATGATTTTCAAAGGTACATTCATGAGACTCTTGAACAAAATTATGGATCTCTCAAGATCACTACATGCATGTGTTTAAAATGTTCATCTTTGGTCTTAACTTTGGTTTGATTTTGGATTCACCATCTTTTACTAACAAAAGATGTTATGATGGTAAATCTACAAACATTAAGACTTATAAAAGATGATTTTAGAAGTCATGAAGAAGGTGTAACAAAAGAGGAAGATCATACTTTGGAAATGCAAGAACATGAAAAAGACTTGAAAGAATGTGTGTGGATTTTACTCAACACACTTATTTTTACCTTTGTTTAACTTGATACTCTTGAAGAAATAGTTTTAGGGGCTGGAGTTTATAATGAACTCTTGAAGAACTTATGAAGATGAGGATGAAGGTTTGAAGATGGAGAGAGAAGGAGATGACTACTCTTTTTAGTGAGAGAGTGCAAATGAGAGAAGTGGTTCAACAAGTGAGGTTAAGGGTTTACTTATGCAAAAATGAGAGAGGGGGTGGGGGATGGCCGGCCTCACATGGGGGGTGGGGTGGTGTGGTGTGACATTGGTATTTAGTCACATCATGTATTAAAATAAAAATCATAATACAAGTATTTTCTTTTAAAGTTAAAAATACAAGTATAAGTATAAAAATAAGGTATTCATATACATAATAAACTTAAAATATATCAAAATTAACAACTACATAAATACTTGTAGTATAAATATATATTAAGTTGGCATTTTATGAGATTTATGGATAATTTCCTAATTCAAGGATTTTCTTAGGCAAAATTTCTCGAATTTTCCTATCGTACCATGTTTACTGCTAAAATTGCACTATGTAAACTATGTCATAAAAATGAGGTATTCAAAACAGTTCTAACCTGAGATGTGAATTTGACAGTTGTCACATCCTCGCTTTTTATGGTACTTCTGGGCTCTGTCAACATCTCTATCCTCGTCAACAACGTCTGTCTATCTGAAAGACACCAGATATCCCAATTTTTTCTAGGCTTCTTAGCAATGGATTTAAGACGCATACAAAAACTGAAGGGTCGTATCTTATATATATAAGCGCTCTAGACCTCGAAAAATCCTAACTAAGTCGAAGATTCTTGCAGGATTAGAAAAGATAGGACAAAGAATAACAAAGAAATCAAGAGGAAATCTCTGCGTAAAACCTTTTGGAATCGTAAACGAAAATAGACCCATCGTGGTCTCTATTTATGTAAACGATCGTGTCAGATCGAGTCCCTCGATGGTCGACACGCGCCCCTGTCTTTTCGAATGACCACACAGATCGCCGACACCTGTCTGTGACAGCTGCTAAGCATCATCGTGCGTCAGCATGACGTCACGACTTTACCCTCTTTTCGACTTCCCTCTTTAGTTTGAATTAAACTGATTCAGTTCCAATACAACCAAGGTAACTTTCGACACGTGTCATAACCTCGAACCCCCGACAAGCAAAATTTTAAAAACTTTTTTTTGCCACTACACTTTTTCAAATTTTAGGGGCAAATTGTTTGGGCAAAATTTCATCAGTCTCGACCACGACCAAGGTAAGGAAAACACTTATTTTACTTCCCCATAGTAAGGTAAAATTATAGTAGTTTGTCCCTTGGTTAAAAGTCAAATCGTATGTTATCTACCTCACGACACTCGACCACGATGTCGTCTAGTTCTCACGACCGTCGCATAAGACCATGCGACCTCGACCAACTAACGTTCATTATGACTGTTACGTTTGTTCAGTGTTTAATGCAGGAGTCAACGCCATTAATGACCAACGGCTACAACCAGTAAAGGGCCATTAACAACATTAAAGACAACGTCCGTTACGACAGTTACGTAAAGCATTCAAGAAATCAATCAAAGCACCCGAAGGCTACAAATATAGAGTTCCATCATCATTGAAGGGGACCGCATCCAAGAATCACACTACGTACTCAAGAACATACGAAGAAAAGAACTTTCTCACAACAGATCGCTCTCGATGCACGACTCCCACGTTCAACACATAGTTTTTATGCACGACACACAGTCTATACACACGACGCACATTGTTTTTACATTCGAAACACTCTTTACTTTACATTTCGAAGTCTTTCCTTCATTTGTATTGTAATCTCTGTACGATCGACACCTGAAACATAAGGACATCGCCCCTGTTTGGCGACCATAGTGCAAAGACGACTTCCATAGTCGTCCGCGGGTTTTTTCCTCGTTGAGGTTTTTCCCGCGTCACCAAATTCTCTGTCTCTTTTACATTTTTTTTATCTTAATCGCACGCTTTGTCGAGAGATTCTTTTCTTTAGTTGTTAAGCTCCACAATCAACCTCAAGTTGTACTTGTGTGCGATTTTTGGCATTAACAATGACTAGCGATCATGAGATTTCAACATGCGAGTCGCTTTTATTGGCGACAGAGAATTTTAACCTGTGTTTGCCATGACTGGCGATCGTAAGAACAAAGGTGAGTCGTCTTTTATCGACGACTATAAATTTCAACCTGCATTTGCCATGACTGGCGATCATAAGATTTAAAATGTAAGTCGTCTTTGATTGACGATTATAAATTGCAATCTGTGTTTTAAGTCGTAGAGACTTTGTTTTCACGATATAAATCGTAAGACCTGCGATGTAAGTCTTAGAGACTTTTGTTTCTCACGATATAAATCGTAAGACGTACGTTTTAAGACATAGGGATTTTTGTTTCTCACGATATAAATCATAAGACTTGCATTTTAAGACGTAGAGACTTTTGTTTCTCAGGATATAAATCGTAAGACCTGCGTTTTATATGATCTTGCGAGCCTGCAATGTAAAATCGGGGGTGATCATTGGTTTGACCAATGATCTTTTGATGCTTAAATCAACATTTATACGTTAGATCATAATATTTGAACAAGGAAAATATACTTAGAGTATATATATAGAGTTGTTGTACCATATTCCATCCAAGTAGGATGTCACAGTTACCGTAACTTGGAGTCGATAAACGCTTTTTTCCAAGGACTTTTGAAATGAAAATATGGTGTTTCCCATTTTGTGACGGGTGTTCCGAGCCCCCGAGCCCCTCGGATGATGCGATACATGCGATACATTGACTGGGCATTTTTTTTATCAGTGTCTTCCAACTTCGCTTGGATCTTCGTCGTGTGGTCAAGACTTGAAATCGACAAATAGAAAATGAAGATCTACATAAGAGGATACGTTAGTAATACGATTGTTTGGGTAAAATTTCACCAGTCTCGACCACGACCAGAAAATAAGGTATGAATAGTAAACTTTCAGAGGATGAAGTGTATGTTTCGAATGGTGTTTATAAACTTAGAAACGTTGAACAATGCACTAAAATGGAGATTTAACCGAAGTAACAGACTGTAAGTTTACCAAAATCGAACAGGTCGAGAATGGCAGAAAAACATAGGCTGTTTTGAAATAAGTGAAGAACAAGTTAAAATTACTCCAGGTTTCTACCAAAAATCATTGCAAGAGAGGATCACTTGATATATAAAATCAAGGATGGCTCTGATACCAATTGTTGGTTCCTGTTTTGCTTAACAATGATGATTCTATCTAATAGTTCAAACAAGATATAATGCGGAAACCTTTTTAACGAACTAAAAGATATAATAAGGTAGAAGAACACACTATATCAAATACGTGAGATGTAAATAACCCTGATAAATAGCTCAATAACCCACTGTATATTAATATAAATAAAACACCAAGAACACCGATGATATAACAATAATTATGTTCTAATGGTGTGTGTGTTGTGCAAAGCTTAATAGAAGAACTCAACATGAGTCTTCTATTTATACTACTTCTAAAGGGGTCAAGCTCTAGACAATAAGTACTGAAGGTACAAAGACACTATTCAGGTACTGTTGCAGGTACAACGTTAATTAAATGCGTCTGCTTCTACTAAGGCTAAGACCCATCAGAGTTTGACACGTGGAGTTGTCAGGTCACGCCTTGTACGAAATATCTTCAGGATCTTCGTACAGCAGAAATCGTGAGAAGCACGATTGTCCTTGTATAGAGTTCTAGTCTTTTATACCACAGAGGCTCTGTCAAGTATGATAGAGGCTCTGTGGCCTTGTCCGCATTGAAGCCTTCTGGTGATTCCTTATTTCGGTCTTCTAGGTTACTCGGCAGAGCCTCTGTCGAAGACTTCTATACTTAGCCTATTTTTCAATACTTGTATAAACAGAAAGATTGGAGCTAACAATCTCCCCCTAAGTATTGAAAAATAAAAAATTGAAAAGTGCAAGGCTTTCTAGGCTAAGTACATGATAAGAGGTGTAACAATGTACCTCAAAAGTTTTTACTTTTCTTTCATACAAAATTATGCCAGAGGCACTTACACTTGATTACATTATGAAAGGAAAGATTTGCAGAGGTTGTTAGAGGATATAAGACGTTGGCGTCTTTGAAGTCGTTAAAACTTCTGTTGTCGAATCATAATTCCTTGAGCTCGTGATAGAATTTGATGCGGAGGTTTCTGAAGTTGATTACTTGGTCGATGATCTCTATCAGTCTATCTGCGAGAGCTTGATTCATGAGCTCCGTTCCTCTATGTTCCATGAGGCTTGCTCTGAATTCTGTCAAAGTACTTGTTGCATACTTCTGACAGTCCATCTCTACGAACAATCTTGACTTCCCAGCATGATCTTGATAAACTAACCCAACTCTTGGAGATGTAATGATCGAGTTTGGTATTTTCTGGTGGTCGGAGATTTAGGTTTCTTACTCTGAGATCTCATCCTAATTGGAAGTCGACAAGGCTATACAACAGAAGTTTCTCGCGCATGGCTTTTCTGATCACCATGTATGCCCTTCGATGTGCATCTGTCGTGAAGTTCTTTTTCGTCCAGTCCAGAAGGTCGGGTAGGTCGTAGGGACTTAGATTTCTCAGATCAGCATCTGAGAATTGGGTCACTGTTCTGTCCTCCCTTTTGACCTTACATATGTTGTAGGAAACCTTACGTGTAGTTCTGGTTTGAGAAAATGTTATTCCAAGATCAAACAAGAATAGAGATAGAAATCTAGAGAGAGAAGTACATCATCTATTACTCTTAATATCTGAACTGTTAGATACAAAAGCTTAACATAAGGGTTTATATACCCCTTGACTAGACAAAGTCAAACTACACTTATTACAAAAGCATTACATAATAAGCCTTGATTACAACATAAATGTAGCATTAACAATCTCCCCCTTTGAAATCAAGGGCGCTCAAATCTTCCGTGTTGGCGATTCTTGCCAATCAAAATTTCCAAGCGTCTTAGAGTTCTCCTGAAGTTCAGTCTTGTGTCGATTGTTTCTATTGTTCTCCTCAAAAGTCTGATCTCAGCATTATCAACCTGGTAAGTATTTCTTCTTTTTTCCATGAACTTCTTTATAACTTCCTTCAGTCTGTGATCTAACTGTAATCGAATGATCTTCAAAGTTCCATCAGAATACTTACCAATTTCTTCAAATCTGAGGAACCGTCTGACACCTGATTGATCTCTATACACAATCCCATAAGGGTCTTCTACAATAGAAAATAGAGGATAGCTGTCAATATTCGGCAAATCTCTATCAGGTCTTCTCACATTGACTATTGGCTGGAAGCTTTCAACAGCAAGCTGGAAGTCAAAGCATCTATAGAATCTGACTTTATGACGTAAGAATCGCTTGACTGCTTCCAGAGCCCTAAGGATATCATCAGTACGAATAGGCATGTCTCAAAACTGATGATAGATAACCTCAAAGTCATCAATAGATAGATCATTAAAGTCTGCTTCAGAAAACTGATATCTTTGACAATCTTGATGTTCAACATAAAATATTGGATACCAAATTCTGACAAAGTTAGCTATCTCCACCTTAAGTACCCTTACGATTCCATGCTTCGAGAACACCAGAAGTCTTCCTTGACGAATACACTTGATGAACATCAGATATTCGTACTGATACCAATCAGGCTCCTTTTCAATACCCAGAATTGCATGAATATTCATTCTTCTTCTTTTCCTGACATAAAAAATTCGTTCAGTGTCATCAAGAAAAGCAGACCTCATTCTGGTTACTTGGTATCTTTCTTCAAGTCTTTGCATTCGTTGTTGTCTATTCAATGCGGGACCTGGTTGAAGAATACTATGTGGAACATTTAGAGGTTGATCAGGAATTTCTGAGTTAGCTCTAGACGACTCACCCTGAATAAATATTCTTTCTGAAGTAGTGGTGGTCGGAGCTGGAACAACAGGAACAACCGGGGAACTTGGTTGAACTGGAACTTCTGGAACTTGAACCGGAAAATGTGCTAAAGGAGATTGGTGACCAAAATCTTCATTATCTGATAAATCTTCATAAAGCATGTTGACAACATCATTATCTTTCTCATCAACTTCAACATCAACTTCTGTATCAGATATAACTATGATATCATCTTGATCTTCTTTTTTAATCTTCCAAAACTTATCAAATTTCCTTTGAACATCATCATCAGAATCAATCTCAACATAGTTGGAGAAGAAATTTCGCATATCATCAAAGTCTTCAGACTCATGCACGTTTGAAGTCTCCAGACATCCAGTTGAAACAGGTGCAGAATCTGGATCAACATAAACAACTAGTTGTAGATTATTTATGTTCACGAGCTCAACATAGTTAATATCTGAAGCCATAGCCATCAAATTAACTTTATTTAATAACTCATCAACTAGATTTTCCGGATCAGCTTCTTCATCTCTTTCCTCATTCGCCCTTTCCTCATTCACCCTTTCTTCAATAACATTTTCAGTTGTCTCTTCATTCATACTTCCTTCAACTCTTCGTCTCTTAGAATTCTCCCCCTCATGAGCTTGATGACCCGGATCATCTTGGTTATGTCTACGCTTAAGAGACGAACCAACAGCAGATTGGCAAGTTTCTTCATGTGAAGCCACTCTTTCAGAAAGCATAGAAAGGGCATATGTCATCAACTTTAAGCCCTTCTGAATTTCAGTAAGACGATCTTTAACCTCAGTTCTGAAAGATTGGAACTCATGCACCAATGTAGATACACGAGGATCAGAAACTGGCACCGGGGTAGGAGTAGAAGGCGGAGGCGGAGTTGGTTGAAAATTGCGAAGCAGAGAAAGAAGATCTTTATCCTGAAGCTCCAGAGAAGACATAGATAATAATCGCGCGTAGAGCATATCAGAAAGTTCTGAAACCGGAATATCCTGAATACCCTGTTGCGATGTAGGTGGAGCTTGAACTGAAGGCTGAATTGGCGGTTGAGAAACTGGTTGAGAAACTGGTCGACTTGAAGGCTCCCGAATAACAACACCCGTCGGTCGTCTAACCGGAATATCAACTGGAATCTCAGGAATATCTGATACTTTCCCTTTACCCTTCAGCATCGCCTTCATTTTGAGTAATTGCTCATTCTTTTCGACATCCATTCGGTCATTCATCGTCTATAATAGCTCATCAAGTGTCATTGTGCCCGACGTTCCTTGAACTGTCATAGTTGCTTCTTGACCTGTGATATTTCTATCAGATGCTCTAGTAGCTCGAAGATCAAGTTCGTCTACCTCAAAATTTGCCACATTTGTATCTATCGGAACTGTATCCGAAATGTCAACCATATTACCTTCCGATAAATTTCTTCCAGAAACATGTGTGACCTCAACTGTAGATTCTCGAAAAACAGATTCACCAAAATCCATATCTCCATCATTTCCACCATTATCATCAGCATCAACATCTTCATCATCCGCTTCGTCATCGTCACTTTCAGAACTACTTGAGTCAGCATCTTCTTCACTTTGAACATCTTGCACTTGAAGTTCTATTCCATGTTCTTCACAGTAATCAATAACCTCTTCATCTTCTGGATCTGCATATGTCTGAATAAGCTCCGGTGGAATAGGCATAAAATGATCAAAAGAACGTTTCTTCCTGTTGATGTAACTCATTTCAAAATCAGGAGCTTGAACCCAGTTATGTCTTCTTGGAATGTCTCTATTACTCCTTAGCATACTCCAGACAATTAGCTCCATAAACCGAATAAATGGTATAAACTTCCGTTCCTTGAACGTGCCTTTAGAATACACAAGTTCACACAACTCGGTCCAAAAGATAAGAGCATAATCCACATGTAAATCATGTATAATAGCATGAAAAAGACGTAAGTAGTGAAGACTGGCATTATCTGTACCAGAATGTTTGGAAGTCAAACATCTGTTGATGACAGAGCACAACGCATACCAGACTGGTGGAAGACGTGCCTTCTCGAATTGACTAACCATAGTCAAAGTGCCAACATATCATAAATCTCGAATCCCAGCTAAAATCTCTTCTTCCAGAGGATAATAATCAAAATCTGTGCGTCCCGGTCTCGAATCAGCTTCTGGAAGACGGAGTATTAAACGAAGACGACGATAATCCAGAAAAGTCTCAAACTGATCTATCTGAATCGAGAATCGAGGTAGTGAAGCATTATCTAACTTTATGATCGAGTGTCAGGCTTGTTGCAGATAAACTTCAGGAATTCCATGACGTGCCGTTAACGCATAACTGATTGGATGACCTCGAAGAATGGAAAGAATAATCGGATGGATTCTCACGCTGTCAAGATTGACATAGTGATTGTTTGGCTTGTAAGGCAAGACATACATTCCGCGTGGGAAAACATCTTCCGGATAACTCCTTCTGGCAGACAAATCAGCACCCGAAGAAGGAAAAGAAGGAAGAGGTCGATCTCGAGAAGAATGATCAGATGGTTGATTCTCATCTTCCTGAACTTGAGGATCCTGTTTGTCATTTGAAGCCATATCTCTCCTAAGGAATACACAAACAAGATGTGAAACATAAGCAAGAAACACTATGAAAGAAAATAGAAAACAAAAAAAAAATTGCTAAAAAAAATTCCTAAGTCTAAAATGCGCCAAGGACAAAGGCGCAAACTAAGAAATGCGCTAATAAAAGAAGAATACAAGTATGAATCGCGCGACCTGAAGTGGAGAGAAGTAGAGTTCGAAAAAAAACAGATGAAAGTCGCCAAAGGCTGTAGCGCAAAGTGAAAAACGCGCTACCAACTGTGGCGCAAAGTGAGAAACGCGCAACCATTGGTGGCGCAATTTTCACTTGTTGACAGAAAAACAAAATCGCGAAAAACATCAGATCGAATCAAAACAAGAAATTTGAGATCCTAGACATGATTAAAGGCATCGGTACATCATATAATCACAATGTAATCAAAAATCGATCCTAAACAAATTCAAATGAAACCCTAATTTCAACTAAAAAAAATTGAAATCAATGAACACTTCACAAATCGATTTGAATGTATGAAACAGAGTATAAAATCGATTAAGAAATGATGAAATAACAAGGAAGAAGGGTTCGAAATCATATCTGGAACCGAAGAACAGTACCCACAATTTCATAAATTCAATCGAATGGGAGTCGAGAGAAATGCAAGATAGAAATCGCAAGTGAAAGAATGAAGTGAAAGTCAACAAATGGTCAAACCCTTTAATAAACCCTTTGAAAACGATTTTTAATAAAAAAAATTCAAAAATACTGAGTTAATGAGAATTGCGCCACCTACAGTCGCGCAAATCTAGATTTGCGCCACTAAGGGTAGCGCAATATGGACTTGAAGTATTTTTGAGATTTTTCAAAAAAATGATTTTTCATATGTTAGACTCATTTCACTCCCCCTACACAAATGCATTATATACTCTCCGATTAAAATAGCATTTGGAGAACTTACCTGAAGGAAATCTCAGAAATCCATTACCTGCTCAATCTTTGTACTGACAGATACGTACCATTCAGCAGATTGTGCTCCCCCTCAAATAGAGAACCTATGATATTTCTTCCCTTCAAGATAATAATCCATGAACTCTCTCCCCCTCAGAATTAGCTTAAGTTTTGAAATTGATCCCCCTCAAAATCACACACAGTATAACTCCACACATCACAGTATGAAACATTTCACGTAAAACATCAGTTATGGAAACTGAAATACATTAAATTATATAACATAACTACTAACTATAAAATGTTTGAACACCGAACAAATAAAATTCAACTCAGTGAAAGTAGACATGTTTTTCAAGCAAATGACATCAAATGCATGCTTTTGGATTCAGAAACAATTCATGCTTGCATATCAAGTTACAATTTGTTCAGTTTCAACCTCTTATTAAATCTATTTGGTGTGCTAGCATGCGAAATATGATTTGCAACAATCAAATGTACTTCTGAAACCTATAAGAATACTTTGCTCTTACTCACACTATATGACGAAATCAGAATTTCCACAAATTTATAAGTTTATCGCGACATCGTAATTTCCCCAAGATATAAGAGATGTGTGCTCATTGGCATCTTTTATTTTGTGCACACTGGCATCTTTTATTTTGTGCACATTGGCATCTTTTTATCAAAAAGTTTATTAAGACTAAGATACACCGTAAACGTAACTTTCTATTTGGTTCTATAGCAGGATTTGGATCAGCCAATCCCAGACCAGTTGGCCTTAGGGGCTAGGTGTCGAGCACCCCTTGGAACTTACTCTCCCAAACCAGAAAGGCTACATCGATATATCCTAATCCCATTTGTACCAGTAGGACATGGCTTTCTATCTGGTTCTATAGCAGGATTTGGGTAAGCCAATCCCATACCAGTTGATCTTAGGGGCTAGGTATCAAGTACCCCTTGGGACTTAATCTCCCAAACCAGATAGGCCACAGGCACAAACTTTCAAACCTAATGATTTTTTTTATTGCATCTCAATCACTTGGTTATAAAACTTTGTGCTTCCCTCATATTTTCATTTCAATTCTTCATTCTGACAATTAGGCTTTGTGAGCATCGTATTCTACATAAGTCTAGATTTACATAATTTTGCGCATATATCAAACTTTCATTCATGTTTTGCTGACCTTTCGATTTATTTCAGAAGCGAAAGTTGAAGCAAATAAAACTCAGATATCACAAAACTACTTGTAAAAGCACCCTTGACACACATTTTATTCATTGAATGAAAATAGAAATATTTTCACTTCATTGAATTAAATTTGTGAAGGTTCAAACTTTCAAGTTCACCATGCCGAGTTTTGATAAAAGAAAATTAAAACGCTTTTCATCCAATGCCTTGGTGAAAATATCGGCAAATTGATAGTCAGTAGGTACGAAATATAATTCGATTGTACCGTTCTCCACATGATGTTTTATGAAATGATATCGCATGTCGATGTGTTTAGTCTTTGTGTGCTGGACTGGATTCACTGAGATGGCGATTGCTGATTTGCTATCACAATAGATCGGTATGGTCTTGTACAGCAATCCATAATCTTGTAACTGGGTCTTCATCCAAAGAACCTGAGAAAAACTGTAAAGCCCGTATCCCGGTATGTAATTTCTTTTTATTAATTCTTTTCTTTTAAGTTTTATTTAACATGGTTTCCGTTAACGGGGTTAGACGATTTGGACCTAATCGTTAAATCTGTCAAAACATGGGTTAGATTGCGAGAAGGAATTAATTGAGGGACCAAAATTGTTAAAGGGCCAAAATTGTGTATTTCGGCCCATGCAAGTCCAAAGAAAAACCGAACCCATATTTGGGTTGTGTGTGTTTGGGGTTATCGTATGCAGCAAGGAAGGAATTAGAAGAGGAGAAACCCTAAGTCAAACCCTTCTCCCTCCCCCTTAGTTGCGATCGGCCGAGAGTAGAGAGAGAGAGAGTGTTCGCCGGAAAGTGGAAGAGAGAGAGGAGGAGGTTGTCGCCAAGGGCTGCCAGCGTCGAGAAGTGAAGAGGAAGAAGTGATCGCCGGCGAGTTCGGTCGGAAAGAGGAACGTAGGGCGTTGCGTTGAGGTAATAGCATTTTTCGTGTTCGTTATTGTTATCGGCAAGAGCCGTCGTGAACCGCCACCACCACCGCCGCAGCCACGGCTGCCGGCGGTGGGGCCGCCACTGCACGCCGCTGTGATGGCGGCAGGGGGGTGCGGGTGTGTGCGGGTGTGTACGGGTGCGTTTTGCGAGTGAGTCGGGAGTGGGTGACGTTGGGAGGTCTCGCCGGAAGGGTTACCGTAACCATCGTCGCCGCCGCCAACCACCACCGCTGCCGGAGGCGGAAGTGGGTGGTGCTCGGTGGTTGTCCAGCCTAGTATGACCTTTCTCCAGTAAGCTTGTAGGCTTTTCGGGTCTGCTTGGATTAAGTCGTGACTTAATGGGTTAATTAACAATAGTTGTCATTTCATGTAAAATTCATAGTTTCTGCCTCTGTTTTGTAAAAGCCATAACTTTTTCTAGGAACATCGTATTGGGGTGAAATCAGTGCCAACATCTTCCATTCTGAGTCTAGTAAGTTTCATATGTTTTACAGAAAAACCAGTTCGGACCATAGCTAGTGTCAAATTGTCGTTTTGTACTGAAAAGTCCTGTTTTTCGCTGTTCTGCAAGTCGGGTTTGTAAAATCCATATTAAATTGTAGAAAAATCGTTAGAGCGCGTGCGATATGTCCCTGGAACCCTAAGACATAGGAATTTGTGATTATGGAATAATATTTTTGGATTTATCAGTTTATAAGGGGTTAAACAGGTCCCGAACAGACATGTGTTTTTAGAGTAAAAGCTGGATTATGTAATTTATAATTTAGTAGTCGTGGTTTTGGGTTGGGGCTTCACTTTGACTTTTGTTAACACGTAATTAGGTGGGAAAAGGTGAGTGAAGTTGGCCGGCTTGTGTTGCGGTTGCGGATACTTGCGTTGCTTTAAGGTGAGTTCTCTCACTACGTAGACTAGGAGTTACTTATATGTCGTGTTAGTTCTGCATGTTATTGTATGCTTACGTGAACTAGTTGTGGTGTGATAGCTAGTTGTAAATTATATAATATGTGATTGGCATGTGTTTTGTGTACACCTCGGGGAGACCGAGGGCTCGGGGAGACCGAGGAATTGTGTAAAAGGGTTGTGTGAACTCGGGGAGACCGAGGGCTCGGGGAGACCGAGGAATTGTGTAAAAGTGTTGTGTGAACTCGGGGAGACCGAGGGCTCGGTGGGACCGAGGTATGTGATTACATGTTTAAACCTTGATTTGTTTCTATACTTGTAATTGCGGTGTTGTTTGCCTACTTGCGAGTAGGGGCGATATGTGTGTGATTGCTACCTGCGTAGGTGGTAGAATTCACTAAGCTTCGTGCTTACCCCTTTCCAATATCTTATGTTTTCTCGTGCGAGTAGCAGTCGAGCATGACGGTACACACGGGCGCAAGGCGAAGGCTGTTTAAGTTTAACTTTTTAAATGGAGATTTAATTTTATAACTTTTCCGCTGCATGAATTTTTATTTGACGGTTTGAATTAACGACGTCTGGTTTTAATTGTAATGAGATTTGTTAGTTATTGGTTTGACTATAATAAAATGCATTATTTTAAAATTTTAAAATTCCTTGTAATTTTTGGGACGTTACAACTTGGTATCAGAGCACAACTTGAGTGAATAAAACACATCTCGGTGTGTTTGGTCTCAAGTTGCGGCTATGAAGTTTTAAATTCTTTTACTAAAATATTTTAGAATAAAGGAAAAAGGAAAATCCGTTTGGGAAACGGTGATCGAGGGCGCAGTGTGTACAGTCGGCCGACGCTAAGTGGGAAGGTACAATACTTAGTGTATTTATTGCTTTCTAGATCATAGGGTATGCATGCTAGACTGCTTATGTGGTTTACACTGTACTGTATGGTTGTTACTTGCTAATAGGAACTTATGCTAGCTATGATAGGTTGTTAAGTGAATGCACTATAGGTTGTATGCAGTAGGAACCGAATAGCCTTAGAATGTTGGATTTAGTTCTATTGCGCAGCTCTTGTTTGAGTCCAACCGTTGTAGGATAGAATCTTATATTCGAATGTCTATCTGGTTTCCACTGTATACGACTGTGCGTTTACGAGGCGACTCGTCAGGGTTAGTGGGGGTTCCGCCCTAGCAAGGGTAGTGGAGTATTATGATTATTCCTAGGGAGCTAGGAAGAGTGTGTACATACGTCAGTATAGGCATACGTGTATGGTTTTTGTTTGGGCGAGCAACTACTTGGGTACTTGGGATGGGACTCGGAGCGGACAGTGATAGGTGTAGATGGTAGTAGTAGAGCTCCTACTACCGGAAGCACAGGATCAATGTTTGAGTCGGGGAAAGTCGCGAGGAATCCAAGGAGTCGAGCGTGAGCGTGGTAGGGTGAGTTATTATGTGCTAATAGCTCATTGTATTAATTACCTAGGATGACCATCACAAGGAGGAACGACTATAGTAAACCTACTAGTACAGGTGTGTACTTGATTTGCTTTGATGGGATGATCGTTGGGGTAGTGACGAAGGTTATAAATTAGTAGTCGTTGGAGTAAAAGGACGATTCTAGTATTAATCACTAGGAGTGACGATGAGGATGATGTTTGTTTCGGGCCAAGATGGATGATTGTGCTAGAATCATAGGCTTATAGAGCCGACTTTGATTTGAGAAAAAATCGTAGGGATTATTTGACGTAATTTCCCAACTTGCCTAAGAGGTTTAAATGTCCGGATGACGTTAGTGGACCGGAGAGATTTGGAGGAGTAGGAGTCGAGGCGTAGAATGCCGACTAAGTCATGCACAAAGTTTGATTCTGAAATAGATTGCATTAACATATTCTTGTGTTTCAAATCCTTTTATGGATGGTGTTTTGGAATTTTGGTAAATGTTCAGCACACACACAAGATTTTGAGTTATGGTTTTGAAAGTGCATGAAATCGTTTTATCACGGGAGTTGCAAACTTTGTTAGAATTTGTCTCATTTCGTTATTTTCCAACGGTTCTTTCGGGTAAGATGATATCCGTGTTTTGTGGTGTTTAAGATGTTGGGCAAGTGACTACGGCTTGTGACTTTAACATTGGAACTCCTCGACATATGTTAGAGTTGAGACGGAAAGTTACATTCCACGATGTCTGTATAAAACTATTTGAGTGATTTGGTTAAAATAAGTTTTGTTTTACGGCATGTTGAGTCGTGTGGGTTTAATTTCACGAGGTGCATATCTTATTGTTTATGTGACCATTTGGGGAAATCTTGGAAATCAATTTAAAGAACCCCACCTTTTGAGATTTTATGAGATTTTAGTCGATATTTTCAAATGATGGAAACGGATTGGTTTTATCTTTAAGTTTGAAACTTACACGAGACAGTTGTGTTTTAACAAAAATATATTTGTAAACCGTTTCATCGTTTTGTATGACTAGCCGACCCGCGAAAAATTTGTTGGTAAACCCTGTGCCACGACATTTTATGTTTAAAAAGAGAAATTTTGGGGTCAAACGTCGTGGAACTGATTTTGAAATTATGTGCACACTTTTGTCGCACCCGATGTAAGGTCGAGCGGTTACTTTAAGTACATGTCACGAGTCAATCCATACTAGAACCGTGACGGTTCATTTTTAAAGAAATTAATTATTTCGCTTTGCGTTTTATGAGTGAACTGAGCTGCAATGGAATGATTTTCAACATGATTTTCATATGTTGGACGAGCGTGTCCATTTTTGCGTAACTACCGGCCTGGTAATAGTAGTTTTATTGCATACGATCTTTTTGAGATGAAAAATTTTGACGTTGAAAATATTTTGTAAATGAAATTGTAAACCATTTGGGAAATGCGCTTTTAAGTGTTATGTGTCATTTTGAGAACTTTAAAGGTCTGAGACCTTTTGGAAAACTCTTTTGTTTAACCTGTGTTGAGGTTGGGACTAATGTTGATTTTAGAGTATTGCTTGCTTAAACTTTATTTAAACGCGTTTTTGACCGACTTATGGGTCTAGCAAGTGTGGAGCATTTTTGCTCGGTTTTGACTTTGAGATAGTCATGGGTCAATTGCACGGTTTTAATGGCTCGATGTGGAGTCTTGTCGATGGGTTGTTTTGTTGCACAGTTTGCATTTATTGCACGTTGAGTATTTTACATGTTTGGGTGAGTGAATCATTTCAGGATAGGTATGTTGTTGGTAGACTGTTTTGCATTGGACCCTTGGTCACGTTAGTCAGTCGTTGGTAATGGTCGGTTGGGTATCTCGGGGTGGGACCCCGGTATTCATGTGTTATGACCTTGACTTTTCAGTAGGCACTAGGAGGATATAGTCTTGAGCACTTGCCTGAGAGGTAGTTCCGATATGTCGGGCCTTGAGACGTACCTGGGAGGTAGGCATTAAGGTGTATCTTGATACGGTGTAGCTAGGTTTCCTAGAGCGAGCGTGGAGGATAAGTAGACGGTGGAAGATTGGATATTCCACACGTGTTGTTAGTGTAGACCGAATAGTGTCGGTTAAGGGAATGATGCCCTTTGTAATTAAGAGGATGAATGCGCAGTAACCTCTTTGAAGTAAGTAGTATATTTAGGTGTCGACTTTTGGGCTTGAGGCCAAACACCCTTAGTGTAATCGGAGATTCGTAGCCGATTTTTAAAATAGTTATGGTGATGGTAGTAGTAACCCTTAGATGCTTAATTGTGATGAATAGTTATGGTGGAATGACCTTCGTGGGTGATTATAAGTTTACTGGTTTGATGATCCGTGTGAAATAAATTTTGGGAGTCTATTAGAACTCGTGGAAGTTAATCGGCAGTAATGGTAGGAATGATCGGATTCGAGTATCCTGTAGGGTATATTGGTGAGCACCTTTAGAATGGTTAGAGCTTGAAAGTTGAATCGGGATGTATGGAACATCTAAGGTAGGGAGGCAACTGAAGTCGTTTGACTAGGAATGAATCCAGTTGTTGGAGTGTTCTTCCGATCATAATTTCAGTATCCTTGAAGGAGTTTTGTTAGTAAGAAAAGTATTCGAGAATTTCTAGACGGGGTGAGAAATTTAGATTCTAGTTGAGGAAAGTCCAGTGGCCGCACCGAAGGGGTTCGAGTGGACGTGGGAACCCAAAGCGGAGATGCGCGAGAACTATTCCGAGTTATTCGCCTGTCTAGACTTCGAGGACGAATTCTAATCCAAGTGGGGGAGAGTTGTAAAGCCCGTATCCCGGTATGTAATTTCTTTTTATTAATTCTTTTCTTTTAAGTTTTATTTAACATGGTTTCCGTTAACGGGGTTAGACGATTTGGACCTAATCGTTAAATATGTCAAAACATGGGTTAGATTGCGAGAAGGAATTAATTGAGGGACCAAAATTGTTAAAGGGCCAAAATTGTGTATTTCGGCCCATGCAAGTCCAAAGAAAAACCGAACCCATATTTGGGTTGTTTGTGTTTGGGGTTTTCGTATGCAGCAAGGAAGGAATTAGAAGAGGAAGAAACCCAAAGTCAAACCCTTCTCCCTCCCCCTTAGTTGCGATCGGCCGAGAGTAGAGAGAGAGAGTTCGCCGGAAACTGGAAGAGAGAGAGGAGGAGGCTGTCGCCAAGGGCTGTCGGCGTCGAGAAGTGAAGAGGAAGAAGTGATCGCCATCGAGTTCGGTCGGAAAGAGGGACGTAGGGCGTTGCGTTGAGGTAATAGCATTTTTCGTGTTCGTTATTGTTATCGGCAAGAGCCGCCGTGAACCGCCACCACCACCGCCGCAGGCACGGCTGCCGGCGGTGGGGCCGCCACTACACGCCGCTGTGATGGCGACAGGGGGGTGCAGGTGTGTGCGGGTGTGTACGGGTGCGTTTTGCGAGTGAGTCGGGAGTGGGTGACGTTGGGAGGTCTCGCCGGAAGGGTTACCGTAACCATCGTCGCCGCCGCCAACCACCACCGCTGCCGGAGGCGGAAGTGGGTGGTGCTCGGTGGTTGTCCAGCCTAGTATGACCTTTCTCTAGTAAGCTTGTAGGCTTTTCGGGTCTGTTTGGATTAAGTCGTGACTTAATGGGTAAATTAACAATAGTTGTCATTTCATGTAAAATTCATAGTTTATGCCTCTGTTTTGTAAAAGCCAAAATCTTTTTCTAGGAACATCGTATTGGGGTGAAATCAGTGCCAAAATCTTCCATAGCTAGTGTCAAATTGCCGTTTTGTACTGAAAGGTCCTGTTTTTCGCTGTTCTGCAAGTCGGTTTTGTAAAATCCATATTAAATTGTAGAAAAATCGTTAGAGCACGTGCGATATGTCCCTGGAACCCTAAGACATAGGAATTTGTGATTATGGAATAATATTTCTGGATTTATCAGTTTATAAGGGGTTAAACAGGTCCCAAACAGACCTGTGTTTTTAGTGTAAAAGCTGGATTATGTAATTTATAATTTAGTAGTCGTGGTTTTGGGTTGGGGCTTCACTTTGACTTTTGTTAACACGTAATTAGGTGGGAAAAGGTGAGTGAAGTTGGCTGGCTTGTGTTGCGGTTGCGGATACTTGCATTGCTTTAAGGTGAGTTCTCTCACTGCGTAGACTAGGAGTTACTTATATGTCGTGTTAGTTCTGCGTGTTATTGTATGCTTACGTGAACTAGTTGTGGTGTGATAGCTAGTTGTAAATTATATAATATGTGATTGGCATGTGTTTTGTGTACACCTCGGGGAGACCGAGGGCTCGGGGAGACCGAGGAATTGTGTAAAAGGGTTGTGTGAACTCGGGGAGACCGAGGAATTGTGTAAAACTGTTGTGTGAACTCGGGGAGACCGAGGGCTCGGTGGGACCGAGGTATGTGATTACATGTTTAACCCTTGATTTGTTTCTATACTTGTAATTGCGGTGTTGTTTGCCTACTTGCGAGTAGGGGCGATATATGTGTGATTGCTACCTGCGTAGGTGGTAGAATTCACTAAGCTTCGTGCTTACCCCTTCCCAATATCTTATGTTTTCAGGTGCGAGTAGCAGTCGAGCATGACAGTACACACGGGCGTAAGGCGAAGGCTGTTTAAGTTTAACTTTTTAAATGGGGATTTAATTTTATAACTTTTCCGCTGCATGAATTTTTATTTGACGGTTTGAATTAACGACGTCTGGTTTTAATTGTAATGAGATTTGTTAGTTATTGGTTTGACTATAATGAAATGCATTATTTTAAAATTTTAAAATTCCTTGTAATTTTTGGGACGTTACAACAGCAACTGGCGGCGGCCACATATTCAGCTTCAGCTGTTGAAATTGATACACAGTTTTGTTTCTTTGACGCCCAAGTAATCAGCCTATCTCCTAGTAATTGTACATGACCCGATGATCTTTTCTGGTCCAGTTGACTTCCACCATAATCTGCATCAGAATAAGCAGTTAGTTTATAATCTGAACTCTTTGGATACCACAAACCTAAATATGGAGCTCCTTTCAAATATTTGAAAATTCGCTTGACTGCCATTCGATGAGATTCTTTGGGTTTTGCTTGAAATCTGGCACACAAACATGTAGAGAACATGATGTCTGTCCTACTAACTGTTTAGTACATTAACGATCCAATCATCCCTCGGTATTCTCGAACATCAACTTCTTTGCCATCTGGATCTAGACCAAGCTTTGCACCATGAGCCATCGGAGTGCGAATTGTAGTGCTCTTATCCATTTTGAATTTCTTCAAAATATCAAAGACATACTTTGACTGGTTGATAAAGATTCCATCAGGTAATTGCTTAACTTGAAGTCCAAGGAAGAAATTGATTTCCCCCATCATGCTCATTTTAAACCTGGAAGTCATGAGATCAGAAAACCATGTACTCAAAGATTTGTTAGTAGCACCAAAAATAATGTCATCCACATAAATTTGTACTAAGCAGATATCATGATTTTCACGATAAATGAATAAAGTTGTGTCAATAGCTCCCTTGATAAATCCATATTCTAGCAGAAAGGTTGACAATTCGTCGTACCACGCGCGCGGTGCTTGTTTCAGACCATACAAGGCCTTATCAAGACGATACACAAACTCAGGTTTATCTTGATCAATAAACCCCTCTGGTTGAGATACATAAACTTCTTCTTTAAGTCCCCCATACAGAAAAGCTGTCTTGACGTCCATCTGATATACGGTAAAGTCTCGATAAGCTGCAAAAGCAAGAAACATTCTGATAGCTTCTAATCTTGCAACCGGCGTGTATGTCTCATCATAATCTATACCTTCTTGTTGTCGATAACCCTTCGCTACCAAACGAGCTTTATTTCTCACAACAATACCATCTTTATCCTTTTTGTTCTTGAAAATCCACTTAGTGTCGATTATGCTTTTTCCTTTAGGCCTTGGAACAAGTCTCCACACCTTCAATACTTCAAATTGATTTAACTCTTCCTGCATGGAAATAATCCAATCCGGATCTTTCAATGATTCAGATACCTTCGATAGTTCAACATTGCTTAAAAACAAGCAAATAAGCATTCATTTGGAGTCGCAGACTTGGATCTTGTAGAAACACATGAAGATGGATCACCAATGATTTGATGAATTGGATGTGCCTGTGTCCATTTTGCTGTGTGAGGGAGGGGATCAACTATCTCTTGAACACTTTCCAAAAATTGAGAAGGAGGTTCAGGTATTTCTGCTTCACTTGAAGAAACAGGTATCACTTCTGGAGTTGGAGGAGATAACTCAACGACACTCTCAGATTCAGATTCTGGAACTGACGGTTGATTAACAATTGGATTTTGGTTTACTTCCTCATTAGGTTGAATAACTTCAGTTTCTTCTTAAATCTGAGATGAATTCATTTCATCGATTGTCACCGGCTCCACGATTTCAGATATCACTTGTGGTTCTTCAGTAACCACTGTTTGATCTTCAGTTGCCTCGTGTTCTGGAACGACTGGAACTACATCATTGACAGAGTTAGTTGCAGCGGAATTAGAAGTAGATGCATTCACAATTTCCTGATTTGACACATTAGAAATAACATCAGTATTAGTAGAAGGCACATCATTATAAAAATACTCAAATAACAAATCAAGATTAGAAAGTGTATTAGAAATCAAATTCGGATCCTGAGTTGTTGGTTGTGGAACAGGTTCTGAACCGATTTGTCTAGAAGCTAAAATTCCTGTTAAATCGGGTTCTGGTCCTGTTTGGCCGAAAACCATCTCTTCAGATTCATCAAATTTGACATTTACGCTTTCCACCACCTTTCTAACTGAAGTTAGATACACTCTGTATGCGGCTGAAGTAAGAGCATAACCAAGAAAAATTCCTTCATCTGCTTTCGGACTGAACTTGTTCAAATTTTCCCGATCATTCAACACAAAACATTTACACCCAAAAGCTCGGAAATATTTGACATTTGGTTTGATGCCATTCATAAGCTCATAAGGGGTTTTGTTGAATCTTCTATGAAAGATAGACCTGTTTTGTGTGTGACATGTTGTAGACACTGCCTCAGCCTAATGAGATAAAGGAAGACCGGAATAAGCAAGCATAGTACGAGCAGCTTCAACCAAGGTTCTATTTCGTCTCTCCACAATACCGTTCTGTTGAGGGATTCTTGCGGCAGAAAACTGTTGAGTAATACCATTTTCCTCATAGAACGCTTGTAGAACACTGTTCTTGAATTCAGTACCATTGTCGGATCTAACGACTTTCACTGCCTTTTGCTTATTATTCTGAATGGTCTTGATGAGATTGATAAGAATTGCTGGAGTTTCATCTTTTGACTACAGAAACTTCACCTAAGTATATCGTGAGTAATCATCAACCACCACCAATACATACCATGTCTTCCCAATACTTTTAGTCTTCATTGGCACACACAAATCGACATGTAAAATATCAAGAATATCCTTCGTGCAAAAATCAGGTTTCGGCTTGTGAGGAACTTTCTTCATTTTGCCCTTTTCACAATCTTGACAGAGATGATCTTTTTCAAATCTCAGTGATGGAAGACCTCGAACCAATTCATTTTTGGCTAACTTATCCATGTATCGAAAGTTGAGATGAGCCAGTCTTCTATGCCATAGCCAGCTTTGTTGTGTTGTTGCTTTTGACAAAAGACAGATATCCGAAGGGGTGTTAATAGTTGAGAAATCGATGGTGTATAAATTGGATTTCCTTCTTCCAACTAATAACTCTTTTCCGTTGTCATTCATCACAGCAACTCTTTTGGACTTGAAGCTGACTTCTAAATCTTTGTCGCAAAACTGTCCAATGCTGAATAAAATATGGCTTAGACCTTCAACATAGCTCACTCTTTTCACTATGATATTTCCTTGAACGAGATCTCCATATCCAAGAATGGGTGACGTTGCGCAATTACCAAACTTGACACGTCCACATGATTTTTCTTTAAAGTTAGATAATAAAGACTTATTCCAAGTCATATGTTTGGTGCATCCAGAATCAAGATGTAATCCCAATTTACAAGTAATGTAATCAAGATTTACTCAAAGTGCTGTCCATCTCTCATTATCATCAAGAACAAAAGATTACAATATAGAGAGAAATTCACAGTGAGTTCTAAGAATGAATATGTCAAGTGTTCTGTAAATTGAGTTAATCTAGGCTATTTATACCTAGACACATATTTTCAGAATTGGCCCCTCAACTTGAATACAATATACAAAATTGACACTAACATTCTCCCCCTTTGTATTCAAGTGAGCCAGTAGCTTTAACCATGAAGTTCATCCGGTGGAATGTATCTCTTTCTGATCCCAAAGATGATTTCAAATCTCCCGAGTGAATCCCTGTAATCAATCCTGTCTTCAATGGCTTTAACAGCATTGTTAATCAGAACTATCTCTTTCTCCTTCAGAGGTACCTTTCTTTGTTCATCCAATCTTAGGCTTTCATTCAACATAATCTTGATCATTCTGAGCGTCCCATCAGAATACAGATTGACTTCAATGAACCTCAAGAATTTCTTCTTCTTTTGCCCATTATGATAAACAACACCAAATTCTGGTTTTTCTAACACGGTATATAGAGGAATACCTTGCATGTCGGGTAAGACTTTGTTTGGCCTTCGTTTGTTGACCCTGATTTGATTACTTTCCAATGCCATATGAAAATTAGTTAGGTATGAAAGCTTGATCAGGTTCTTCATGAAACGTTTTAAGGCTTGATAGGCTTCAGAGTAGGTAATATCTTTGTTTGGCATCCGGGCAAGAATGTCATACAGCCTGAAGAAATCTGCACAGGTTAGGGATTTGAAGTCGGCTTCACAGAAATTCCATTCTTTATTATCTGATCTGAGGACGTAGAATCTCGGATAAAAGACTTTTAGAATCTTCTCCGATTCTATCTTCACAAGCTTAACAATCTCTTTATCTGTTCTGACTGCACTGAGCTTTTGATCTTTGTCACTCATCATATACAAGTATTCAATCTTTTTTGGACGTGGAAGCTTTTCAATAGAATACAACTTTACCTTGTCAATTGGTTGAATCTTTTTCACAAACAAGTCACCCCTTATATCTTCTTGAAATGGAGTAATGATTCTTGTTCGATGAGCACGTTTGACAATTAAAGCTTCTCTATCAATTAACATCTGTAGATTACGTAATTTTGCCTTGGAGACTTCATCTCTGATTTTGCCTTCATGTAGATCAGGTATTACAGGAATTTGTATCACAGGATCAGGTAGATTACTTTCTTTCTCGGAATCAGAATCAGGTTGTACGTTTCCACCCTCAAATACATCATCCATCTCCTCTTTAATCTTTACCACAGTTTGATCCTCATCCGAATCAATATAAATTAGATCCTGTAAGAAATCATCAGCCATAATTTCCTCATCAGTTCTGTTATCACATCCTTGAGGCTTTTCAACCGTAGGATTGATATCATCCAGAACACCAACATCAGCACTTTGAACCCCTTGTGTACCACCAACATTACCGGTACCCGTTTCCTCAGTAATTTCCACATTTTCAGTAACATGAACACCCGAACCACTGCCTTGTTCAACCCTTTGTCTTACACTTCTCTCCCCCTCATGGTGATCATGATCGGGATCTTGATCATCATGCCTTCGTTTGGTGGTTTGGGATTGAATTCCACACTTTTCTTCCACCGCTTTGATTCGGTTAGATAGTGATGTGAAGCCAGAAGAGATAGCGTCGGTTAAGTAGGATATGGATTTTTGAAGGGTATCAAGTGAATTTGGTAAAGTGGCTTGTATTTCGGTTTGGCGTCTAAGTAGACCAAGAATATCTACTTCTTCTTGAGTATTTGCATCGCCTTGTTCTAGTAAACTGGTTAGTAACTGGGATTTCAATTCGTGTAAAGGTAGAGTTTGATGTACCTTTGGGTTCGGCTGAGATGCTGGTTGAGTGTCGGATGGTGCGGATGAAGAATCAGCAACAGACTTTCCTTTAACAAAGATTTGTACTTCGGCAGACAGTTTCTTAACAATATCAGTCAATTCGGACACCTGAGCTTTATGAGTGTTGGAGAGAGACTGGATGGCCATTTCAAGCAACTTCTTAGATACATAGTTGTGAGGATGAGGACCCACCAAATACTGAATACCACGCGCTTGTTCCAAGGTAACACCCAGACCACTTAGGTTACTGGTTTCCTTAGCAGTCATAGAGACTGTATGGCCTACGTTCAACGCTGGCATAGTGTTAACGTTGGTAGGACTTCCGCCCGGTCCTCGTGAAGTACCAACAAATGGCGGCAACACTCGGGGCATTCCGGTTGGGTCACGCATAACACCAACGTTTTGTGTCACCATAGATGAAGTGACAAACGGTCTCCGTGTCCTAGGAAAGGAAGTAAAATCGAAAGGTTCTAGACTCGATCTGTGAAAAAATGAAGGTGGTGGCCGGGGCAGTTGCCATCCTGTTTCAATACCAGCCGACACCGAGTGTGTCGCCGATAGTGTTTGTGCTAATCCCCTGTGAGAAGATGAAACATCAACTTGTGAAGAAGTTGATGAGTGGATGAGTGGGGTTGTGCATTGCATAGCTGGGTGGACTATGTCTTCTTCAATGTCATGTGGCGACGAACGCACACCGACAGTAGATGTGGCTACCCGGCTAGACTCGATTTGGGGAGGATCATTAGTTAAAACCTTTATTGATCCTGTCTCACACTCACCGTCTTTTTTTTTCTTTCTCACTCAACCTCACTTGTTTTTCTGTTTCAACTAATACTCCCTCATTTCCCCTTATTACTCCTCCATCACCACCAGCATTAGTAGTAACGACATTTTCAATCACGGTATCAAGATTCTCCATGAGTTGATCATTGTTGTTATCATCGTTATCATCATCAGAATTATCATCCTCTTTTTCATCATCAGCATTCGCATCATCATCATCTGAACTATAGACCAGATTAGCTGGATCATCAATATCCGCATCAATATCTTCAGAGTCTTCTTCAGTATCACCAGAACCAAGATCTTCCTCAACATCATCCTCAAAGATCTGAATCTTCTTTTTAGATTTGGACGACTGACCAAGAGCACCCCCATCTCCTTTTCCCCTTACATCGTTTTTACCTCTCAACACACCCTGTTCAGGTACCCCAGTATCCTGAACTCTCTTTCTAACATTAGAACCCTCACCACGCTCACCTAATTGGTTGGCACCTTGGGTAGGCCCTACCGGTCCTGGCCGGGCCATAAGTGCATTCTCTTCTCTATACTCACTCAAGTATGGTGACTCTTGGTCAGCGTATGAGAGTAGTGCTTCAGGTAGTATCATAATATTAGGGAAAGAAAGAACTTTCGGAAGTCGGAGATACTTCATGTAATTTGTAGGACCAAGAGCTGCTCCGGCACGTCTGGGTATTGATGTATTCGTCTCCATGATAGAATGAATAATAAGCTGAAGATACCTTTGAAACGGTACAAAAGATCTGTCTTTTCCAGTCTTGGCTTTATCAGTGACAACCTCAATAAGATCATTCCAGATAGAAATAGCGAAGTCAATCTTCCGATCAAATACAATGGCATGGAACATTCTGATAACTGAAATGCTTGCCGTATCAACTCCCGTGTGTTTAGAAGTCATACATCTATTTACAGCACTAAACAGTGTGTAATAGATTGGCGGTAGATAGTTACTTTTCAACTTTGAAGTATTAGTCAGCACTCTAAATTGCGGACGTGGATCATTATAACCCATCAGCATAATATTTCGGCACAAGTCTTCTTCAGACATCATATCTTCAAAATTCAGAGAATAAGGAAGATCTAGAACTCTTCGCAACCTCTTCAAAGTAAGTTTGGCCTCAAAGTGATCTACTTTCAGAGTAAAGTGGCCAGATGAATCTTCTCGAGTAACATACTTAATATTATGCCACACTTGTTGCAAATAAATCTCCGGAACTTGTATAGTCTTTTCAAGAGCAGTGCGAAGTGGATGACGTTGAAGAATTTCCATGATGAGCTGATAATCCATCTTGACATTGAAATCTAGAGAATAATTGTTCGGTTTGAACTCCTTTTTGTCTTTTGGTAGAATCAGTTCATCATCTAAATTTCTGGCATTTACTGACGGATGTGAAGAACGATGAGAAGGAATCACCGTGTTTTCATCGGAAGAATTACCGTCACCCTGCTCTTGCAAATGTGCCATTGTCTATGATTTGCAAATAAGAATCATTCGAACATGAGACCTTTCACCAAACCTTTTTCAAAAAAATGCTAAGTATGGGTTACTGTCGGATGAAACATCAAGTCGCATGAACTGTCAGATGAAGCTGTACGACTAAGAGTTGTCGTACAAGCTTTGTACGACAGTTATGAGTAACAGTTTCTTGTGACAGTTATGAGTGATGAAGAAAACAGTGTCATCCGACAGTTTTGAATGTTCGAACAAACTTGAACTTTCAAACCCAGATTCTACAGATTTTCAATGAACGGCTTATCAAACAAATACCCTAGTGTCGGTTTTCTATTAGGAATCATATTCTAATCCTAGAAAACCCTAACACTAACACAAAGAATGATTTTAGAAGGTTTTTCTAAAAACCCTCACTAAACCCTAACAGTAAGTATCAAAATCAAATATACAAACTGATGATACAATAGATGATTAGAAACAAACCTGAATCGATTGATGTTACTGAGAATCAACGAAAACAACAACGAATCACCAATCGTCTTTTGAACTTCCAGAGAGAGTCGGGTGGTTTCAAGGTCGTAAAAGATAAAAAATTGAAAAACCGCTCTATTTGAACTCAGGTTCGATGACACGTGTCACACAAGGATTGGTCCAACGTTTGACCAACACGTGTCAAGGTAGTCGTATGCAACAAGATACGAGTACCTCTTCTTAGTCGTATGAAACTATATATCCGACCAAGGTGGAACCAACTGTCGTTTAAGGCATCTACGACTTGCCATGAGGAACAGTAATTGTCGTATACAACTTATACGACTAGGATTGCTAGTCGGACAAGAGTCGTGCGACTGTCGTGTTGGAACAGTAACTGCCGTACACAACTCATACGACAAGGATTGCTAGTCGTATAAGAGTAGTGCGACAGTCGTTTATGAACAGTAACTATCGTATACGAGTCATGCGACAGTCGGACATGAACAGTAACTATCGTATACGAGTGATGTGACAGTCGGACATGAACAGTAACTGTCGTATCCCTCGTGTACGACTACTTTCCAGACTTGAACTTTTTCAAGTTTTCAAAATGTGAACTTTTCAGATTAAAAACTTTTCAGATTTAAAAACTTATCAGTGTTCAAAGAAATCTTTTGCTCCCCCTACAAAGATGCATAAAATTTAACAAAATTATTTTCATCTAGTAGGGTTTGCGAAAATCATTTGAGATAGAACACATACCTTTGTTGTTTAGATCAAAAACCTCTTCTTTATGAAATGCTCCCCCTTGAAACATGCTCATAATCAATTATATAGCTCCCCCTAAACACATGAACCACACATAAAACTGCACAGATAATATCTATTGAAGTACATATGGTTTAAGAAAGAAAAAAAATTGAAATCTAATTTGTAAACTACTGAAAGAAATCTAAATTTGAACAAATCATAATGAATATTCAATATTGTGAAAATAAGTATTCTTCACTCAAATTTATCAAAATCTGAATGACTAAGAATTATTTTCACAATTTTGAATAAAAGTTATGATTTATCAAACTTTCAAATTCAACATGCCTAGCTTTGAGACGAAAAAGTTGAAACGTTTCTCATCCAAAGCCTTGGTAAACAAGTCGGCTAGTTGAAATTCAGTAGAAACAAAATAGAGTTCAATTGTACCTTTTTCAACGTGATCTTTAATAAAATGATACCGTACTTCGATGTGCTTGGTTTTCGTATGTTGAACCAGATTCACAGATATTGCTATTGCGGACTTGCTGTCACAATAGATTGGAATCTTTTCATACTTACATGCAAAATCCGTCAGTTGGGTTTTCATCCAAATAACTTGCGAGCAACAACTAGCGGCCGCGACATATTCTGCTTCCGCCGTAGAAAGTGACACGCAATTCTGTTTCTTAGATGCCCAACTTACCAACTTATCACCCAAGAATTGAATGTGTCCGGATGTGCTTTTCCGGTCCAATAGACTACCACCATGATCCGCGTCGGAGTAGGCGGTAAGTTCAAATCCTGTGCCTTTAGGATACCATAGACCAAGATAGGGAGTTCCTTTGAGATAACGGAAGATACGTTTGACGGCTCCAACATGAGATTCCTTTGGATTCGCCTGAAATCTAGCACAAAGACAAGTAGCGAACATAATATCCGGGCGACTAGCGGTTAAGTACATTAAAGATCCGACCATACCTCGATAGTGTCGTATATCAGTTTCCTTACCATGAGGATCCGGACCTATCTTTGATTGTGTTGCCATCGGTATTCCAATGGAAGTACAATTTTCCATTTTGAATTTCTTCAAAATGTCAAATATATACTTTGACTGATTAATGAATATCCTCGTGGAAAATTGTTTGACCTGTAATCCAAGGAAAAAATTAATCTCCCCCATCATACTCATCTGAAATCTAGTAGTCATCAGATCAGAGAACCATGTACATAAACCAGGGTTAGAAGCACCGAATATAATATCATCTACATATATTTGTACTATTACCATCTCACCTTCTTCACGTTTGACAAACAAAGTCGTATCAACTTTACCTTTTTCAAAGCCCGAGACAAGTAGAAATTGAGATAGAACATCGTACCAAGCGTGTGGGGCTTGTTTCAACCCATATAAGGCTTTATCCAAAATGTAAACGTGATTTGGATTCTCCTTGTCTACAAAGCCTTCGGGTTGTGAGACGTATACCTCCTCTTTTAGTATTCCATTAAGAAATGCTGTCTTTACGTCCATCTGATAGACCGTAAAGTTTTTGTATGTCGCGTACGCCAAAAACATTCTGATTGCTTCAATGCGTGCGACTGGAGCGTAAGTCTCATCGTAATCTATCCCTTCTTGCTGTCGATAGCCTTTAGCTACAAGTCTCGCTTTGTTACGAACTATGATGCCATCATCATCTTTCTTGTTTTTGAACACCCACTTTGTTCCAATGATACTTTTATCGGCTGGTCTAGGAACTAACCTCCATACCTTTAACGCTTCGAATTGATTTAGCTCTTCTTGCATAGCTAAAATCCAATCCGGATCATTTAAGGCTTCTTTTACTGTGAGTGGTTCAATGTTACTTAAAAACATTGAGAACATGCACTCATTTACGGTAGCACATAAAGCAGATGAACGAGTTTGAACTGGTGAACTTGGGTCACCGATTATTTGATGAATCGGATGAGCCTTCGTCCACTTGGTTGTATGAGGATGAGGAGCATAGGATTCTTGAACATTTTCAAGAGTAGCATTCGTCTCTTCTTCGGTTGTAGAAACCAGTGGTTCAGCACTTGGAAAATCTGTAGGAATACTAGAAGATTCCGGTTGTGACTGAGAGATGATTGGTTCAATAACCGAAGAACTTGGATTTTGTGTTGATCCTTCCACTGTACTTGTAGTCTCTTGTTGTGGAATAACAACTTCATGTTCTTGAACATTCTGAACAGGAGTGGACACATTAACCGGTGTTGAGGTAGATGCACCATTTTGAGTAGTTGTCGCAGCGGAAATAGTTGTAGGTGCTTGTTCCATCATGTTAGAATTAGTAGAATTATTGTAAGTACCATAGAATTCATCATAGAATTCATCAAATAAAAAATCAAGATCAGTTAATTGAGATTTTGAGGTTGATCCTGATTTGAAGTTGAACCAGGTTCTGAACTGATATGTCCAGAAGCTAATATTCCAGTTATTACGGGTTCTGAACTGTTTTGGTCAGAAGCCAATTCGTGATGTTCGTCGAATTTGACATTGACACTTTCCATTATACTCCTGGATTGCTTCAGATATATCCTATATGATGCCGATGAGGTACAGTATCCAACGAAGATACCATCAAACGCCTTTGGACTGAACTTGTTCTTTTGTTCTTTGTCATTCAGGACATAACACCTACAACCAAAAACACGAAAATGTTTTATGTTAGGTTTCCGGTTATTCATTATTTCATAAGGAGTTTTATTAAATCGGCGGTGTATGATAGAACGATTATGTGTGTAACATGCGGTTGCCACTGCTTCGGCCCATAAGAAGAGAGGTTGCTTAGAATAAGCCAACATTGTTCTCGCAGACTCGATTAACGTTCTGTTTCGTCGTTCTACAACACCGTTTTGTTCAGCAGTTCTGGCGGCAGAAAACTGTTGCATAATCCCATTTGATTCATAGAAATCACCTAGGACTCTGTTCTTAAATTCTGTACCATTATCCGAACGCACTATTTTAACTGAAATCTGCATGTTGTTCTGACCTTAGAAACTTAACCCATGTGTATCTTGAGAAATCATCGACAATTACCAAGACATATTTCCTCCCACTTATGCTTTCCGTCTTCATTGGATCCCACAAATCCACATGCAATAATTCAAGTACACTCTTCGTTGTCGGTTCCGGTTTTGGCTTGTGAGGAACCCTCTTCATCTTTCCTTTCTCACATGCATCACATAGATTTTCAGCATTGAATTTCAAAGTTGGAAGTCCCCGAACAGAATCTCTTAAAACCAGCTTTTGAATGTATCGAAAATTTAGATGAGATAACCTTCGGTGCCATAGCCAACTTTGTTCTTCGGAAGCTTTGGATAAAAGACACACTTCATTGGTTGGTTTGATGTTTGACAAGTTGATTGTGTAGAGGTTAGATTTGCGAGTCCCGACAAGAAGTTCTGTTCCTTCCTCGGTTTTGACACAGCATCTTGTCTTCTTGAAATATACCTCCAAATCCTTGTCGCAAAACTGACCTATACTGAAAAGATTATGCTCTAATCCTTCAACATAGTTGACCTTTTGAATCGTGAGATTATCTTGAATGATAACTCCATAACCTTTGATAGGAGCAACCTGATTGTTTCCAAACTTTACACGACCAAGATCTTTCCCCACAAAATTCTTTAACATGTGTCGTTGTCCTGTCATATGCTTCGAACATCCCGAATCTAAATACCATAACTTATTTTTCTGCATCAATCAGGTTGAAACATTTTTAGGTACCCATTGAGGTTTGGGTCCTTTTTTATTAGCTTGAGAAACTTTGAATTGAGACTTTTGTGTCCTTTTCTTTTTTCTTCAAATTCGTTTTTCTTTTAACATTTGGAATAAAGAAAGAATTATCCCAACAGCAAGAACCAGGCATAGCAAACATACTTTCATATCCACAAACAAAACAAAAACATTCACCATTTTTAAAATCCAACAACTGGTCTTTCGAGTATACTTTCTGAGGCTTTACAAAAGTATTTTTATTACTCGCACCAACTGGTTTATTCTTTGAAAAACTACTGTTTTTGTCATTTTGTTTGGATGACTCAGATGTTGTTTGCTTTACCCGCCATTCTTGCGCTTTCTTCTTCAGATTCACAGAATTATCTGAAATAACAGAAGATTTAGAATTAGAAACCTTAGAACTTGGAATTTGCGATTCCTTTGACTTCTCATTTTTCTTTCCTTCTTTTAAAGGTGAATCCTTTGAGTTTGAACACTCACCTTTATAGAAAGTACTCGAAATTTTTTCTTTCTTTATATAAGAAACAGATGTTATCAAAAGTGGACTTTCTAGAGATGATTGAAATGAATGACTACCACATTGAGCACATTCGAGATTCTTTCTTGCAAGAATCAAAAAATCTGATCCATAAGTTTTTCCACACATACAAGAATTATTGACTTTAGTTTCAGGAATGGTATTCAATTCATTCATCTTAGAAATCTTTTTCAAATCATCTTTCTTTTCACATGTTTTCTTTTCTTCAGAAATAATAAAATCAGAATGGTCCGGAAGTTTCTTTGAGAAATCAAACAAACAAGCCTTTCCTTTTCATTTTCTATTGGATTTGACTTGGTTTCGAAACCTTGCTTATTAGGCTCAACGTCACAATCCGAATCAGAATCGGCGTTATGAACTTCAAAATCCTTGGTGGATTCAGGTGAATTCCAACTTTTGAAAGCAAATTCTTTTCTTTCTTTTGTTAATTCTCTTTCTAACTCTTCCACCTCTTGAGAAAGCTCAATTATGATAAAATACTGATTATGCAATTATGATAAAATACTGGTAGTTCAATCTAATTTTTCTTGAAATGTATTTTTGATCCAATATCAAATACTGAGTTTTATGCATATTTTCAGAGGAAGAAAGCAAGTTACTCAAGAATTCATATTTTAAGGGGGAGTTAGATTTTTACACAAAGTGATAATTCTAACAGTTTGGACTCATGTTCTATGAGTACCAAATCTTCCTCTGTTTGTGCAGATTTCTCTGAAGAAAAGATAACAGTTTATGCAATTGTTAAGGGGGAGCAATTCGGCATAAATCTGTAAAAGTGTTATCTGTATCTGAGAGCTTACAAAATTTTATCTGATGTGAGAATTTTAGAACAGTTGTTGGACTTTTCAGAAAAAGTTGTAATTTTTCATGCAAATATTTGAAGAATTCGATCTCTGAAGGATTCGAATTCAAAGAATTTGAACACTTAAGGATTCGAATTCAATGAATTCGGACCTTTAAGGATTCGAATTCAAAGAATTCGAACACTTAAGGATTCGAATTCAATGAATTCGGACCTTTAAGGATTCGAATTCAAAGAATTCGAACACTTAAGGATTCGAATTCAATGAATTCGGACTCTTAAGGATTCGAATTCAATGAATTCGGACCCTTAAGGATTCGAATTCAATGAATTCGGACCCTTAAGGATTCGAATTCAATGAGATCAATATCAATTGTTGTACAACTTTATCTGATTCGAACTCTTTTGGAATTTTTTAAATATTTGTTTATGTAAATTGTTCAGATGAACAGTGCCATATCTAATGTTTTGAAACATGCATTTTTAACTGATTGCCAAGTGGGGTACTCTAATGTGTGCCAAGTGTACAAATTTTTTTTTGTGTATAAATAGGGTTCGAAACCTTATTTCCCACTTTTCACTATTTGGTATTGTTTCAAACACTCTCAAGAGAACACTGTTCATCTTCCACTTTATCGATCCTTCATCTGCTTGATTCATCCTCATCGGGTAAACATTTCTATCGAAATTACTCTTATCAGATTCGAAAATGTAATACGAATCATTCTATCCGAATGGTTTGTTTGATTGTAAACATTTACTATGCTAATCTGTAAAATCAAAAAGTTTACTGTTCATCATCGTGTTCATATGAACATGAATTCGAACCATACCTGATTCGAATTCATGAACATTGTTGAATTCGAACATGATTTCGAATCGTTCTTGTTTCGAATTCATGAAACATGTTAAGAAAGAATGCCTTTAGATTCGAATTCATATGTCATAATTTGAATTAGGGCTCAAGTGTTGAATTCGAATGCCTTTAGATTCAAATTCCTTTAGATTCGAATTCATATGTCATAATCTGAATTAGGGCTAAAGTGTTGAATTCGAATGCCTTTAGATTCGAATTCCTTTAGATTCGAATTCACATGTTATAATCTGAATTAGGGCTTAACTGTTGAATTCGAATGCCTTTGGATTCGAATTGGATGAATTCGAACTCTTATAGATTCGAATTGGATGAATTCGAACCCTTATGAATTCGAACTGGATGAATTCGAACCCTTATGGATTCGAATTGGATGAATTCGAACCCTTATGGATTCGAATTGGATGAATTCGAACCCTTATGGATTCGAATTGGATGAATTCGAACCCTTGTGGATTCGAATTGGATGAATTCGAACCCTTGTGGATTCGAATTGGATGAATTCGAACCCTTGTGGATTCGAATTGGATGAATTCGAACCCTTGTGGATTCGAATTGATATTCAAAGACAAATCATGAATTCGAATGCACTATGATTCGAATTCTATACTTAGAATTTTTTTTTCTTTCAAATTTTTTTTCTTTCAAATTTTTTTTCAAAGACTAATTCTGTAAGAACTATTATCAACAGGTAAAATGGTTAATCAAGAAGAACAAAGTCACATTCAAGGATTTGATGATCATATTCCGAGTCTACCCGAACCGACACACGATGTACCTTTACCGTCAACACGATCAGTACATCAATCCCAAGCCGGAATTCATCCAGATCATGCTATCATTCATCTGATCAACTATATTGCGATCATTCCCAACAATCATCACATTGATTTTGATCACATCAACATTCATCCAGTGATAAAGGAAGTGCTCAGGAATCATCCGTTAGCATACGCATTAACGAATACTGTCGTTGTGCCTATGCTATATTTACAGCAAGCATGGAAGACAATAACAACAACTATGGAAGATGGAAGACCAATTTTTGTATTCCAAATAGACAACTTCATCACAAAGCTTGATTTCCAAAGACTAAGAATGATTCTGAGGCTACCTGAACCTGATTCACGAGAAGGAAAGACTGAGTTTGATCCTTTTCCATCTGAAGAAGAAACGTTTGAAGGAATACGTGCTATGGGATACACTGGAAACTTAACTCGGGTGAAGGAATTCCATAAGGCGAACCTACCACCGTTATACTATACAATCTTCTCCATTATTAATAGATGCTTATCTGCTAAACATGCCGGAACAGACAGTGCCAGCGTCGGATTTCTGAAGTTATTTCATGCAGTAGTGTATGATCTTCATGTAGATTATGTAGCTATTTTCTGGCATGAACTGAATGAGAAGATAGATCTTCGCCGACAAAACAAGGGAAAGCCTTATGTTCCATATATGAGGTTTCTTCAGATTATCATTCATAGCATGCTTCGTTCTAACAGAGAAATTCCAAGACGAGCAAATCATCCTTCTGTGCCCGAGAAAGCTATGCAGTATCTTCAGTTTCGTAAAACTGAATTTGATTATGAGATGCCGTTACCTGAAGGATTTCTTCGATATGCGGATCAGGACGTTGAGTGCATTATCGAGTATAGAGAGTCTATGGTCCAGCCAGAACCGGAGGGACCTACCCCAGACTCAACCCCTAGGCGAGAGGAGTCGGTGAGTGTTCAGGATGCACGGGCTACTGAACGGGGAGAGTCGAGGGAAAACACCGAGATGGGAACTGGTGGGGATCATACATCTGTATTTGAAGATACAGGGTCATCGTCCGAGGACACACATACAGATGATCTTGTACAACACGATTCTGAGGGAGAAATTCCTAAACACATTGGGGATCCTCCTTTAGTTGAGTACTCTAGTGATAGTACAGAGTCTGATAATGCGTCTGATTCAGCGGAGGAACATCGTGATGATAATGAAGATGACAACGATGATAATGATGATGATCAAGGGAATGCTGGAAATATTGGTGTTGATGCTACTACTGAAGAAAACTGGTTTGGTAACGTTTCTGATATCTTTGAATTTCCACAATTGAATATGTCAGATAATATTAATGTGGAAAGCTTAAACTTTGATGACATGCCTTTAATGTCGACTCAAGTTAGTGAAGGAACGGAAGGCATAAGGAGACCCGAGGGAGTATCAGTTGAAAATATATGTGAGTCTGTGAGAGAAACTGGAGAAAAGAATATGGAGAGTGTGAAAGATATCCAAACTGTCTATTCCAGAAGGGCAGCCACATCCACCACCAGATCTCATTTGTTGGGATCAGGTGTTGAACAAGTCGTTACTCGCCCAGTAACGCAATTGCACACCTCTGCCAGCTATTCAGCTTCTTCTTCACAAGAAACTGTCTCATTTTCTCACGGGGTTTTAGCACAAACACTATCTGGATCTCGTTCGGAGATTCCGGATATTGAAACAGAGCGACTTCCTCCCCAGTCCTCGACCTTCTTTCCTGCACAAAGTTCGAGTCTAGTGCATGTTCCTAACATATTTGATTCTTTGAATAAGACACTTTCAGGAACATCTGATGCGCGTCTTCGTGACCCATCCGGAACACTCAGAGTAGATTCTTTTACAGGACTACAAGGACAGAGTGGAAATCCTACCAGTGCTAACACTATGCCAACACTGAGCGTAGGTCACACAGTTGCAACAACTGTTGTGTCAACGGCAAACCTAAGTGGTGCCGGTGTTACTTTACCCGTCTTTGTGACAAGGGAAAACTTCGATGGCGCCCTAAAGGACATTGAAACTATGTTCATCCGGGAGTTACAAGGTGTGAAGAATCAGTTGAAGGGAAAAGAACCAATGACTTATGAGCCAGCTGTACGTCCTCGTCCAGAAATCTATCTGGCTCCGCCTCGAGTACCTCAGTCTTCTCATATGCAACAACCACCAGTGGATCAAAGTGTTGATGAATTAAGGGATTTATTCTATGCCAAACTGATGTCTATGAGTCCTGAAGATCAGCAAAGTAAAACCTTGTTATCTCTACTTCAAAATTTCCAATCTACTCCAAATCCACTTCCACCTACACCTTCAGTTACACCCACACAGTTTCAAGCATTATCCAAAGAGTTATCTACTTTCAAGTCTGAAGTTGTGAAATCTTTAAGTGATATGAAGTAGTCAATTGTTGAGTTGAAAGCATTAATGGAACAGTCGTGTAAGACTCAAGCTCAGAGTACTAAAAGAAGACATGATCAGGATCCCGATGATCATGATCATGAGGGGGAGATGAGTAAGAAGAGAAGAGCTGAGTCAGAAAGCTCTCAAGGTCAGAAAAAGAATCCGACTGTTGCATTTGTCATTTTACATTTTGAATAACAACTTGAAGCATTTGTCATTTTACATTTTGAAATCAATATATGGATGACAAGATTGCTCTCTAGATTCTCTCTACACTTGTTCATTACTTTGTGCTAGATTTGGGATTTATCAGTTTTTGTTTTTAACAAATCAGTCAACTTTGTTTCAAATGAATTAATTTGGTTTACAAAATTGACTTTCTCATTTTCCAAATTGGTATGCTCAGAAAGAAGAATATTCTCAATATCTGCCACTTTCTTAGAAAGCTTGAGACAATTTTGATCAATCTTTTGTTTTCCATTAAAGATTTTTAATGTTGAATCAGAAAACTTTTTGATCAAAGCATGTTCAATCTTTCCAGTTTTCTCTTTCACTTCATCATTGAAACAAGAAGAAACTTCCTTAAAAGTAGTTGAGAAAATAGTTGAAAGGAGATCATTTTCATAATCATTTTTGATCCTTTGTTCAGCAAGAGATATTTCCAATTCAACAATTTTTCCTTCAAGAACTAATGTCGGAATATATTTCTTCGTTTCAAAGACTTTGTGTTCAGTGATTGGCTTTGTAGCACAAATATCAAAATAGTTTTCTGGAAGTGGTTTATTCAGATTTTTAAGAATCTTCTCCGTCTCAAGGGTATAACAAAATGGAAGTTGAATATGAGTTGTTAAAAATCTCTTTCTATGTTCCTCTAGATATGTTTCCTTTTCACCAGTCCAAGGAATTTCAAATTCAGGCCAATATCGTGCATATCTCAAGCATTCGAAATTATACAATGTTGGCAACGCACAACTAGCTTTGGCCAAATGCTTTGGGTTTTCGTAACCAAGTCCCCAATACTTGTTAACATTGTTTACAAGTCTTGGTTTATTCAAGAAAATTGTTTGATCAGTTTGATTTCTCAAATAAATCTTCTTTTCCAATTCTTTGATTTTATCTAATAACTCTGAATTTTTATCTGAAAGAGTTGTTAAAGAAATTTCACTTTCTTTGTTCTTAGATTCTAAATCTTTGATTGTTTTGTTCAATTCAGATAATTGAGAATCAAGAATCAATTTTTCTGATATAAATTGATCATGTTGAGCATTGAGATTATTAAATTCAGAACATTTTTCTTTAATCTCAAATTCAACATTATCAATCTTTTGTTTCAATCATTCTTCTTTCTCTCGTTTTGTATATTTTCTTTTAACGTTTCAACATATGGTGTGAACTTTTCATAACTACTAAATAAATTGGCACACTCTTCTTCAGAACATGCTAATTTATTTAGTGTATCATTCAGTTTATTACGCAGATTTATTATTTCTTGATTTTCTGATTCAGAAAAAGGAAAGGAATTTACCTGTGAGGAAGTGTCAGACTTATCCTCATCATCATCATCAAATTCAGTTTGGCACATATTTTCATACTCTTCCTTTTCTCCTTCATCATCAGAGTAGTCAAGAAAGTACTCTTCCTCCACCATGAGAGCTTTTCCATCTTCTCTTTGTTGTGCAAGAAGTAGTTTTTGCTTGTAGTACTCAGTGTTCTTGACAACCTTCTTTCTACATTCTCTTGCATAATGGCCAGGAGTACCACAGTTGTAACACTTTTGAATCTCCACAACTTTCTTATCTTCAAGCTTTTTCTCTAAGTTCTCATACACCTTCTTTCCTTCGGCTTTCTCCAATCTTTTATCAGTATTATCAACTCTTTGCTCCCCAAAAGGGTTCCTTTCATAATTGTTCTCTAACTTTCTCGAACCAGATGTATACCTCAGATTGTTGTTAGTTGAAGAGGGTTTGTAAAACTTCTTTTGAAAATGCCTCGTGAGAAGAACCAAGGCTTGATGTAGTTCAACACCATCATCAGAAACATTTCCCCTGAAGCCAGTATCAAACACTCCAGATTCATCAATACCAAAGTTATTCGGTTGTACTTCGGCTTTTAGTGCAATCGGTTCCCGAGTTAAATCTTTCTTCTTTTTCTTATTCTTCTCCTCTTTTGCCTCATCTATTTCCTCCTCATCTTGCAACATCGTCTCATACAATTCATGTAGAGGCATCTCGAATAATCTCGGATTTTGTTTCATCTTTCTAGCCACACTCTTCCATTCAGGTTGTAGTGAAGTAAGAAATTTGACATTTAATTCGATTAGATCCTTTTTGATTTTGTTTTTACTTAATTCATTAAGTAAAACCATGAATCTGTCATATGTGTCGTGAAGCGATTCATCTTCCTTAGCTCTAAACTCTTCATACTTGTTGATGCACATTGTTATTTTCATCTGATTTCCAATCTTTGACCTTTGTAACATCTTTTCCAATTGTCTCCACATGTTGTTGGCCGTGTGTTTGTAGCTATCTATCTTGTTGAATACTTCGTTTGGAATTCCCATGATCACAAAAGATCTTGCCTTTCTATCTGCCTCATATCTAGCTTTTTGTTCAGCACTGTATTCAGATATAGGAACCAACTTAGGCATTGTGACATTTGGACTATTTGGAACTAGAACATTTACATATACGGGTTGCATCAAACCATTGTGAAGAGAATCTAACAAGTGAACACCATTCGATTGTCGTTCAAGAAAGTCTTCAAACCTTTCCTTCCATTGCTCATATTCTTTCTCAATCAAAATTGGAGGTATCGTATCGGATCCTAAAGAGTTCATGATATCATTACAATTCATCTTGAAAAATTACTTGACTTGATCTTTACACAGAATTGAACTTGTGAAAAAGTTGGCAAACTGTCGGGCAATTGGGTACGACTGTCGTATGGAACGTATGCGACAGTTGGATTGAACAGTAACTGTCGTATGACTCTTATACGACAAGTCTTCGGTAACAGTAACTGTTGTATGAAACTGTACGACTTGGATCAACTGTCGTAAGAAGCTTATACGACTTGGGTATTGAATAGTAACTGTCGTATGGTACACGTACGACTAGAAGTAGTCGGGCTAACTGTCGTATGATACTTGTACGACTAGAAGTAGTCGTGCAAGAAGCGTGCGACAGTTATGATGCTACGTAGCTTGCGACAGTTATGAACACCAAGAACACCTTTACGTACGACAGTTATGAGTTTACACAGAAAATTTTTCTAAGTATCCAAAAATCTTCAAATCAACTACAATTGTTCTGAAATTTCGTAGGGTTGATCGCAATTACCTTCTGAACATCTTTAATACTGCGAAAAACACCAAGAAACTAGCAGAAAAACCTCTTTCGATTTGTTCTTTCGGTTTCTCCAAAAATCAAAAAGTTCCTCTAAATCCTTCGATGAGCTGTTTTTTGATCTGTTAACTTGTACGAATTGATTCAGTATATCAATTCGTTCAAATCTGAGCACAAACACGAACCAGAAATCCACTCAAATCGCAGAAATGATCATCACTTCGAAAACCCCAAAAAAAATGCCCAAAAATTCGAAAATTCTTCACAAATTCTTCCTGCTAGGCTCTGATACCACTTGTAATCCCAATTTACAAGTAATGTAATCAAGATTTACTCAAAGTGATGTCCATCTCTCATTATCATCAAGAACAAAAGATTACAATATAGAGAGAAATTCACAGTGAGTTCTAAGAATGAATATGTCAAGTGTTCTGTAAATTGAGTTAATCTAGGCTATTTATACCTAGGCACATATTTTCAGAATTGGCCCCTCAACCTGAATACAATATACAAAATTGACACTAACACAAGATACCACAAACGACTTGGCTGCAATTACGCACATCAAACAGATTTACGAACCCATATAGAATTGGGTCCTTTCTTGTTACTCCTTTTCTTTTTAAAGTCTTTATTATTATAATATGCATGTGAATTATAAAACGAATCATGAACAAAATCAGAATCGGAATTAAAAGAATTACCACCAGAATTACAACTTGATGAGCAACACAAACCATCATTTGCAATTTAAATCATTTGCTTTATTGAATAACGCAAATAATTATTACAATTCTTATTATTACAAGCAAATGAATTCTTATTAGAAACATTGTCATCTATGTCACTCGAGTCAGTTGTTGAAAATTCTGGAGGTATGCTTTTGATTTTCCAGATTTGCTTTCGCCGCTTGTTCACAACCCTATCTGAAAAAGTAGAATTAGAAGAATCAGAGACATTTTCAGAAATAGGGGTTTGATTCTTTGACTTTTTTGACTTTTTTGACCTTCTTCTTTTACTACGATTAGAATTATAAAAATTTGTATTTATCGTAAAAGTATCATCTATTTTCTCCGATTTAATTACAGATTTAGAAGAGAGAATTTTATTTAAAAAATCAATCTTCGAAACAGTTTCCTTCTCTTTATCCTCGGAGTTATTTTCTTTCTCATTTTCAGATTTATTGGTCTCAGAATCAATTTCAATATTAGAAGAGGAAACGTTTTGGTTTTGATCATCCATTATATCATCTTTAGAATCTGCTTGTACATTTCTTTTATTTAAAATTTCTATCTTAGATTCAAGATCAACGATTTTATTTTCAATACTAACGATTTTAGCTTCTAATACTAAAGGAGGAATATATCTTTTAGTACCATACAATACTTCGGATTTATTCTCCTTATTAGTATTATTAGCATATATATCAAAATAATCGTTTGATAAAGAATCTTTGTTAGAATTTTTAGACTTAGAAGTGTACTTCGCATTTTCACGAGTGTAAACAAATGGAAGTTGCATTTTAGTAGTAAGTTTCCTTTTCTCTTCTTCTATTTTTGAAACTTCCTCATCATTTGTCCAATTAATCTTAAATTGAGGAGCATATCTACCAAGATGTAAAAAATCAAATTCATATAAAGTAGGAACTTTCGTTTTAGCCTCATCTAAAAAATGTGGATTTTCAAATCCGAGTCCCCATTTCTCCTTTATAGACGTATAACTCCTTAGTTTATTTAAATAAACTGTTTGTTCCGATTGACCTCTTACATATAATTTCTCTTCTAATTCTGAAATTTTATAAGAAAAAATATCTTTCATTTCGGTCATAGTCTTCAAAGATTCAATGCACGATTTGTTTGTCTCTTCTAATTCTTCTATTTTCTTTTGCATTTTATCTTTTGTGTCAACCAAAATCATCTTTTCATCTTGAAGATTTATATTAAGCTTTTTAATTGATTTTGATTGATCATTATTAATTTCTTGTTCAGAAATAAGTTTTGAATGAAGCGTACGAATAGAATTTACGACCATGTTCATTTGAGATAAAAGAAAGTCATAATCAAACTTCGAAGGTACCTCAGATTCATCGCTTGAGCTCTCTTGATCATCCACCTCATCATCACTTGCATCATCTCCAATAAAGCACAAATCAGCCGTTTCCTCATTCTGAGTTTCGTCATCAGAATAATCCAAAAAGTATTCTTCTTCAACAAGCAAGTTTGTTCCATTCTCCTTCTTCTCGGCCAATTCCAACTTCTTCTTGTAATAAGATGAGTCACGAGTCACTTTGATTTTGCATTCTCTAGCCATATGCCCTGTTTTGCCACATTTAAAGCAAGTAACTACCTTTTTCTCAACTTCCTTCCTTTTCTCAGATTGATTGGTAGTATCGAATTTTGGGACATAAGGTTTTGCATTACCACTCTCTTGATTAAATTTCCTTGAACCCGAAGTATATCTCAGATTGTTCGATCCCGATCTATTTTGATACTTCTTCTGAAAATGTTGAGTGAGAAGTATCATGGCTTTTTCTAGCTCTTCACCATCATCTTCGACATTCCCATCATACGCACTTTCCATTAAGCTTTTCTCGGCTAACTGACTTGCTAGTAAAGCAATCGGGTCAATCGTCTTTCCTTTGTTTTTCTTATCCATCTTAGCCTTCTTTCCCTTGACCATTTCTTCATCAGTCATCAGAATCTCGTATAACTCTTGACTCTGCATTGTTGAAATCCTCACATCATTTCGAAGCCTATGACAAGATTTGTTCCACTCCGGTTGAAGAGCATTTAAGAACTTCAAGTTCGCCTCTAACTCAGTCTTGGTAACTTTGATCTTATAAAGATCATTCATTACTGCCCAAAATCTATCAAAGACGCTCTTCAAAGACTCGTTCTCTTTGGCTTTAAAACCTTCAAAATTATTCATGAACCGTGTTTGTCTAAGTTGTGTAGCAACCGCGGATCCTAGCATAATTTTCTCAAGTTGAGACCACATCATTGTTATATTATTCTTATAACAATCGATTCTATTGTAGATATGATTTGGGAGAGCTAGAATAAGGAATGAATTTTCCTCCCTATCTCCTTGAGATCGCAAATTTTCTTCCGGCGTATAATCTTCGGGTTTCTTTAGAGTTCTTGTAGCCGGAGTGGTTGCGGTTGCAGGAACATTTACATGTGGTTTGACAAACGGACCTTCCAAAAGAGAACGCATGATGTTTTCTCCATTGTTTTGCGTCTCAACAAAGTTAATAAAACGGTCTTGCCATTGAGAGAATTCATTTTCGTTAATAAGAACCGGAGGCCTCGTTTTAGACCCCAAAGACATCATAATATCGTTCTTATACTGATTTTCTTGATAAGCCATGGTCAAAACAGATTGTAGAAACTGAAAAATCCTGAAAAAATTCTAAGACAGAAACTCTCCAGAGGCAGTGGCGCAAAGCTCAAAATGCGCCAAAGAGGGTGGTGTAAAGTATGAAATGCGCCAAAGAGGGTGGCGCAAAGTTCACTTAGAAAAAAATCGAAACTCTAAAACTACCAAATACGCTATAGGCAGTAGCGCAAAGTGTCAAAATTCGCTTCAGTTGGTGGCGCAAAGTGTGGCGAGATTCTCACTTGATTGATTCAAATGAGACTAGTACTGTGGATGGCGCAATTGCTGGCGCAAAGTGATATGAACTGGCGCAAATCTCAGATCTGGCACAATACTCACTGATTCGATAAAAAAAACTCTGAATCTCAAAATAACTGAATCTAACTGATACAGAAGTGTTCGAAATCGAAATCCTAGCACAAGATCTTCAAGAAATTTCGTCTGAAAACCTCTGAAATCACGTCTGAATCGATCGAGCAGTAGACTATCGCAGAAAGTTCAAAAAGAACATAAAATCGTCAAATTGAAGATCTAAACCTCTGAAATTGCTCTTGATTCGTGAATAAAATATGTTCTATACTCAAAACCGAATCCACAGAATCAAATCATGAACAAATTCGATCAAAAATCACCAAAATTTGATAGAAATCTAAGAAAACGAGATTTTCTTGAAAAATTCAAGAAAATCGATCAAATTCTCTTAAGAAATCACCAAATTCGAATGATTGATCAGTAGAAATCCTTCTCTAAATCTTGTTCCTGCTCTGATACCACATGTTAGGATCCAAGCGCTTACCACTACGCCAAAAGCAAATGCTGGTGGAGAAGGCGCAACTTATTTCCATATAGCGTAGCAGCCAGCGCCACGTTTCGATTTAGGGAGATGCTGGTCAATGACCCAACAATCCCCCCCCCCCAGCATCTGCCAGCACTAACGAGAGCTTCGCTAGAAGTCAATGGCTGCACAACATGCCTTTGGTATTTTTAAATGCACTCTATGGGATTCGAACCCGTGACCTGCTCTAATACCAATTGTTATTCCAAGATCAAACAAGAATAGAGATAGAAATCTAGAGAGAGAAGTACGTCATCTATTACTCTCAATATGTGAACTGTTAGATACAAAAGCTTAACACAAGGGTTTATATACCCCTTAACTAGACAAATTCAAACTACACTTATTACAAAAGCATTACATAATAAGCCTTGATTACAACATAAATGTAGCATTAACAGAAAACTTACAGTATATGACCTTGTCGATTTTGGACTCTGAGAAGACTTGATGTTTTGGCTTGGGTGTTGTTCTTGTGAAGATGTTCTCGAGGTCAGCATGGAAGTCTGGATCTTGAATGGATGGTGGCAGAAGATCTTTGGCACTTCTGTTGTACAGATATCTGTACACTACCTCTTCCATCTGTGGTGGAGGTGCACCGGGTGGAGACATGGGCCTGCGCAGAGCATCCATTTGTTTCCTAATTTGGGCCACTCGATCCTCTGTGAGTTTTGCCTTTGGATCCAGAATAGGTATATTTGACAGAGGAGTAGCACCGAAAGCCCAGTCTTCTTCTTCTGGCTTTGGTGTCACATAGGCGTCGAAGGAGCTTTTCATCAATTTCTCTGCTGGTTGATGCTTTGGCTTCTTCTTCTTGGGTTCCTCTGTCATTATCCCCTTGCCTTTATCTTTTGCCTTCGGCTGTAGATCTTCTTGTAGAGATGGGGTTGCCTCTGTGGGTTTTGTCTTTTGGGGTTCTGAGGGCTTTGAAATAGATGTGGGTTTGGTTGTTGGTGCTTCTGTTGGTTTTGTAGGGGTTGCCTCTGTTGGTTTTGACACTTGTGTTTCTGAGGTCTTGGATGGTGAGGAGGTTAGTGAGGCTTCTGTGGACTTGCTCAAATATTTTCTTTTGTGAGCAATAGACTTGGTTCTGGTTTTGGGTGTGGGAGATGGGTGTTTGGGTTCTTCTGGTGTTGTTGGTGTTGGTGAAGTTGGTTTGTTTTCTGTTGGTTTAGGAGTAGGGGTTGGTTGGTCTTCTTCGGAGGATGACAAGATTTGAAATTGTTCATGGGTTGGCACATCTTCTCCGAATACAGAGGCTGTTTCCACAGAGGTGGGTGTTGCCTCTGTGGACTTCTGTTGTTGATCTTGATTGGTTTCAGGTACTTGGGTTGTAATTGGGGTTTCTTCAGGGGTTATTTCCACAGAGGTGGTTGTTGCCTCTGTGGACTGTTGTTGATTTCTTCTTTGGGTTTGAGTTGGGGGAACTTGGTTTAGGGGTTCTGTGGATACCGGTGGAGCTGGTAGACCTCTGCTTGCAGCTTTCTCCCTATGTTTCTCCCCCTCAGAATGATCTGATAAATCATCAGAGTCATCATCAGAGTCATCCTGACCCTTATCTTTCGTACCCTCTGCCCTGCATGAAGCTTCTGGCTCACCTGCAGCTATCATCTTTGTGCACAAGTCATCACAGAGGCCAAAGAGAGTTGCGAGCTCTGCCTCTGTGTTGATGCGCATTTTGCCGACGCTCTTCTGAAAGTCTTTAACGTAGGTGTGATTGGCGATTGTAAAGGCTTTGATGAAGTCTGTCATCTGATCGAGAATCCCTTGACCGAGCTCTGTAAGCTATGCTCTTGTCATATAGTCGGAAGGCTTTATGGCTTGAGTTTCTTGGGTTGTATGCTCTTGGATGTAAGGCCCTTAGATGTTGAGGATTGCTCTTTCTTCAGCTTTTCAAGCAGATATTTGACAGAACTTTGGATAGCAGAGGTGGTGGCTTTTTGGAACTCAGCAGTAGCAGAGGTGGCAGAGGTTGTAGCAGTTGACTTCATCTGGGCTAAGGCAGTTTGCACCTCTGTGGACAGGTTGTCCATTTTGGTGTTCAGATCAGTAATGGCCCTGGAAGTTGTATCTGCAAAAGAATCAAAAGAGATTTTCAACTCTTTCAATGTATTGTCCACAGAGGTGACAAGGGTTTGGAACTCATCCCTTGATACATGTGGACTTGGTGTAACCTCTGGGGGAACACATTCGTCCCCAGAGTGAGTCCCTGTTCCTTGGACACCTTCTTTCGTCCCTGTATTGATGTTGAGGATGGAAGGATTTCCCTCTAATCCTTGAGTAGAAGCTTTTTGAGCTTCAGACTCTATAGAGGTTCTGTCAAGGGCCTTGTTCTGATCCACTCCAGAGGTGGGGACAGAAGTATCCTTGAGTTGACTTGGGGACTTGTCTAGAGTCCCTTCGTCGTTGTGCACCGTAAGCTCCTCTGAAGAGCCTTTTGGACTTAGTCGTGTGTGCGCGTCAGAGGAAACAAATTCCTATGTGGGGGTGTCTATTGTGATATGGGGCAATTTATCACTTACTAAGAGTAAGACCTTTTGAGAGGACTCCCCTGGAATGGTTTCCCCGGCTATAAGTGGCACAGAGGTTGAAGAAATTTCCTCTGCCCGGTCAGTTTGGGGTGGGTTCGAGCTGTGCTGCTCCTGTTTAATATTACCTTCTGCCACTAGACTAGCGGTAATAGAAGTGTGGGTTGCACTGGGAGTTGGTTGGGGTTGTATGCCTCTACTATTCCAGGCATCTGTTCTGGATGCTTGCTCTGTTGGGCATCCTTTTACTACTTCACCATCTATTGTCTCAACCTCTCTTTCTATCCTACGGCCCGCTGCTTCTACCCTAACTTCTGTTGCGGCTTCTGCCCCAGTGACTAAGGAGTCGTATATTGGATGAGAGCCAATTAATTGCCGTACATGGGGATGCAGAGGTCCTTCGTTTACCTGGTTATCTTCTTCTTCATCAGAATCTACCTCTGAGACTAAGGCTGGTGGGGTTTTGGTGGTAGTTTTAACCAGATCTTCTGTGTAACAACCCAAATACCATATACACATACACTTCACATGGATGTAACATTATTCATATAACAAAAGAAACATCAAGTTACAAGTTCGGTCCCGCAGTCTTTTACAAATAAAAGAAACTATTCTACTACTAACTTTGCACTATTACATACATCACATTTAATAGGATGATACAACTGCTAAACAATCCAAAATCTTCTTCTTATAACCCTTCACAAAATCCATCCATTGCATACTCTAATTACTTACTCTTACTTGAACCACCACCTGGAATACATATTTTAAAACAAAATGAGGGTTAGACCTGATGGTCTATGTGAGAAATCCCTGTTAGTTTGAAAACCATTTATATAACTTCGTTCACATAAATCACGCAACACAATTACATATATCCAATTAAGCTCACATACCATATACCTTCCCTTCTCATTCCTCATGGCCATATTAGTGGTAGCAAGCCAACTAATAATATACAACGTTGCACAACATCTACAGCCAAACAACGCTATACAGGTTCTATAGCCAATCACACCGGTCTTAAACCCGGCCAACGTATTATAACACATTTATAATACACATGTAAATATAAAACCTCACTATATTATAATTCACATACGAGCACATAATTATCAACAGTTTCACTCCCAACTCCACACATGTATGTATTCCAGTTAAAAAGTGTTTTCAAAGCAAAACTCACATGTTTTGGTTATTTCACACGTTCGTAAGCTTCTTTCAAAACGATCCTATCCCTCACCACGATTCCACGGAATCTGAAACAAGTTAATATACTCAAATTGCTTTACTAACCAAATACGTAAAGCCTAACAATTTCCCATCCCCAACTGTTTCATTACACACTGTATTTAACTCACTACCGGGACTACACAGGGTACCGGGACTTATACAGTACCAGGACTCTTAGTACCGGGAGTTCCTAGTACCGGGAGTTCCTAATACCGGAACTCTGCTATACCGGGAGTTCATACTACCGGGAGTCTGCTATACCGGGAGTCCATACTACCGGAAGTCTGCTATACCGGGAGTTCATACTACCGGGAGTCGAATATACCGGGTTTTCATCGGGAGTTCTAAGAACACAGTCGGTTCCAATTTTTACCCAGGTTCAAATTAAACCTATATAACTTCAATCTAACCATTCTAATCCGATAGAAACTGTCTAAAGATGATTACTAACATAAAAGACCAAAGAGCTTACCTTAAAATCGAATTCAACCCAGTCGATTGATGCTCAGACCGTAACTTTCTTCTTTCGCTTTCTTCGCCTCCAAACTCCCGCACAACTCTCACTCTTTCTAATTTTAGGTATCTGAATAACATCTGAGGTTGATGAGGTAATATCAATCCAAATCTTACCATTTGAACCTTGAACTTCTCACATATAACCCAAACACCCCTAATCTTATAATTATTCCAAACATACCCTAAACATCTAACTTTAAATTTAACTTTATTTAGCGGAAAAAGGGAATTTAACTAACGGACTTACCCGGGGTATTACATTCTGGGCTAGCTCTTAGCACATCAAATCCAGGTTGTGTGAAGGGGTTCTGTAGAACTTCTGGTGTGGCAACTTTAATGCTTTTGGGGGTTTCGTCATCGTCATCTAAGTCAGAAGAGATTCTGGAGTCTGGAGCTTCTGTTGACTGATGGGAGAGGGCTTCTCCGTTCCAGCCAGAGGTATCTAAAGTATTGGCGATTTTTGGGTTCTCAAGGAAAGTGTTGAAGTCACCCTGATCTTCTACATAGTTGATAGGTGAAGGGGATTGCAAAGGTTGCTAATGGGTTTCTTCGACCATTTCAGCTTCCTCTGCGATGGATTGCAGAGGAGTGTTAGGTTTCTTGGAATTCTTCTTGCTCCTCCTTTTCTTTGGTTTGGGGGCACCCTCCTCAGAAGACTTATGTTTTCTCTTCTTTTTGTCTTTTGGAGGAGGGGAAGGTGCAGAGGATCCAACTTCTGTTGCATGAGGAGGGGACTGTTGGGTTTAAACAGCACTGGTAGAGGTTCTCTCTGTCGTTTTCCTTTTCTTGTGAGCTTTCTTCTTCTTCTTGGCAGAGGATTTGCTCTTTGAAGCAGGGGAGAGAATTGTGTTTCTCAGAGTATGAAAGTTCTCTTGGACTTGATCGTGCTTAGGCAAGGCCACTACCCATTCTTAGTCTGACATCCTATCTACAACCCTAGTTCCTAAGGGGATTCCTAGACGCGGTGGTATCACAGGACTTGGTTCTGGAGTCCTATGATCGCGTATGTATTCTAACTTCAGGGTCTCATCTGTTGCATATCCCAGAAGTGCGGTTGGCAGAGGTCTGCAGAAGTCGTATCCATCTTCGTGCTCTGTTGGAGAGTTCTTTGTCATAGGATACATTCTGGCCGTTGGTCCCTCCATTGGCCATTTTTGTAGAAGCAGCAGAGGCTCTAGAAGGTCACCCAAAATTCGTTGATATTGTAGAGGATGTAGAGCTTCGGTTGATCGTCCATTGGCCTTCTAGGTGGAGATTCTGCGGTCAATGGTGTTAACCATTTCCTGCATCATGAGGGTGGCGTAGTCCAGAGGTAGATCGTAGTACACCCCGTACATAATTGCCAAGATTTGGTGAGAAGATTGGTCTGGACTACCCACTTTCCCAGTTAGACACCTGTTGAGTATGGAGAAGAGAGTATTCCATAGAGGGGGATGTCGATTTCTTCTGAAATCATTCCTTTTCCATAGGGTTGTGTTGTACCCCAACATTTCAACAAAATGGCAGAGCTCGGTGTATGTGGGTTCCTCTGCGTACTTCTTTATGCCTAGAAGACCTCTGGTGGGTAGGCTGAACTCCAGTGAGAACATGGTTCTGTTGAATTTTAGTTGCAGGTGCTCGGATTTGTCTTGTTTGGAGATGTAGCCCTTGATTTGTCTATCTTCTGGGTCAAATATGCTGCTTTGCCAGAATTGAATGAGTTATCTGGCAGGTATTTTGTGGACAGTTTTGGTTAATAGGGGGTAAAGGTAATGATTTTCCAGAATGTGAAGAAGGATGGCATGTGCTTCCCCAAATGCGGTTTTGGAGGGAACCAGGTATTGGTTATTGGGTTTATAGGGAAGAACACGTTCAAAGTGTTCATGTGCGATGAAGTTTTGAAGGTGGGTTGTCGGAGCAAAATCTGCTGTGTCATCGGAGTTAACCTGTTCTAGGTTTCTGGAAATTTATGGGTTATGAGAATGCTCAGAATGGGATGGGAAGTTCACCGGAGCGTTGGAGGTGGACGCCATTTCGATAATCTTGAAGAAAGAGAGTAGAAAATAGAAGTTGCAGGTTATTGCAAAGTTCGCCGGAGAAGATGAAGATAGTAAGTTTGTTAGCTTCAATCTTCCTAATCATAGAAGTATTTAGAAGTAGTGAAAAATAGGCTAAGTGAACAAAACCTCTTACAGAGGCTCTGCCGAACTTACCGAGAGATCAAGGTCGAGAAGCTACAGAAGCTAAAAAGGCGTCCTACAAAAGCTATGTAATACGCGCAAAGAAGACCAAAGACTCGGAATCCGGTGAAGACTGCTCTTCTAAGGACCAAACCGCAGAACCTCTGTGACACTTCACCGAGCCTCTGCGGTCTTCAACAAAGACTTCAAAGATATTTATAATATCTTGCTACTGTTCCTGGACCTGTTCATCAACTTGCATGGCAACGTACCCTGTCCAACTTCAACGTGTCAAACTCTGAGTGGACTCAATAGGGCTTAGTACATAATAGACGTCTGCTGCATTAAATGCAATTCAGCACATCAAACTGTTCATGCCATCCGTCCAACTATTCATACCATCCATTATGAATAGTAGCTTATGCTTTATGGTCCCCTTAGAGTAGTATATAAGGAAGACTCATGTTGAGTTCTTCCTTACACACACAACAATAAGAATATCGATCGAACAATCGAATCAAGAAATCAAGATAGAAAAACATTACAAGAACACATAGCTTAAAACACCTTGAGAGTCATATCTGTTTTAAAGCTTTGCTTACCCACTGTTCTTGAAACTATTCTTAATATATATATTCAGTAAACTTTGAGATATTATTTCCTGTTCACTGTTTATTTATATTGTGTTCTAAATCTATCAATCATATCTGTTAGTTCTTCAAATACGCTTCCGCATCAAACTCAAACTTGAACTAATAGATCTGATAATCTTGTTTAAACAAAACTGGAACCAACAATTGGTATCAGAGCAAAGCTTGATTTTCAATATCAAGTGATCCTCTTTATTACAAGATTGGTGATAGACATCATTCTTTTTTTAACCTATTCCTCATTTCTAGGTTAAAACTCCATTAAAGTATACTCTTTAATCATACTATCTTTTTAGAATCTTAACAATGACAAATACAAATAACTTCTTCACTGCTGGTTCACTCACCAAGCCTCCAACTCTCCTTCGAGTTGAGTATCCTCAGTGGAAAATAAGAATGGTCCATTTCTTTGAGGGTACTGAAAAAAATCTAGTACAATATCATTACAATCTTCCTCCTGTTCCCATGACAGTGGTACCACGAGTACCTGCTACTGCTGAATCTCCTGAAATCCCTGAACATCAAAAACCAAATCCAAAAGAAGAATGGTCAAATGAAGATAATGCAGAAGATGAAGTTGCACAGAAAACAAAAAGAATCTTGATAATGGCTATCCCCAACGAACTTTTTCAATCCTTAGATGCATGCGAAACTGCGCACGATCTTTGGAAAGAATTAGAAAGACAGTTGGAAGGGGGTGCTAAAACACAGAAGAACCGAAGGACACAATACATAAATGAATATCATGCATTCAGAGCCTCTGCAACAGAATCTCTGTAAACGACGTACGACAGGTTCAACTCTCTCATAAACAAATGCAGAAAGTCTGGCATTCACAGAACCTCGGAAGAAAATAACGTCAGGTTTCTAAAGAGCCTGAATGATGAGTGGCTTCAATTATCTATGTCTTTACAAACAAACCAAGATCTAGACTCATGGACACTCTCTGATCTCTATGGAACACTAGCTGCACAAGAGCCTCAAATAGCACAGGCTAAAACAATAACCATTGCACCATACGCATTGGTTAGTAAATCAACAGAGGCTAAAGAAATACCAAGAAATGAGAGATCAACAGAGGAAAAGAAGAAGGAGAAGAAGAAGATAGTGATGGTTGATAGCGAAGAAGACGAGCTGATAGAGGAAGAAATAACTCTTGCGTCATTAGCTAAATCATTGGCTCTATTGACAAGAGAGTTCAGAGGTAATCAAAGAAAGTTTGAAAATGACAGAAATAGCAGAGACAACCAGAGAGATAGAAGAGATGATGGGAGAAGAGAAGAATCAAGTGACCGACAGAGGTCAGACTACAGAAGTGACCGACAGAGGTCGAGCGACAGAAACTACAGAGAAAATGACCGACAGAGGTCAGATGATAAGGTAGGCCACACACAAGAATGCTACAAATGTGGTAAGCCTGGTCATTACGCAAACGAATGCCGAACAGAGAAAGGTGGAGACCAACAGAAGTCCGACGATCGAACTGGAAACATCTCCCAAGGTTGCTTCAACTGCGGCAAGCCAGGCCATTTCGCAAAAGATTGCAGAAGTAGACAAAATCGCCCACAGAAGGACTCAGCTTTTTACAAAAAGAAGGCTGAATATTATGCACAAAAATCCCTAATGGCGAACAAAGGGCATTCTGAAACAAATAAGGAGGACTTCGAGTCAGACTCTACCTCTAATGATGAATTCACCACCAATGCCCTGTTCTGTGGCATGGCAGAAGTCGACTCAGGCACTGATAATGAGGTATCCATTTCAAACTCTACCTCTTGTATTAAATATGTAGATAATGATTCAATTAGACTTAACATTGAACTGATTGAACTAAAAGAGATAAATGAAAGCATTCAGAAAAGACTCACCTTTAATGAGAGAGAAGTAAGGCTTCTCACTCAAGAAAAAGCCAAAATTTTTGAAGAAAAGGAAAGAGTAGAGAAATATTGGAGCAAAAATGTAGATCCTTTAAAAAGGAAAATTTCTGAATTAACTTCTGCTTTAAAAAACAAAACAAAAGAGCTTTCAGTTTCTAGAAGTGAAACAACTGACATAAGAGCTCTCAAAGAATACTTTCAAAAAGAGAGAGAGGTACTTTGGCAAGATCTACTCAGAAGAGAAGTCTTACTTAAAAACTATAAAGATGCACAGAATGTGTATGAGAAAGTAAACTCACAAATAGGAACACGAGGTATAGGGTACGATGATATTACTCTAGGTGTTCAAGGCAAAAGACTTAAACCTCTGTCTTCTCTGTTTGTGGTAGGAAAAACAAATAAACCAATTTTTCCAAACTTACTCTCTGTAAGTAAAAGGGTTAAAATCTCTGAAAAACCTCACTTGAGGAAACATACGAAGATGATCAATGTGTGGTTTGAAAACACAGATTCATCATCTTCAACCTCTGTCAATAGAGGAATCAAACAAAAGAAATATCTGAAAACACAAGATCAGATTGGTATCTTTAAGTTTGGTAAACCAGAGACTCAAACACAGGTCGCTTTTGTCTGTATGATAGATGTCAAAAATATATTATCTGCAAAAGCTCCCGAGTTTAAACCCATCTTTTCAGAAGAAAATCTTAAAAGATCAATTGAAAAAGAAATTTTGGAAGTTTTGAAATCAAATGTTTTAGAAAATCTCTGTGCATCTTCTATAGATCAAATTCTCGCTGAAGAGATCTCATCTGAAACCTCTGCCATCTATGAAAGTTTTTCTACAGAGGAAGAAAACTCGTACGATACATGCTCAGAAAATCCAGCCTCTGTCGAAGGAGATGACTCAACCTTTGTATATGATGACGATTCATCTTCTGACGACTCAGAGACTGATTCTAAATCAGGGATAATTCACTGTGACACAGAGGATGTTAAATTCTCCTCTGAGGTTCTTAACAGAACAATTTCTCCAAAAGAGAAAATCACAGAGATACCTATCTGTCCAGATTTTCTCAAAATGTGTATACAAGTCAAAACCTCTACAGAGCTTGATAATTTGAAAAAGGCCTCTAAAAATCCTAAAAGCTCAAAATTTTCAAAATCTTTAAGGCCTGAAGCTAACAAATATTTTTCCTCTGTGACAGTGAAGACAGACGTTCACCACTAGAAGAGACTCACAGAAGGCAGGACCTAAACAAGATTTTTGCAAACAACATTCTAGTATTCATAGATCTTCTTGTAATAAGAAATCAAATGTTAAGAAAGAATGTAATGCCTCTGTGGCTCAGTTCAATGAATTCAATGAAAAGTTCAAACAAATCACGTCTCATATTAAATACTGTCATTGTTTTGATCTTATGTTCAAATTGAAAAATCACTTCTCAAGTCAAAATTGCTTACTCTCCACTAAAATTCGAACTCCAAAGTCAAAACCTAGAGAGACACAATCTGATCATTCTACAAAAGATAAAATGTATTTCAAGAATGCTAAGGCAAACTTGAAAAATTCTAACAATATTGGACCCATATGGATATGGGTACCTAAGTCTCTGTGATTGTCGTACAGAAGCGGTATGTGCCAATTTGGTATCTTGATTCCGGATGCTCAAGGCACATGACTGGCGACAGAAGTTTACTATCCACGTACAAAGAAACACACGATGGTGGATCTGTAACTTTTGGAGACAACAAGAAGGGACACATCAAAGGCTATGGAGTCATACAGAAGAAAAACGTCTCTGTATACAAAGTTGCATATGTGAATGGCGTTAAACACAACCTACTCAGTGTAAGTCAACTCTGTGATACAGGATTTGATGTCTTGTTCAAAAGGACTTTCTGCTCTCTGCAAAGTGAAGACACAGGAATGGAATTTCTGTGAGCCGAAAGAAAAGGTGATCTGTATCTGATGAACTTTTGTTCAAAAACCAAGGACAAAGTTTGCCTTGTAGCTTGCGAAAGTAAAGAAGCCTGGTTATGGCATAACAGGTTCTGTCACTTGAACTTTCACACCTTGGATAAACTGGTCAAACTCGAACTAGTTAAAGGGTTGCCTAATGTTAAATTTAATAAGGATCACTTTTGTTCTGCCTGTGAAATGGGAAAACTCAGAAGAGCTTCCCACAGAGGCAAAACAGGTGTGTCTTGCACTAGGCCTCTGTACATGCTTCATGTCGACCTCTGCGGTCCCATTGCCATACAGAGCCTAGGTGGCAAGAAATACATACTTGTCTTAATTGATGAGTACTCGCGTTTCACATGGGTTGAATTTATTCGAAAGATCTCGGATGTTCCAATCATCTTGATTAATCTAATGAAAAGAATCCAAGTTCTTTATGAATGCAGAATACAGAAGTTAAGAAGTGACAATGGCACAAAATTTAAAAACTCTGTCATTGAAGCCTGTCTTTCTACAGAAGGAATATCACAGAACTTCTCTGCCGCACGCACTCCACAGCAGAATGGCGTAGTCGAAAGGAAGAATCGAACGCTCGTGGAGGCCGCAAGAACTATGCTATCAGCATACGGATTACCGATGAACTTTTGGGCAGAAGCAATTTCTACCGCTTGTTACACACAGAATCGGTCAACCATTGTGAAAAGACACATCAAGACTCCTTACGAACTGATCAACAAAAGGCGGCCAAACATCAAGTTTTTCCATGTGTTTGGATGTAAATGCTTTGTTTTAAACGACAGAGATTCTAGAGGAAAGTTTGAAGTAAAAGCTGACGAAGGAAAATTCATTGGATACTCTGCCACTTCCAAAGCCTACAGAGTATACCTTACAAGATCTCGCAAAATCATAGAAAGTATCAATGTTTCTTTTGATGATTCATTCCAAATGACTTCTGAGCAAATCAGTTCAGAAATCGAACTTAAAAGAGAAACCTCTGGCATCTCGCAAACGAAAGAAGACTTGAATCTTCTATTTTTAGAGATGTTCCACGATGACATTGATCCTTCTGTTGGAACCATCAGAGTTTCTGAAGAACCATCCTCTGTTGGACAAAATCCTACAGGTATGACTCTAACTGGTCCAAATAATGTTTCATCTTCTTCTATAAATACTACAGATGCAAATGCTGAAGAAGAAAATGCAGAAGATGAAACATCAAGAAAAATGACCACAGAAGCTGCTGAAAAACAAACTCCACAATCCACAGAAGAACCAATTACAGAGGAAATTGAGGACCAAGACTATACGTCCTCAGAGGAACAGACTCCACCACCACTCATACCAATCATTCCACAAATGGTAGAATCTTCTACCAAGATAGAAAGAACGACAGAGGCTATAAAAGAAGAAGATCCACAAGAAGCTTCTGAACAAAGGTTCGATGACATTGATGACCATCTTCCACGCACCACTCAATGGACAAAAAGCCATCCTCCAAGCCAAATAATTGGAGAACCTTCTGACTCAGTAAAAACCAGGTCTGCCACTGCTAATTTTTGTTTCTTTACAAATTTTATTAGTGTGATAGAACCAAAGAAGATTTATGAAGCACTAGATGACCCAAACTGGGTAGACGCCATGCAAGAAGAACTTCTGCAGTTTGAGTGTAACAAAGTATGGACTTTAGTACCTCTGCCACGAGGGAAACAGGCCATTGGGACTAAGTGGGTCTACAGAAATAAGAAGGATGAAGATGGAGTGGTCATCAGAAACAAAGCACGATTGGTGGCCAAGGGTTATAGACAAGAAGAAGGCATAGATTACGATGAGACTTTTGCTCTTGTCGCACGGCTCGAAGCAATAAGAATATTCTTAGCCTTCGCAGCCCACAGAGGTTTTAAAGTCTATCAGATGGACGTAAAATCAGCTTTTCTCAACGGTGAAATCCAAGAAGACGTTTACGTAAATCAGCCACCAGGGTTTGAAAGCTCAAAGTTCCCAAGGCATGTATACTACCTTGAAAAGGCTCTGTACGGACTGAAACAGGCTCCAAGAGCATGGTACGAACGACTTTCTACCTTTCTTCTAGTAAATGGCTACGACTGAGGTACAACAGATACTACCTTATTCTATAAACGTAAAAACAGTGAAATAATGCTTGTACAAATCTATGTGGACGACATAATTTTTGGGTCTTCTAATACAGAAGAGTGCAAAAGTTTTGAAAAACTCATGCAGAGTGAGTTTGAAATGAGTATGATGGGAGAACTAACATTCTTCCTCGGACTCCAAGTCAAACAAACATCAGAGGGAATTTTTATAAATCAGGCCAAATATGTCTCTGACATTCTTTTCAAGTATAGCCTCTCTGATACCTCTGCAATGAAAACTCCAATGGCCACTGGAAATAAGTTATCCTTAGATCCAGAAGGCATCTCTGTAGAATGCACTCTCTACAGAGGCTTGATTGGATCTCTGTTATACTTAACTGCAAGCAGACCTGACATTATGCATGCCACATGTCTTTGTGCACGTTATCAAGCTAATCCAAAGAAATCACACTATGATGCTGTGAAAAGAATCTTTAGATATCTAAAGGGGACCAAAAATATCGGTCTCTGGTATCCACAGAACTCTGGTTTTAGTCTTAAAGCTTATACAGATTCAGACTATGGAGGATGCATGCTCGACAGAAAAAGTACCTCTGGGAGTTGTCAATTCCTAGGTGGTAAACTAGTCAGTTGGACCTCCAAGAAGCAAAATTGTGTCTCAACATCCATTGCAGAAGCTGAATACGTTGCTGCTGCAAGCTGTTGTTCTCAGGTTCTATGGATGAAGACTCAGCTGAAAGACTACAGCCACATCCTATTCAAAATACCCATCTTCTGTGATTCCAAAAGTGCCATTGCTATCTCTGCCAATCCTGTGCAACACTAAAAAACCAAGCATATCGATATAAGATACCATTTCTTGAAACATCATGTTTAATACGGTACAATCGAGATGCATTTCGTGCCCACAGAATACCAACTCGCGGACTTATTCACCAAAGCTTTAGACGAGAAAAGATTCAATTTCTTGGTGGGTAAGTTAGGAATGATCAATATGACGTGAAAATCCTCTGTAAGTATAGCTTTATATTCTGTAAATATGTATATATTTCTAATTATTTTTGCTTTAATTAATTTATTTCTGTATGTAAGTTCTCAATCTTAAATAGTTCTTAAAAATCACAGAGCTTCTGTAAGTCTACTCAGAACCTCTGACAACCCCTACAGAACCTCTGAAAAATATGACCTATGTTCTATGCAAAACTTATCATTCTTATGATCCAAGCATAGGTCAAGGGGGAGAAAAAGGAAATTACTTAATCTACAGAGGTGATTATATCAAGGGGGAGCAAAAAGGGACCCTGAAATGATCTACAGAGGTAAAACTTTCAAAGGAAAGCCAAAGAAGAATGTCAATGAATCTATATCGACAGAAATCAGACATCACTGCCGAGAAAAGAAGAACCAAAAGGTATGTCTCTCGCACAAAAGGTTTTTGAAAACAGTTTTCTAGGACACAAATTGTCAAATATGTCCTAAATATACTGAGAATAACATTTCAAAAATCAAAAGCTCAAAAAGATTCATAAAATTCGAATTAGGAGAAATTTAAGATCATAGAGCTTCTGCTGAGCTCAACAGAGGTTCTGCCAGAAATATGCTCTGTGGTCACAAATTAACCCTCTATCGATCTTTTGGAAAGTTATCTCGGAAACCGACTTCATACACCATGACCTTCACGAACAAAACTTTTTCCATAACAGTTTTCTCGGACACCAACTTTCAAAAATATCCGAAAAACATCTCTTAAAACAGATCAAAAATTGGATGATCAGAAAATTTAATAGAATTTTTGTTATGAGATTTTTTCACTCATAGAGCTTCTGATGGCCCTCACAGAGCTTCTGCAAGTTCCAACAGAGCCACAAAACCTCTACGAGTAAAAACTCTTAACTAAAAATCCTATTGATCCTCTCCAATGCCTTTACAAACGTTTTGGTTGAAGAAGAACCACACAGAAGTCATGATAACAATGAGATATATGAGAAGGGGATACACATCAAAGATTTTCAAAATCACAGAACTTCTATAAACTACAGAAGTTCTGTCAATCTGTTACTTGGGCATTTCTGTAGTAATAACGGTTACTTTTACTGAGAGTGAATCTCATGTGGCTAAGAACAACCCCACGCGCCTAGCATTAATGGGCCGCGCACGACGTCCTGTCATCCTCTGACATGGCCTACGTGTCTCATTTTTATTGGGCGTACATGGAACGTTTTCTGTGGAAAGTTGAACCCGCCGTTCTAACTTGAGTACGGATTCCAAATTTTAATCCATTGCCATATATTTTACTCTTTCAAAATCTACCATTTTACCCTTCTATAAAAACCAAGCTTTCCCTCTCATAAACTTTTTACAAACCCTCATTCTTCTCCGGCGAAACCCTGCAAAAAAACCTGCAAGTATCTTATTCTCTTTACCAATGGCTTCATCTTCTCAAGCTATCTCCCCGGCACACTCTCCGGCGACCTCACCAGAACATTCACCTGCTCATTCTGAACATTCAGAAAACCCCAACCCTGCCCAAAACATTGAACTAGAAGATTCCGGCGATTCAGCAGACTTTGCTCCAACCACACATCTTCAAAACTTCGTAGCAAATGATCATTTCGAAAAAGTACTACCAATCAAATCCAACAATTGCTATTTGGTCCCCTCACCCACTGCTTTCGGCGAAGCCCATGCCATTCTTCTAAACATAATGGAAAATCATATCCTCTTCCCTTTACTCTCAAGAACCCCAAAGAAAATTCCAGTTAGATATCTGAACCAGTTTTGGCAAAGTTGCCGATTTGAAAAAGATGATTCTCTTATCAAAGGGTACATTTCAAGACCTGACAAATCTGAGCATCTGGAAATCAAGTTCAATAGAACAATGTTCTCACTTGAATTCAACCTACCAACAAGGGGTCTTCTTGGATTGAAGAAGTACGCAGAGCAACCAACAGACGACGAGATCTGTCGTTTCCTAGAAATGCTTGGGTACAACACCCCACTGAGGAAGAGAAATGACTTCCGCAGAGGCAGATTACCACCTCTGTGGAACACCTTGTTCTCAATTCTTAACAGATGCTTGACAGGGAAGATAGGCAGTATTGACCAGAGCTCACATCAGATATTAACCATCATGTATGGGGTTTACTATGATCTCCCACTGGATTACGGGACCATAATGATGCAAGAGATCATCAACACCATCGACAGAAAGAACAACACAAGAAGGGTCAAAGAGAACGATCCTAAGTTTCTACCACCTCTATAATTCCAAAGAATACTGGGAGTCTTGTTCGAACCTCTGTTGCTGATACAGAAGAGGCCAATGGAAGGGCCAATTCCCAAACAGTTCCCAATGAGCAAAAATATCCCCACTGATCATGTAGATGGTTACACACACTGCAGACCTCTGTCAAAGAAACTTCTGAAGTATGCCTCGAATAAAACCCTTAAGAAAGAGTATATACGCGATCATAGAACTCCTAAACCGAGTCCTATGACACCCCCGCATTTAGGTGTCCCCCTAGGAACAATGATTGCAGAACCTCTTTCAACTCAAGAAGAAAAAGATAACAAATTAGCAAAACACATGGCTATTCAACTTAGCTTCATAGCCAAACGTGCAGAGCTCATGGGAAAGAAGTCCTCTTCGAAATCTTCTGCCTCTACTCCAAAATCAAAGAAGAGGAAAACTGCAGAAGGCACCTCTACAAGTGCTGCAGAAGATCAACCTTCACCTCCTCATGCCACAGAAATTGGCTCCTTTGCTCCTCCCTCTTCTCCAAAACAGAAGAAGAAAATAAAATCAAAAACCACAGAGGAAGGGGCACCAAAACCTAAGAGGAAGAAAACCAAAAAGAAGCATGGCAAATCACTTGAAAATTTGGTTACCGTAGAAGAGGAAGCAATCGCAGAAGAAAGAACTGCAGAAGAAGAAGATGCAGAAGTAGAAATGACAGAAGAGGGATATCAATCGCCCCATCAATCCCCAGGTCGATTTGCTCACCAAGGAAACATTAACGATTTCCTACAGAACCCCGACATTGCCAACACTTTAAATACAGCAGGGTGGACGGCACAACCTCTCGACCACCATTCCCTAGAAGAACAATACTTCTCTATTTCCGGCATTGACACACATCTGCAAGAAGATGATCAAACACCCAGAGATCAATCAGCTGAGACACCTATTATTCTACAGAACCCATTCATTCAGCAAGGATTGGACGTTCACAGAAGGAGTCCAAGCCCAGCTTCAGAAGAAATAGGACAAACAGAAGCTCAGTGGAATAGAGATGAAGTAACAGAGACAATAATGGAGGTCTCAGAGGTAGATTCAGACGAAGAAGAAGCTGTCTGGATACGAAAAGGTCTCTATCATCCACATGTCATGAGGTTATACGGCTCTCATCAAATGTATGACTTCTTAGGCACAGAGCAAGGAACTTCAACAAAGGATAGGGTAGAAACATCTGGATGAAAAGAAAATGTAAAAGAAAAAGATGCCGAAGATGAATAAGGCACACATCCCTCACCCCCTCCCAGTGCAACCCACACATCTAACTCCGCAGGTCTAGCTGCAGAAGGAGTTATTGAAAACGAGCAGCACAGCTCGATCCAAACCCAACCTTTCCAGCCAGAAGTCACTCTTTCGACTTCTGCGCCCACAAAAACCGGGGAATCCATTCCTGGGGAGTCTCCTCAAAGAGACTCACCTATAGTTCATGATCAATCGCCCCGGATCACACTAGAACAACCTACAGAGGAATTCGTTTCCTCTGCCTCGCACGAAATAGGGCCAACCCTTCTTTCAGAGAGAAGTAGTGAGCACAACCATGAAGAGACTCTAGACAAGTCTCCGAGTCAACAGAAGGATAATCTAGTACCCACCTCTGAAGTGAATCTAGACAATGTCGTTCACAGAACATCTGTAGAGTTTGAAGCACTAGATGCTTCTGCTCGAAGATCAGATGGAAATCCTTCCACCCCCAACATACAAACAAGGGTGAACGAAGGTGTCCCAGGAACAGGGACTCACTCTGGAGACGAATGTGTTCCTCCAGAGGTTACACCAGGGACACAAGTATCAAGGGATGAGTTCCAAAACCCTTGTCACCTCTGTGAACCAAACCATGAAAGAGTTGCAAAGCTCTTTCACATCTTTTGCAGAGAAAACATCAACGACCATGCTGAATCTGAACACCAAAATGGACAATCTGTCTACAGAGGTGAAAACAGCCATCACAGAGATGAAATCTTCTGCTCAAACAACTGCCACAACTACAGCCACTTCTACTGCTAAAGATTTTGGAATAGCTGCAACTTCTGCATTCAAGGAATCAGTAAAACATTTCCTTGAACAAATGAACAAGCAATCCAACAAATCACAGAGCATCACACCTGCAGAACTACAGAAGGCTCTGCAAAATGTTCAAGAAGAGGCAATGCGCAACACTACAATAATGCAGCCAAAAGACTACATGACCAGAGCACAGCTAACAGAGCTCGGCCAAAATGTCATAAACCAGGTCACTGAAGCCATTGTCTCCTTCACTACTGCAAATGCCAACTACGTCAAAGAGTTCAGAAAAAGTGTCGGCAAAATGCGCTTCAACACAGAAGTAGAGCTTGCAACTCTATTCGGCCTCTGTGATGATGTATGTGCGAAGTTGATGGCCGCAGGAGCAGAACTACCAAAGAAACCCAAAGATTCCTGCAGAGCAGAGGGTACTTCTGATAAAAGTCAGGATGATTCTGATGATGACCATCCTGGTCCATCAGATAATCCTGAGGGGGAGAATATAAGGGAGAAAGCTACGACCAGAGGAATACAAGCTCCACCAATCGCAGCAGAACCAATCAGTCAAGCCCCTCCAGAACAAACCCAAGATCAACAACAAAATCAACAAACCACAGAGAAAACACCCATCTATGTGGAATCAACTCCTGAAGAAACCAATTTTCCAGAAGCTGATCAGCATACCACAGAGGCAACAACCACCCCTGTGGTAATCAACTTGGAAAAGAGTCCTTCAACAAAATCAACATAAAAACCCCAAACCATACCAAGAAGAAAGTCGATTGCCACCAAACCAAAAAGAGCAACGACCTCTGCTTTTTCCATTCTGAGAAAGATGCACAAAACAATGTCTGATCGAATGTCGCAGAGAGAAGAAGAAAGGCACAGGTTCACATTAGCTTTCAAAATGGCAAGAAGATTCGATGTCCAATCTTCATCAACAGAAATAGAGCTCACAGAAGAAGTCACCAAAGAACCTCCAACAGAGGTTACAGAGCAACTCAAGCCAACAGAACCATCGCCACAAAAGTCCTCTAAAACACAAGTGTCAAAACCTACAGAGGCAACCATCAAGCCAACAGAAGCACCAACCTCCAAACCTACAGAAGAAACAGGTTATGCACCTCCAAAAGCCAAAGACAAGGGCAAAGCAATACTGACAGAAGAGCCCAAGAAAAAGAAATCATTGCCCAAGCCTACAGAGAAATTGATGAAGAGCTCCTTTGATGCCTTCCAAACTCCAAAACCTGAAGAAGTTGATTGGGCATATGGATTAAAGCCTCTGTCAGACATTCCTCTAACAGGTAGAGCTGCAGAAGTTGTCCAAAAGATGGAAAGTCTCAGAAGACAAGTACCACAACCTGGTCCAACACATGAAGAGATGGAAGAAGTGGTATACAAATACCTCTACAAACAAACCTTTCAGACCAATCACCCAACAGATCATGTGACAGATTCAAGGATCAGAGAAGAATTTGAGAACATCTTCACAAGAACAAAGCCAAGAACCAAAGCAGATGTTTTCTCAATCCACAAGATCAAAAAGGTAATCTTCTGCAGGTTCTCCTTTACAAGAACCTATCCAAGGGTCAGGTACAATCTTTACAAAGTCAGAAGAGAAGACAATTCAGAAACCACCTTCGCTGATGCTGACCTAAGAAATATCAATCCTTATGATCTACCTGACCTTCTGCAATGGACAAAGGACAACTACAACACAGAGGCAAACACCAGAGCCTATCAAGTGTTAAGAAAAGCAATGAGGGAAAAGCTTCTGATCTTCAGTATGATAGATTTTCAACTGGGAAAGGATCTTGGTCTCAAACATCTAAATTTACGACCACCAGAAGATCGCTGCCCACCCGACGCCGTGCCCAACTCTATCATTACAGAACCAAGATTCGGGTTATTATTTCAAAACCCACAAGGCGAAGTCAAACTGTTTGTATGCATGGACTGTCACAAGTACGCAACTAGTACTCTGAACAAGTTCAGAGCAAGCCTTGTAAAATACAGAGGTACAGAGAAAATGGATAAAGATGTTGCAGATACTTTCATCAGAGAGATTGATGCCACAATTCGCCTAAGAGAACTCTGCATCAGTTTCTACAAATAGATCAGAAGAATCGGAAGAGACAATAGAAGCTACAACGATTTCAAAGATGCCAAAATCTGATTCTCAAACCTCAAATCTCTGCAAACCAAGTCAAAAGTTTATCTTTCATTATACTCAAATGTAAAATGCCTCTGGCATATTTCTGAATGAAAGAACTTTCGAGGTATTGTTTAACCTCTGTCTTATCTAACTTAGCCTAATTAAACTCAAGTTCAATTTTTTATTTTTCACTACTTAGGGGGAGATTGTTAGCTTCAATCTTCCTAATCATAGAAGTATTTAGAAGTAGTGAAAAATAGGCTAAGTGAAGAAAACCTCTTACAGAGGCTCTGCCGAACTTACCGAGAGATCAAGGTCGAGAAGCTAAAGAGGCGTCCTACAGAAGCTCTGTAATACGCGCAAAGAAGACCAAAGACTCGGAATCCGGTGAAGACTGCTCTTCTAAGGACCAAACCGCAGAACCTCTGTGACACTTCACAGAGCCTCTGCGGTCTTCAACAAAGACTTCAAAGATATTTATAATATCTTGCTACTGTTCCTGGACCTGTTCATCAACTTGCATGGCAACGTACCCTGTCCAACTTCAACGTGTCAAACTCTGAGTGGACTCAATAGGGCTTAGTACATAATAGACGTCTGCTGTATTAAATGCAATTCAACACATCAAACTGTTCATGCCATCCGTCCAACTATTCATACCATCCATTATGAATAGTAGCTTATGCTTTATGGTCCCCTTAGAGTAGTATATAAGGAAGACTCATGTTGAGTTCTTCCTTACACACACAACAATAAGAATATCGATCGAACAATCGAATCAAGAAATCAAGATAGAAAAACATTACAAGAACACATAGCTTAAAACACCTTGAGAGTCATATCTGTTTTAAAGCTTTGCTTACCCACTGTTCTTGAAACTATTCTTAATATATATATTCAGTAAACTTTGAGATATTATTTCCTGTTCACTGTTTATTTATATTGTGTTCTAAATCTATCAATCATATCTGTTAGTTCTTCAAATACGCTTCCGCATCAAACTCAAACTTGAACTAATAGATCTGATAATCTTGTTTAAACAAAACTGGAACCAACAAAGCTCGTAAAAGGTTTAAGGGAGAATGGGAACGGGGTTATATAGTGAGGGTAGAAACGGATAGAATTCTGTGGTAAAAGTGAATTCAATAAACATTTGGGGTCCGCACTTGAGTTTTACAGCTGGTGAAACGTTTCAGAAGAATCGTGTCGCACACACGTCCAATGAAAAGCTGCCACGTCAGATGTGTCAGAGCACAATTAGACGTTGTGTGCAGCCCATTAATGCTAGGCGCGTGGGCAATCCTTCTATTTTGGGTCTGTCACTCATTGTAAATGTCTTGCTTTTACAGAATTGCCACAAAGAGTCAAGTGTCAGAATCAACAGAGGCTCTGTAGTGAAGTGAGCTCTGTGATCTGAAACTTGTCTTTTTGTCTCCTCTTAGCTTGCATCTTTACCAAAAAAATGTTTGAAAGTTCATTGGAGAGGATCGACAGAGTCTTTAGCACAAAATTTTCATCCACAGAGGCATTGGGGCTCTTTCAAAGCCAACCGAGGCTCTATGAGTGAAAATTTCTAATAACTAAAGATTCATAAAAGTATTTGATCATCCAAGTTTTTCATTGTCTTAAGCACTGTTTTTAGGACATATTTGAAAGTTGGTGTCCGGAAAAACTGTTTTGGAAAAAGGTTTTGTGCGAGACATTCTCCTTTTGACTAATCTTTGCTCGGTCAACATAAGTTCTTTGATGGATAAAACTCTGTGACTAGAAACCTTCTTTCAGTATCTCAGTGCTTGTAGTGTATGAAAGAATCTTTGAAAGACATTGAAGTTGATCAATAGAATTTCCGTATGAAATTTGCAGTCATAGAGATTCTGACTTACAGAGGCTCTGCGGGGCTCAGCAGAGGCTCTATGGCCTTAAATTTCTAATATCGGAGAGCTCAAAAATCTTTTTGATCATTGAATGTTTGGAATGTCTTAAGCAGAGTTTCTAGGACATATATAAAAATTTGTGTCCTAGAGAAACTGTTTTCAAAGATGGTTTGTACGAGATACTCACCTTTTGGTTCTCCTTTGCTTGGCAAAATCCTTTACTTCTATGGATTTGGCTGACCACTACTCTTTTTTGGCTCCCCCCTGAATTAGCAACTTCTGTAGTCTAATTTAAGGTCTTCTTCTGCTCCCCCTTGACCTATGCTTGGATCAAATGAGATAAGTAGTGCACAGGACATAGTTCAAACTCACCAGAGGTTCTGTGGACATTGTCAGAAGATCTGAGTGATCCCACAGAAGCTCTGTCGGGTATAGAACTTTTGGTGATTCAAGAATTTACATACAGAAGAGTTTAAATATATACATATTTACAAGAGGATCAAGTCTTACTTACAGAGGTTTTCAACTCATGTTTATCATACCCAACTTACTTACCAAGAAGAGGAATATTTTCTCATCGAGTGCTTTGGTAAATAAGTCTGCAAGCTGATATTCAGTGCTCACGAAGTACATCTCAATTGTTACACATTCAACATGATGCTTCAGAAAGTGGTAACGGATATCGATATGCTTTGTTTTTTAGTGCTGTACTGGATTGGCAGAGATGGCTATGGCGCTTTTTGAGTCACATAGGATGGGTATCTTGTAGATAGTGTGACCGTAGTCCTTTAGCTGAGTTTTCATCCACAGAACTTGGGAGCAACAGCTAGCAGCAACAATATACTCAGCTTCTGTTGTAGATGTCGACACACAGTTCTGCTTCTTTGAAGTCCAGCTTACTAGTTTACCACCTAGGAATTGATAACTCCCATAGGTGCTCTTTCGGTCTAGTTTGCATCCTCCATAATCTGAATCTGTGTATGCCTTAAGATCAAAGCCAGAGTTCTTCGGATACCAGAGCCCAAGATTTTTGGTCCCTTTAAGGTATCCGAAGATCCTCTTTACATCAATAAGGTGGGATTTCTTTGGGTTAGCTTGATATCTTGCACAGAGGCATGTGGCATACATTATATCAGGCCTACTTGCGGTTAAGTATAACAGAAACCCAATTATGCCTCTGTAGAGCTTGCACTCTACAGATTTGCCATTTGGATATGAGAATAACTTATTTCCAGTGGCCATTGGGGTCTTCATTACAGAGGCATCAGAGAGACTGAATTTTGAAAGTATGTCAGAGACATATTTAGCTTGATTTATAAAAATTCCCTCTGATGATTGTTTTACTTGGAGTCCGAGGAAGAAGGTTAATCTCCCATCATACTCATTTCAAACTCACTCTGCATGAGTTTTTCAAAATCTTTGCACTGTTGTGCATTGGTAGACCCGAAAATAATGTCATCCACATAAATCTGTACAAGCAGAATCTCATCACCTTTTCTTTTATAAAACAAAGTAGTATCGGTTGTACCTCTGTCGTAATCATTATTGAGAAGGAAGGTTGAGAGTCGTTCGTACCATGCTCTTGGAGCCTGTTTTAGTCCATACAGAGCTTTGTCAAGATAATAGACATATTTTGGGTACTTGGAACTTTCAAACCCTGGTGGCTGCTAGACGTATACTTCTTCTTGGATTTCACCATTCAGAAAAGCAGATTTTACATCCATTTGAAAAACTTTGAAACCTCTGTGGGCTGCGAAGGCTAAAAAGATTCTTATAGCTTCGAGCTGTGCGACAGGGGCAAAAGTTTCATCATAATCAATGCCTTCTTCTTGGGGATATCCCTTGGCCACCAATCTCGCTTTGTTTCTAATGACCACCCCATCCTCGTCCTTCTTGTTTCTGAAGACCTGTTTTGTCCTTATTACTTGTTTTCCTCATGGCATATGTACTAGGGTCCATACCTTGTTTCTCTCAAACTGTAGAAGCTCTTCTTGCATAGCATCTACCCAGTTTGGATCATCTAGGGCTTCAGAGATTCTTTTTGGCTCGATCACACTGATGAAATTTGTAAAGAAACAAAAATTAGCAGTGGCTGATCTTGTCTTGACCTTTTCAGAAGGGTCGCCAATTATAAGGCTTGGAGGATGGCTTTTCGTCCACTGTGTTGTTCTTGGAAGATGGTCATTTGAGTCATCTAGTTGAACTTCTATAGGTGCACCCTGTGGTTCTGGTACACCTTCTGTAGTAGATGGAACTTCAGAGCTCGAAGTTGGTTCTTCAGCTTGTGGGATTATTGGAATGATAGTTAGAATCTCTTCTGAAGAAGTTGAGACTGGATCCTCATTTTCCTCTGGTATCGGCTCCTCTGTTGTAGTTGGTGTTTCCAGTACCTCTGTGATAGAGTCTTTGCTTGTGTCATCTTCTGTTGGCTCCCCCTCAACACGTGCATTTGTATGATTCACAGAAGAGGATGAAGTATTTAATGGACCAGTTAGAGATATACCTGACTCAGTCTGGTTGTTAGAAGATGTTTCTCCAAAGGCTCTGACAGCTCCAGCAGAGGGATCAATATCATCGTTGAACATCTCTTCAAATAGCAGATTTAGGTCTGCTTCTCTTGTTTTTGAGATGCCAGAGGATTCCTTCTTTAGACTGAGTTCTGAACTGACTTATTCAGAAGTCTTTTGAAAGGAATCGTCAAAAGACACATTGATCCTTTCTACAATGGTTCATGACCGCAGAAGATAAACTCTGTAGGCCTTAGAGGTGGCAGAGTATCCAATGAACTTGCCTTCATCTGCTTTCACCTCAAACTATCCTCTTGCTTCTCTATCATTTAAGACAAAGCACTTGCATCCAAATACATGAAAGAACTTGATGTTTTGTCGCCTTTTGTTGATCAGATGATACGGTGTTTTGATGTGCCTCTTTACAATGATTGAGCGATTTTGGGTGTAGCAAGCGGTTGATACTGCTTATGCCCAAAAAGACATTGGTAATCCAGATGCTGTCAGCATAGTTCTTGCAGCCTCCACAAGCGTGGGGTTCTTTCGTTCAACCACGCCATTCTGTTGTGGGGTGCGTGTAGCAGAGAAGTTCTGTGATATGTCTTCTTCTGTAAGATAGGCTTCAATGACAGAGTTTTTGAATTCTGTGTCATTGTCGCTTCTTAGTTTCTGAATCCTGCACTCATACAGAACTTGGATTCATTTCATTAAATTTATCAGAATGTTTTGAACATCTGATTTCTTTCTGACAAATTCAACCCATGTAAATCTTGAATATTCATCGATCAAAACAAGTATATATTTCTTGCCACCTAGGCTCTGTGTAGCGATTGGACCGCAGAGGTCAACATGAAGCATGTACAGAGGCCTAGGGCAAGATACATCAGTTTTGCCTTTATGGGAAGCTCTTTTGAGTTTTCCCATTTCGCAAGCAGAGCACAAATGATCTTTATTAAATTTAACATTTGGCAGACCTTTGACTAGATCAAGTTTAACAAGTTTATCTAGAGTATGAAAGTTTAGGTGGCAGAACCTGTTATGCCATAACCAGGCTTCTTCGCTTTTACTGGCAACAAGGTAGAGCTTGTCTTCCTTGTTCTTGGCCCAGAAGTTCATGAGGTAAAGATCGTCTCTTCTTTCGGCTCGTAGAAGTTCGACTCCTGTGTCCTCACCTTGTAGAGAGCAGAAGGTTCTTTTGAACAATACGTCGAAACCCGTATCGCAGAGTTGGCTAACACTGCGAAGATTGTGCTTAAGGCCATCCACATATGCAACTTTGCATACGGTTATGTTTTCCTTCTTGATGACTCCGTAGCCTTTTATATACCACTTCTTGTTGTCACCAAAGGTCACAGATCCTCCATCGAGTTTATCTTTGTAGGAGGATAGTATACCTATGTCGCCAGTCATGTGTCGCGAGCATCCGGAGTCAAGATACCAGATTGGCACATACTGCTTCTGCATGACAATCAGAGACTTTTAGGTTGTTATTCCAAGATCAAACAAGGGTAAAGAGATAAATCTAGAGAGAGAAGTACGCCATCTATTACTCTCAATATGTGAACTGTTAGAATACAAAAGCTTAACACAAGGGTTTATATACCCCTTGACTAGACAAAGTCAAACTACACTTATTACAAAAGCAATACATAATAAGCCTTGATTACAACATAAATGTAGCATTAACAATCTCCCCCTTTGTAATCAAGGGCGCTCGAATCTTCTGTGTTGGCGATTCTTGCCAATCAAAATTTCCAAGCGTCTTAGAGTTTTCCGAAAGTTCAGCCTTGTGTCGATTGTTTCTATTGTTCTCCTCAAAAGTCTGATCTCAACATTATCAACCTGGTAAGAATTTCTTCTTGTCTCCAAGAACTTCTTTATAACTTCCTTCAGTCTGTGATCTAACTGTAATCGGATGATCTTCAAAGTTCCATCAGAATACTTACCAATTTCTTCAAATATTATGAGAAAACGTTTTGTTAGAGCATTGTTGTATTCAAGATTTACTGTAAAGTCAATGTACTGTATGAGTCTATACAGTATTGTAAATGCCTCTATACCTTGTATGTCATGGGTATAAATAGGCTTGTCTAGTTCATTTGTATGTAAAACACTTTAGTAGGCTTTTGTAATCTTTTAGAAACCTTTTGTAATCATTTGAGATCAATACATGGATGACATATTTGCTCTCTAGATTCTCTCTCACTACATTCATATCTTATTGCTAGAGATTTTGGATTTAACAATTGGTATCAGAGCTAAACAGAAGATTCAAGCAGATCGAAGACCAAATTGAAGATTTTTTACACTAAAGCTGAAGAATTCGGATTGGGTGTTCATCACTATTCATCACTGTTCATCAAGAATTCTAACCCTTCTTCATTTACTATTCATCCAGATTTCATATTTTTCATTTTTTGATCTTTTGGATTGATTCTTGACATCATTGCACTCGGATTTGATTCCTAAACATCTTTAATTCTTGGATTAACACCAAAATCTGCACAGAATTTGCAGATCTGATCATTTTATATCATTTTTGTTCGAAAACTTTTTCTACTATTTTTGGATCAAAATTCGATTAAATTGATCGAATTAGGATTTGTGATTATCTAAGAAAGTGTGTGGAATCAAATTTCGAACAAATCTGTGCAAATTTCATAACAATTGATCAAGAATTGAAAAAGTTATGGCTGATTTAGTGATTTTCGTGTTCAGAGTGCAGAATTCGGATCATTCTTGGTGAATTCGGATCATTCATACGGAATTCGGACCATTCAAGGGATTTTCTACTTGATTTTAGTCAATTCGGAGTGTTCTTGATTTTTTACAAGTGTTGAATTCGAACCCTTAAGCATCCGAATTCATAGAATTCGAACCCTTAAGCATTCGAATTCATAGAATTCGAACCCAGTTAGATTCGAATTGAGGAGAATTCGAACCGTGTTAGATTCGAATTGAGGAGAATTCGAACTGTGTTAGATTCGAATTGAGTTAGTAAAGAATTCGAACCAAGGTACATTCGAATTGAGTGAATTCGAACCAAGGTTCATTCGAATTGAGTGAATTCGAATCCTTCTTCGTCCGAATTGGGTGAATTCGAATCCTTCTTGATTCGAATTGAGTGAATTCGAATCCTTCTTGATTCGAATTGGGTGAATTCGAATCCTTCTTGATTCGAATTGAGTGAATTCGAATCCTTCTTCATTCGAATTGAGTGAATTCGAATCCTTATACATCCGAATTCCTGTGAATTTAAAAAAAAAAAAAAAAATTATATATAGTGTATTTCATACATTGTAAGAGCTTTTCAAGAAAAAAATTTATATAAATTTTTTTTTGTAAAGTGTATTTTCATACACTGTCTGCTTGATCTTCTGAACGATCAATTTCTAGCAATTTTCAAAATGGTTTTACAACAAGTTATTGTTAAAAGCAGTGGTGAAGATTTGAAGCAAACTCTGAAAAAGGAGATTCCTCCAATTGCAAAAGTTTTTGTTAAACCAAATGTAAAGTTGCAACAAGTCATTATAACAGAAACATCTGTTAATTCACATGTATCTGTTAAACCAAATAATGAAGTGTTGCAACAAGTCATAATAACAAAAACACCTCCAAAGCCACTTGAAAAAGCTAAGGCAAATAATGGAATTTTGCAACAAGTTATTTTATCAGAAACATCTCCTATATCAGAAACTCCTGTTAAAGATAATGCTTCAAATTCTTCAACTCCTATTTTAAATAAAGCATTGGAAGAAGAAAATGTTGATCTGAAAAGACAAATTTTAGACATTTCTTCTTTAAATGATAAACTTACTAAAAGAATAACTGATCTTGAAGTTTATATTGCAGGTCTTGAAACAAAGAAAGACAAAGACAACTCAAGTCTGCACGATCAAATCGAGAAACTTCAAGAGAAAGTAACAACTCTTAAAAAGGAAAATGCTGATCTGAAGAGCATTGAAGACAGGAGAGAGAAGATTCTTAAAGAAAAGGAAATAATTGAAGTTAATTGTATAAAACTTTCAAAACAAGTTTCTGACTTTGAGAAAGTTTTATTTTTAGAAAAAGACAAGCTCGAAAAAGAAAGAGCTAAATTTGAAACTGAACGCAAATCTTTTGAAATTAAAAGTTCTGAACTTTCCGTGAAAATCTCTGAATTAGAAAATCTTTTGGAAAAGGAAAGAAAAGATTTCACGGAAAAGCAAAATCTCTTTGAAAAAGAAAGTAAAACCCTTAAAAAGAAAAATATGGAAATTTTCAAAGAGATTACTGATAAAAGAAAGTTTTTGGAAAAAGATTTTGAATCGGAACGCGAATATTTTGAAGATGTGATTCTTAATCTTACCAAAAGATTATCTGGTTTATCAGCTGATATTATGAAGGATCAGTTGATCAAATCTGATCTCCAACAGAAATTTGATCTAATTTCTAAAGAGAAAAATGTTTTAATAAACAAAGTCAAAGAACTTGAAGACGTCATTTTTAAATTTGATGTCTCAAAGCAGGCCAGTCATAATTCTATCTTTCAGACTCCATTTGTTGATTCAAATGATTCTGAATGTTCTTTTAAAACTGCTTCAAGTTCAAGTTTTAAAAACATTTCTTCTAAACAATTTAATAGATCAACAGATTTCTCAAAAGGTCGGATTCGTTCAACAAATCTCTTCTATAATCCTCTGTATGATAAATCAGATAACAAAACAAAAGTGCCTAAAGTTAATACTTCCAAACCTGAAGAAGTTCCAGTCTTCAAGAGGGTGAAGATGGAATGGAGAGTAAAAGGCACAACAGTTCCAAAGAAAGAAGTGCCAAAATCATCTGTATTCACATCAAATGCCAAGAAGAACAATGCGCCAAAAGGTAAATCTTCTGCTAAACTTAATCCTAGTCATTCTGTAAATCATCTGATTAGGTTGGCACATAAGAAAATCTGTTGTTCTTACTGTGGATCAAATGACTTTGTGCATAAAGATTATACTTCTTATTGGTATGGTTCTTACAGTATTCCTTGTAAGAAATCAAAACCTAACCCACTAGGACCCAAGTGCCATTGGGTACCAAAATCTGCTTAATCTGTTTTGCAGGTTCTTCATGTGTTGTACTGAATTGTAGATACATACCACACACATGACTGAAAACAGAAGAGAAGCGGCGTATGTTTTAAAGAATATTTGTACCATTAAGGGGGAGACAAAGAAATTTGGCTTTTGAACATATCAGTTCAAAACCCGTGCTTCAACGACTATGGTTTCTAAACATATCAGTTTAGGACCCGTACTTCAATGTTTTTGGCTTTTGAACATATCAGTTCAAAACCCGTGTTTCAACGACTATGGCTTCTGAACAATTCGGTTCAGGACCCGTACTTCAAAGACTAAGACTTCTAAACAAACCAGTTTAGAACTCACACTTATCAGGTAATATCCTTAACTACTATATATTTTTGTTTCAAGGAACAAGTGGCAAAAGGTAACATTGGATTATATTTGTTTCTACTGATTTGAAAACTTGAAACTTAACAAATTTAATTCAATAAGATGAAATTTTCAATTTTCATTCAATGAATTAAATGTGTGCTAAAAGATGATTTTACAAGTGTTTTTGTTTTATCTGAGTTATATTTGTTTCATCTTTCACCTCTGAAATAAATCGAAAGGTCAGCAAAACATGAATGAAATTATGCTGAATGCTCAAAGATATGTGAATCTGGACTTATATAGAATATAATGCTCAAAAAGCCTATTTATCAGAATGATGAATGGAAACGAAAATATGGGGGAAGCACTATGATTAAGAACCAAGTGATTGAGATATCATTCATATTTTGTGATGGAAATTCGAACTTATATAGAATATCATTTAGTTTGAAAGTTTGTGCCTGTGGCCTTTCTGGTTTGGGAGAGTAAGTCCTAAGGGGTGCTCGACACCTAGTCCCTAAGATCAACTGGTCTGGGATCGGCTGACCCAAATCCTGCAATAGAACCAGATAGAAAGCCATGTTCTACTGGTACAAATGGGTTTAAGATATATCGATGTGGCCTTTCTGGTTTGGGAAATTAAGTTCTAAGGGGTGCTTGACACCTAGCACCTAAGGCCAACTGGTCTGGGATCTGCTAACCCAAATCCTTCTATAGAACCAGATAGAAAGTCATGTTTAACGGTGTATCTTATTCTTACTAAACTTTTTGATCAAAAGATGCCAATGAGCACAAAATCAAAAGATGCCAATGTGCACAAATCAAAAGATGCCAATGAGCACAAAAGCAAAGATGCCAATGAGCACACATCTCTTGAAACTTGTGAAAATACAAAGTCGCGATAAACCTGTAAATTTATGAAATTCTGATTTTGGACAAATAGTGTGAGTAGAGCAAAGTATTCTTATATGTTTTAGAATTGCATATGCTTGAAGCTAATCATATTTCGCATGCTAGCACACCAAATAGATTTAATAAAGGGGTTGAAACTGAACATTTTTTAACTTGATATACAATGATGACTTGTTCTTGAATCCAAACACATGCATTTGATTTCATTTGATTGAAAAATCTGTTAAATTTCATTAAGTTGAATTTCTTTTGTAAAGTTTTCAAATGATCAAATGTTAGTAGTTATAAAATGAAGTTCAATGAATTTTATTTTCCTTGTGTAAATTTTTTAAAATTTGTATATTGTGCGTTATTGAAATATATGCATACTTTCAGGGGGAGAAAACAAATTGCTCCAGAATTCTTATTTTGAGGGGGAGCAAGGTTATTCTGTAAGGAGGAGATTGTTAGCAATACTCAAAGACACGACTGAAATTGAAAATGGTTTTCGATGATAATGATGCTCACTTTCATCGAAAAAGGGGGAGAAATGTTTAATTCAATTTCATGTCAAAGATATCTCATGTCTAAGAGCTTTCAAGTCAATGATTCGTGAACAAAGACTGAAGATCAGGGAAGAAGGATCATGTGAAGTCTAAATATTGCTGAATTTGGTTATCTTAGTTCTGAGTGGTTATCGGAATGCGCTTACACCTAAAAGTTCAACAATGTGGATGGTTTCACATCTTTCTGATCCAAACTCTAATCGTTTCTGATTTATCTTGTTCCGAATTGATGGTTCTATATAAAGATATGAAATCCATGTTCAAGACTTGAAGACAATCTGTTGAAGATTGTATTGAAGAAGGTTGATTTTTCAAAGAAAAAGACAATGACTTTTCATGTTTGTCTGAAGATTCTTCAAAGCTGAGTTCTTAAAGAGTGTCAAAGCATATAGTTCGCCGTGAACTAGTAGAGATAAAGCTATTTGAAGATGGTTTGATAGAGTGTCTGTTTGAGAAGATTGACTTTACAAAAAGCTGAAGACTGCTGTTATTTTTTTTAAATCTTGAATCCAAAGGGGGAGATTGTTAGAGCATTGTTGTATTCAAGATTTACTGTAAAGTCAATGTACTGTATTAGTTGTGATTGCCTTTATACCTTGTATGTCATGGGTATAAATAGGCTTGTCTAGTTCATTTGTTAGTAACACTTTAGAAAGCTTTTGTAATCTTTTAGAAACCTTTTGTAATCCTTTGAGCTCTATACATGGATGACATATTTGCTCTCTAGATTCTCTCTCACTACATTCATATCTTATTGCTAGAGATTTGGGATTTCTCACGTCTGACACCTAATTGATCTCTATACACAATCCCATAAGGGTCTTCTACAACAGAAAATAGAGGATAGTTGTCAATGTTCGGCAAATCTCTATCAGGTCTTCTCACATTGACTACTGGCTGGAAGCTTTCAACAGCAAGTTGGAAGTCAAAGAATCTACAGAATCTGACTTGACGGCGTAAGAATCGCTTGACTGCTTCCAGAGCCCTGAGGATATCATCAGTACGAATAGGCATGTCTCGAAATTGATGATAGATTACCTCAAAGTCATCAATAGATAGATCATTAAAGTCTGCTTCAGAGAACCGATACTTCTGACAATCTTGACGTTCAACATAAAATATTGGATACCAAATTCTGACAAAGTTAGCTATCTCCACCTTAAGTACCCTTACGATTCCATGCTTCGAGAACACCAGAAGTCTTCCTTGACGAATACACTTAATGAACATCAGATATCCGTACTGATACCAATCAGGATCCTTTTCAATACCCAGAATTGCATGAATATTCACTATTCTTCTTTTCTTGACATAAAAATTCCGTTCAGTGTCTTCAAGAAAAGCAGACCTCATTCTGGTTACTTGGTATCTTTCTTCAAGTCTTTGCATTCGTTGCTGTCTATTCAATGCGGGACCTGGTTGAAGAATGCTAGGTGGAACATTTAGAGGTGGATCAGGAATTTCTGAGTTAGCTCTAGACGACTCAACCTGAATAAATGTACTTTCTGAAGTAGTGGTGGTCGGAACTGGAACAACAGGAACAACCGGAGAACTTGGTTGAACTGGAACTTCTGGATCTTGAACTGGAGAAAGTGCTAAAGGAGATTGGTGACGAATATCTTCATTGTCTAATAAATCTCCATAAAGCATGTTGACAACTTCATTATCTTTCTCATCAATTTCAACATCAACTTCTGTGTCAGATATAACTATGATATCATCTTGATCTTCTTCTTTAATCTTCCAAAACTTTTCAAATTTCCTTTGAACATCATCATCAGAATCAATCTCAACATAGTTAGAGAAGAAATTATGCATAACATCAAAGTCTTCAGACTCATGCACGTTTGAAGTCTCCGAACATCCAATCGATACAGGTGCAGAATCTGAATCAACATATACAACTAGTTGCAGATTATTTATGTTCACGAGCTCAACATAGTTAATATCTGAAGCCATAGCCATCAAATCAACTTCATTTAATAACTAATCAACTAGATTTTCCGGATCAACTTCTTCATCTCTTTCCTCATTCGCCCTTTCCTCATTCACCCTTTCTTCAATAACATTTTCAGTTGTCTCTTCATTCACACTTTCTTCAACTCTTCGTCTCTTAGAATTCTCCCCCTCATGATCTTGATGACTCGGATCATCTTGGTCATGTCTACGCTTAAGAGACGAACTAGCAGCAAATTGGCAAGTTTCTTCATGTTTAGCCACTCTTTCAGAAAGCGTAGAAAGAGCATTTGACATCAACTTTAAGCCATTCTGAATTTCAGTAAAACCATCTTTAATCTCAGTTCTGAAAGATTGGAACTCATTCACCAATTTAGATACGCGAGGATCAGGAACAGGTGCTGGAGTAGAAGTAGAAGGCGGGGGCGGAGTCGGTTGAAAATTTCGAAGCAGAGAAATAAGATCTTTATCCTGATACTCCGGAGGAGACATAGATAATAATCGCACGTAGAGCATATCAGAAAGTTCTGAAATCGGAATATTCTGAATACCCTGTTGCGAAGAAGGTGGGGCTTGAACTGAAGACTGAATTGGCGGTTGAGAAACTGGTCGACTTGAAGGCTCCCGAATAACAACACCCGTCGGTCGTCTAAATGGAATATCAACTGGAATCTTAGGAATATCTGATACTTTCCCTTTACCCTTCAGCATCGCCTTCATTTTGAGTAACTACTCATTCTTTTCGGCATCCATTCGGTCATTCATCGTCTTCAATAGCTCATCAAGTGTCATTGAGCCCGACATTCCTTGAACTGTCATAGTTGCTTCTTGACCTGTGATATTTCTATCAGATGATCTAGTAGCTCGAAGATCAAGTTCATCTACCTCAAAATTTGCCACATTTGTATTTATCGGAACGGTATCTGACGTGTCAACTGTATTACCTTCCGATAAATTTCTTCCAGAAACATGTGTGGCCTCAACTGTAGATTCTCGAAAAACAGATTCACCAAAATCAATATCTCCACCATTTCCACTATTATCATCATTATCATAATTTGTATCATCCGCTCCGTCATCACCATCATCACTTTCAGAACTACTTGATTCAGCATCATCTTTACCTTGTGCTTGTTGTTCTTATTGTTCAGTCTCTTCTTGAACATTCTGTTCTTGAATATCTATTACATGCTCTTCACAATAATCAATTATGTTGGAACCCAGATATAACAAGTAACAACAATAATAGCAATAATCCTTGTATTTGATTGATAAAGAGAAGTGTTGGTCCCGAAGGGTTATACAAGTTTGTAGAAGGGGGGTTGAATACAAACACACAGATTTTACTTTTCTAAATTGTTTATTGATAAATCATTAACAATTTACAGCTTGTTGCGGAAACAAGATTAAGGATAAATCCTAAATCTAAACAAGTTGGAACACTAAGTTTCTTGCACTAAGAAGGAGAAGGAGATTACTAATAAAAACCTATCTCAAGATAAGAAGGATGAACTTGTCCAGAGTTAGCAGGTTACTTCAAAATGAAGTGACTTCATCTTCATATATACTGCATGCATTTAATGCATGGCAGTATACACTTTACACGTAGCAGCAGCTGATTGGTTGCATGTCATTGACCTTTGTTGACAACCTTAGTAGCCGCATGTTGAACAGTGTAGTATCAGAGTGGTTGTACGATTTCAGACAATAAGGAGGTTCTGTTCTGACATATCGTACGGAGTCGTGCAAGGGTGGATGAGACAAAAAGTACGTTGTACGGAAGACTTCATGATCAGCTTTCGTTGAATCAAGGCTTTATCATATTTTATCAGTGAATGATAGAGTTCAGCGATAGCTAAAGTCTTGTACTTGATACTTCACGTTGATTGGACAAATCTGAGTCTTCGCTGATCCGCATCAGTTCATTAGGAGACTTGTCGCTGGTTCTTGAGCTTTATCTTCGACTTCAGCGTAGAACCTTTGTTAACGTGAAACTTGTCTTCAGGGATCATAAGTAAACAACTAACTTATCAGCGATCACCATAGGTACTGAACAGACTCAGAGTATTATGGTGAACAGTTTCGCTGAATGTTTAATCTAAAGAGCGAGAGTTCCTATCAGCGGTACTGGAAGATCTTAGTACTTATCAGCGATAGTGAAACTCTGATACATATTGTTTACTTACAATTTTCACTAAGTATATAAGAGAGGGTCATTATCAAATCACTGAGGGTTTGGATCAACCAGAAGAGTTTACAATATATGAAAATGAAGAACAACTCTTTCTTACAACTTTTTTTACTCTCTCTTTTTGTACGTATATATAAACTAACAAAGATATACTTTGAGATATTTAGAGATATTTTCTAAAATATCTTTTTAACAAGACTTTATAGCCAATACAACAATTGGTTATTTACACTTTTAGCCCTTGACACTCAACAAATACAAATAAGTCCTTGACCCTATTTCTTAATAAAACATTCATGTAAATTAGGGGCTAATTAAAGCTAACAATCTCCCCCTAATGTTTTATAAAGAAATCATCATCTTGTAGTCTCCCCCTTGCATTCTTTAGAGGCGTTGGAGTGTCAATCTTAAAGTCTTGTAAGAGTCTTCTTTTCCTGATCTTCCACAATTTCAATTGCTTCAATTCTTTCTTTAACTCCCCCTTAATCGTTGCCTACTCCCCCTTGAATGTTGCTTTACTTTTCAGATCCCAGTTATCTCCCATAGATTAAACTCAAACAATCAGAGAACGATTTAAAGTGTGGAAGCTTGTATAACCAGCTTGAGTAAAAATCGTTGGTAGATAAACTGATAAGGTGGTTGAGTAGCAAGCATAGTCAGCTCATGAAGATCTGCTTTCAAAAGACAATAAGTAACCAGGGGTAACAGTTAACACAGAAGCACATAGCAACTGTTATCGCAACAATTAAAATAATTGTGTGGCCTATATTCAGAGTTGACATTTATGAAGCTCTGATAGGACTTCCAGTTATCATAGAAGTAGAATTATAAAATTAAACTTCTCAAACTGTTCTGGCAATATCACATAGATATGCATGTGGAATCACAAAGATTCGTGATATTGTGTGGAAGAAAAATAGAATATTATCTATTAGGCTCAAAAGTGTGTAAACTGTTTGGACATAACAGGTGTCCACAGACTCAATGTGCATGAGTGAAGTGTGAAGGTGGGGCAAATTTCCTTCTTTTCAATATCCAACCTTCCAAATAAAGATCAGATAGCATATGTGCTGCTTCCCCGTGGAAAAGTGAAGTATTTCCCTGTTGAGAAGGAAATAAGTAGCTAGTGGGGTTAATACAATAGTTGGCATGGGCTAATTGCCTGTTTCAATGATAATCACCAAAGAGTCGTGATAAATCAGTAATGTGGCTTGCCCGACTCAGAAAAAGATAGTGCAGAGTTGTATATTTCTTTTGACTCTGTTCTCACACCCTCTTTCTTTTTATCATGTAACTCACATCTAACCAAACTCTCTTTTCAATTTTTACCTCTTAAGCACAATGAGAAAAACTCAGAGAGTTATCTCCCCCACTCTTTGATGTAGACCCTTCACCTCTTAAACACTCAGGGTTTACTTCTTTGGTAGGAAACACAGGTTTAAGTGAATCCATAGAAGTGCTATATATGCTCAAACATTGATCCCGTGAAAATTGTTGTCCTAAAGATTGTATTGTTCCACACACTGACTCTTTGAAGTCTCAGAAAAGCATTTAAAATCCAAACTTCTATAGCAGATAAAGCATTTTAGCATGTAGAAGTGGTTTGACCATTTGAAAGAGGTTTTATCATTCTAAAGATGGCCTTTCTCTAAAAATGATAATGAGTTTAAAGATTTAGAAATTTTACCTTTATACGAACATGGTCAGATCGGATTTATTTTCTCCCCCTCAAGTTGAGCAGTAAATTTCATTTAGGCTCAATTTGTAATCAGATATCCTGTAAGAAAAAAGTGTTGGTAATCATCTTTGATGATTCCACATTTGTTAGGAATATCCAGAAACACAGTTAATTCAAATTAAAAGGAAACATGGTGCTGGGGGTTAGAGATTAGAAATACCAGTCAAAGTCTGATCTGTTGAGGTACTGGTCCTACACTGCTGTGTGTAGAAGCATCGAGAGAACACCGTTCTTGAAAGCGGAAGGAGCATGAATTAAATGCAATGCTTTCGGTCCAGCACCTTACAGCAGACTTTGAAGCTGTTTTCGGCATATCAACACACATAATATGAGAAAACGCAAAGCATCAAAGTCGTGCGTCTGTGAATTATCTTTCCAATGCAACTGGAATCGAGTAATTTGGAGCACCGAGTCAAAAGTTATGCGCATGTTTCTGAAGCAGCGCAACGCTGACAGCAAGTAAACAAAAATCGGGCTCTGAGGTTGAGTCACAGAGGTTCAGTCCACAGAAGCTCTGTCGGATTTCACAGAGGCTCTGTGGTGAACAGTACCACAGAGGTTGGTCGGCAGAGGTTGGGCGGCAGAGGTTGATCGTAGTGCCGACGGAGCTCTGATGATGATTTTAGTTAAACACCTCTGTCCAGCAGATGTATACTGATTTTAGCAGAGGTTCTGACCAAGAAGAACACCGATTCAGACCAATCTCAAAACACGAGAATTGTTCATCTGTGTCTTAGGAATCCAACGCATCTGGACTCATCAAATTTGGAGCTTCGAGGAGGGAGTTCTATTGAAAATACGACAGGTGCGCAAAACTGACAGCAAGAACTAAGACGTTGCGCTATGGGCTCTGAGGTTCGGTCGCAGAGGTTCAGTCCACAGAGGCTCTGTCGGTTTCACAGAGGCTCTGTGGTGAACAGTACCACAGAGGGTGGTCGCAAAAATCTGAGCCAAAGTATGAGTTGTCGCCAGAAGTTGGTCTGAGTGGTCGACAAAAAAATGATCGTGGCTTGACAAACGCCTAACAAAGGCTCTGCAGAGGTTTGGTCGCGGCTCGACAGAGGTTGTCGCTGCTCGGCAGAGGTTGGTCGCGTGCGGCAGAGGTTTGTTCGTGTGCGGCAGAGGCTTGGTCGCGTGCAGCAGAGGCTTGGTCGCGTGCGGCAGAGGCTTGGTCGCCGCTCGGCAGAAGCTTAACAGTAGTGTTACACTTACTTTGACACTGATTTAGACTATTTTACCTCTGGATTTTGCAAGAACTCAAAAGACAAACATTTTTTATTTGTTTGTTATATATTTATATCATCTTGAATCACCTCTTTTCGAGCTCGTACGACAAAGATATGGTTGATTTACCACAGTCGCGCAGATCTGTCCATCAGCTTTCCATCAGCACACTGTTGTCAACTTCAACGATGCATATGACCCTTATAAATTTCGAATCTCTGAATTCTCAAAACATTAAAATTGTTCATCTGTGTCTTAGGAATCCAGGACCTTTTGAATCGCATCAATCGGTGTCTTAATCAGTGAGATATGATCAATTTACTACGGCATCGCAAATCTGCCAGCATGCTGTCATAGTACTTGATTGTTGTGCACCGAAATCAATTGCCTTTGAAGGATGAGTGTTAAACCCTAAAGATCAATCAAGATAGAGAAGATGTGAATTTGTCATCCATTGATCAAGAACACTGTATACAAGATATGAGTTCTGCACTTTCTCTCTCTAAGATATGAATGTGAATTAAGAGAATGTTTCTAAGAGTCCCCTAAACTAACACACAACAAAACCTATTTATACTAAACACAATACAAGGTGTAAACAACACAATACAACTCAATACATTGACTTTGACTTTGACCTTTCTATATTTAAACCTTGAAGACATATTGCACTAACAATCTCCCCCTTAGATTCAAGGTTTAAACAAATGCGATCAGCAAGCTTTAGCTTTCTTGAATCTTCGGACTTCATCAAAGCTTGTCAAAGTCAAAAACGTCATCCAATCTTCAAACGGCAAATAACGAACTTCTTTCTTCGAACAGGAGAATATGAATCTTCACACAAAGCTTTTTAATACAAGAAGCACAAGTTCAAGAAAAAGAGATCACTGAAAGGATCAGTCGATTTTCCTCAAACTCTTGAAGAATTCTCCATTGACTTGAGAATTTCATTCTTCAGTGTCGATCTTCATAAACGCGCGAGTTCAAAAGAAAGAGATCACTGAAATGATCAATCGATTTCTTAAAAACTCTTGAAGAATAAAACTCCCCCTATCCTTTCTTGAAACGACGTCTTCTTTCTACAAATCTCCCCGTTGACGTTAAAACGAATCTTTGATTTTAAACTTTCTTTGACATGAAATTGATGTAGACATTCTCCCCCTTTTTCGATGAAAGTGAGCATCACGAGCATCGAAAATCTTTTCAATTTCAGTCACGGACAATCTCCCTCTTCAAAAACATTTCTTCCCCTTGAAAAACACGAACAATCTCCCCATAAGCGAAAGATCTTGCTCCCCCTAAAAATAAGAATTATAGAGCAAATTCATTTTCTCCCCCTGAAAATTTGCATAAAATTTCATCAGCGCACAATTTAACAAACTTATATAAAGAAAAAAAATTCATTGAACAACATTTTATAACTACTAACATTTAATCATTTGAACACCAAACAAAAGAAATTCAACTTAATGAAATGTAACAGATATTTCCATCAAGTGAAATCAAATGCATGCGTTTGGATTAAAAAACAAGACATCATCGCATATCGAGTTACAAAAGTTCAATTTCAACCCCTTTATAAAATCTATTTGGTGGACTAGCATGCGAAATATGATTAGCAACAAGCAAATGCACCTCTAAAACCTATAAGAATACTTTGCTCTTACTCACACTATTTGTCCAAAAACAGAATTTTCACAAATTTACAGGTTTATCGCGACTTTGTATTTTCCCCAAGTTTCAAGAGATGTGTGCTCTTAGGCATCTTTTCATATTGTACACATTAGCAACTTTTATTATGTGCTCATTGGCATCTTTTATAATCAAACAGTTTATTAAGGCTAAGATACACCGTAAACGTAACTTTCTAACTGGTCCTATAGCAGGATTTGGGTCAGCCGATCCCAGACCAGTTGGCCTTAGGGGCTAAGTGACAAGCACCCCTTGGAACTTACTCTCCCGAACCAGAAAGGCTACATCGATATACCTTAATCCCATCTGTACCAGTAGAACATGGCTTTCTACCTAGTTCTATAGCAGGATTTGGGTCAGCCAATCCCAGATCAGTTGATCTTAGGGGCTAGGTAACGAATACCCCTTGGGACTAAATCTCCCAAACCAGATAGGCCACAGGCACAGACTATCAAACTGAAGGATTTTATTATATACATATATATATATAATATTTTTTTATAGCATCTCAATCACTTGGTTCAAAAACGTAGTGCTTCCCCCATATTTTCGTTTCCATTCATGATTAAAACGAATAGGCTTTGTGAGCATTGTATTCTGTATAAGTCTATATTTACACAATTTTGCGCTTATATCAAAATCTCAAACATGTTTCGCTGACCTTTCGACTTATTTCAGAAGCGAAAGTAGAAACAAATATAACTCCGACGATACAAAAATGCTCGTAAAATCATCCTTAACACGCATTTTATTCATTGAATGAAAAATTGAAGAATTTCACTTCATTGAATTAAATTTGTGAAGGTTCAAACTTTCAACGTTAGTAGAAATAAAATATAACACAATGTTACCTTTAAGCACAGGTCCTAAAAATAGAAAGATATGACAGTGAAAGGATATCACCTGATAAGTACGAGTTCTAAACTGCTATGTTTAGAAGTCATAGCCTTTGAAGTACGGGTCCTGAACTGAATTGTTCAGAAGCCATTACCGTTGAAGTGCGGGTTTTGAACTGATGTGTTCAAAAGCCAATGTCGTGTATCTCTCTCCCCCTACAATATACCGAAAGATTAATCAATTCTCACATGTATATATAAAAGGATAGAAAACTCCCAGAAATTTTGTGATGTTCAATATAAATTTTGAATGCACAAGTACTTCATCTTCCGAGAGTTCAACGCTTGCCTCTAAATCTGCAAAACAGATTAAGTTGATTTTGGTACCCAACGTGTCTTGGGTCCTGACACGTTAAGCGGAGCTCTATAAGAAGGAAAATGGTAAGTACCATACAAATATTGAACATAATTATTATTAACAAAATCATTATTTCCGCAATAAGAATTAACAAAAGAATTAACTTTCGTTGTAAAATTCTTATTTGGAAATGATGATTTTGGTACATCTTTTCCTGGAAATGTACCTTTTACCTTCCATTGCATGTTGACTCTTTTGTAGGAAGGAAGATTAGCATAGTATTTGGAAGACATATCCACAGAATGCTCGTAGAAAATGTTAGAAGGACGCATCGAACATTCTGAAAAACACTCGGAGTTGTTGAACGACCTCACTTTGTCTTTTAAGGCATTTCGTTCCTTTGTCATCAACTCGAGCTTCTTCCGAATATCACAATTCACCCTCTTTTCCTTCATGATATCTGTAGATAAACCCGCCAAGTTCTTCGTGAGCTTCTGAATTTCTTGCTGAAATATCTTCCGTTCTACAGAAAAATCATCCTTCACGCTCCTTACTTGAAACCCAGCTTTCTTTCTCTTTTCTAACTCACTTCTTTCCAAATCCAACTCCTCTTGCAGTTCAGAAATTTTCTCTGAAAGCTTCCCATTCTTTACTTCAAACTCTTTCCTTTTAACCTCAAACTCGGCTCTTTCCTTCTCCACCTTTTGCTTCTCTAAAAATAATATTTTCTGAAAATCTGAGTTCTGCTTGGAAAGTCTTTGAAATTGGAGTTCAAAAGCTTTGTTATCTTCACAAGCTTTAGTCTTCATCTTCAATTCCTTTTCAAGATCCGAAATTCTTAGAGCTAGACCCTCTCTTTCTTTCTTATGTTTTTCTCTTTCATCTTTTATTAATTTTTCTAAATCTGATAGTCTCTTTGTAAGCTCAGTAATCTTCTCAGAATCTTCTATCACATCCTTCATGTCTTCCTTTTTCTCTAAATCAACTTTCTTTTCTTCCGCTTTTGACGATTCCTCTTTGTGAATTTCTGATGTTGTCTGATTTGTATCCTCCTTATCAGCATTCTTCACTTTCTTTACCCTGAAATCAACATACGATCCATGCATTAGCTTCGTTAATTCCTTCCAACACAACATAGGATTAGTTTTGAAAGCATTTAATCGAGCACAAGTATATTGTGGAAGTTTGGAAATAACAAGGATCAAATATGATGTTGCATCTTTATCAGCTCTCTTCCGATATATCTCTTCTTTAGTAAAATCTTCTTCCCGTTTATAAAGGATCAACGGGCCTTCGGTGAAAGATTTTATCATTAAATCTCCATTTTCTCTTTTCGAAATGAAATCCATGAAGTCGACCGTCCATTTCACAAAATCCGAATCCTTGTTAAGCATCGGAGGACGATTACCTGAAGCTTGATAAGCCATCGTGATCTAAACAAAAATGCTTAAACAGAACAGATCAGAAAAACAGTAACCAAACAGAAAGGTCTGAAATGAACAATTCAGAAAATTTGACTAAGTATCAAAAATCGCAAGAGTCGTTGCGAAATACTCAAAAGTCACAGATAAGTGGCTTGCGAAAAGTTGAGATTTGCGTAGGAGTGGTATACAAACAGCTTGAGGTTTGCGTAACAAAGGCTTACGAAAAATTACTGTTTTCGTAAGAATAGCTTGCGAAAACCAGTGTTACACGAAAGAAAACCCTTGAGATCTGGTGCAGAAAATCTGTTAACCAATCTTGCGAAAACCGAAGTATACGAGATCTGGAAGCAGTCAAGCAAGTAGCTTAAACTAATTAAGCAAGCAAGCAACTAGGTGAAACTAATTCAAAGCAAGCAAACGTGTAGGTGAAAATTAATTGAAGCAAGCAATCATGTAGCTGAAATTAACAGGTATTCGCAATAGAGACACTTGCGCAAACCATGAAGCAAGCATTCATGTAGCTGAAATTAACTAAGTCAGGTATTCGCAATAGACACTTGCGCAAACCATGAAGCAAGCATTCATGTAGCTGAAATTAACTAAGGTATTCGCAATAGACACTTGCGCAAACCAAGAAGCAAGCATTCATGTAGCTTGCGAAAACCAAGAAATTAGTAAGAAGCAATCATTCATGTAGCTTGCGCAAATCTCATTCAGCAAGAATTTCCCATTTAGTTGCTTGTGAATTATATGGAAACACACACATAGACACCTCTTGCGATTAATTTTCTGCAAAATCACAAACTCAACCAACAAAATTAATATCACCAATTAATGATCAAACTAAGCAACAAACAACTTTTATCAACATCTCATTAACAGAAACGGATCAAAAACTCAGATCTGAATCATTTTATCAAGAACACCTCAAGAACATGAAGAACACCAAAAATTCAAATTTTCTAAAAATGAGATTTAGACATCAATACTTGAATTTTATGGATGATTCATGTCCAAAAACAATTTTTAGGAAGGATTTTGCACAAAAACGAATCAAAACACCAACAAATTGCAAAATCACTCTTAAAAAAAATTCACAGACAAGATTTCTCAAAAACACAAAATTTTCTAAATCTTCAAATTGACTCTCAAAAACTCGAAATTAATCAACTAAAAGTTGAAGATATGTTAGAAAACAAGTTTCTAACACAAAGATGTAATCCAATTTCGCTGAAAATCACTGAATCAAAATCTGATAAACTGATCAGAATTCTTGAAATCCTTCAAATCGATCCTCAAAACGATGAAATTAGCCTTCGATCCTTGAACGAAAAGTGTTCCTCTATCAAAAACGAATCCAACGAACTAAATATTGATCAAATTCGACCAAGAATCACACAAATTTGACAAAAATCCAAGAAAACGAGATTTTCTTGAAAAATCAAGTAAATCGATCAAATTTCCTTGAGAATTCTGCAAATTTGATGTGTTAGATCAGTAGAAATTCTCCTCTAAATCTTGAATCTGCTCTGATACCAATTGTTTATCCAAGATCTTCAATAACGTGCTCTGATACCAATTGTTAAACCCTAAAGATCAATCAAGATAGAGAAGATGTGAATTTGTCATCCATTGATCAAGAACACTGTATACAATATATGAGTTCTGCACTTTCTCTCTCTAAGATATGAATGTGAATTAAGAGAATGTTTCTAAGAGTCCCCTAAAGTAACACACAACAAAACCTATTTATACTAAACACAATACAAGGTGTAAACAACACAATACAACTCAATACATTGACTTTGACTTTGACCTTTCTATATTTAAACCTTGAAGACATATTGCACTAACAATGAGTCTTAAACTGAGTGTTTAAGAGTCCAATGTCCAGTGAAGTGTAAGTCCTTAACAGATGTATTAAGGAGTCCATATACCTGCAGGACAGATCAAAGAACTTTTGGTACCCATTTCCAAATGGGTCCTATTTTGTTAGGATTTGCATGAAACGCTTTGTTGATCTTGTCATGCACAACGGAAACAAATGGCTTTTGAGCATTTTGAACAAGTGAAGAGCCTTTGACAATCCAAACCATTTTCACTCTTTTAAAACCTTGATTAACTGATCGATCTATCCTACGATCATAGAAAGAATGAGAAGTAAAAATCTGATTTGTTGAAAACTTGTTTGGCTTAATGAACTCTTTTGTTTTAACAGAACTTTCAGAATTTATTTTGAAAACCAAAGCATTCCGTTCTTTGTTGCACATATCAAACTGTGATAGTAAATCAGATTTCAACTTCCGCTCTTTCCTAATCTCAGCAGATAAGTCACTGAACCTTGTTGTCAATCTCTTCACTTCAGATTTAAGATACAATTTTTCTCTTTCAAAATCCTCTTTTTGACTAAATTCTTGAAATCTTTGAACCTTCAACTGTTCAGATTCTTTTCTTTCAAAATCAGACTCGTTCCTCTCTTTTTCAAGAGTTTTCTGTAATTCTGAGATTTTGCAAGAAAGCTCCATAGATTTTGTTTCAAAAATAGTTTTCTCCTTTTCAATCTTCTCTCTTTCATAAATCACAAGTTTTTCGAAGTCAGAAATCAGTTTAGAAAAACTGAAACATTTAAGTTCAAGTCGTTTCTTCTCTTCTTCAAAAACAATCTTAACTTCCTCAAACTTCTCTTTCTCCTTTTCACAAAACTTTTTAGACTCAAAAAGTTTCCTTTTCAGTTCAAGATTTTCACAGTTTAGGAGTTTACCTGATTCTTCAAGCTTAGCAATCTTTTTTGAATCAATCAGAATACTTTTGTTCTTTTCCTCCAACTCTTTCTTAAGATTAGGAATAATTTTGTGAAAGTTGGAACTAAGTTTAGAATAGTATATATAATCTGCATCACAACTAAATCTTAGTCTTGACATATTGTTACTTGAAAGATGATCGTTGATCGGTGTTACTTTGATGAATAAAACTTGCGGAAGAAAAATCAGAAATTAAAACCGATTGATGATTGTTTCACCCGAAAAGTTAATGCACTACGACGAAAATAAAAACGATACCTTCTGGACCTCAAACGATTAATCCTACCGTTCAGAATGTAGAACAGAGTGTCGTAAAGCTGTTGTCCAAATATCGCGACGATCTGACGGTGCAAACTTTGGGAAAAGACAAATCGGTTCGCTGCGTTTTCCAGAAAATTCAGTACGAAATTTCTTGCTTTTTCTGCTTTCGTTCGATTTCTTCAAATCACCGATTCTGCTCTGATACCAATTGTTGGAACCCAGATATAACAAGTAACAACAATAATAGCAATAATCCTTGTATTTGATTGATAAAGAGAAGAGTTTACAATATATGAAAATGAAGAACAACTCTTTCTTACAACTTTTTTTACTCTCTCTTTTTGTACGTATATATAAACTAACAAAGAGATACTTTGAGATATTTAGAGATATTTAGAGATATTTTCTAAAATATCTTTTTAACAAGACTTTATAACCAATACAACAATTGGTTATTTACACTTTTAGCCCTTGACACTCAACAAATACAAATAGGTCCTTGACACTATTTCTTAATAAAACATTCATGTAAATTAGGGGCTAATTAAAGCTAACAAATTACCTCTTCATCTTCTGGATCTGCATAATTCCGAATCAGCTCTGGAGGAATAGGCATAAAATTATCAAACGTACGTTTCTGCCTGTTGATATAACTCATTTCAAAATCAGGAGCTTGAGCCCAGTTATGTCTTCTTGGAATATCTCTATTACTCCTTAGCATGCTACAGACAATTACCTCCATAAACCGAATAAATGGTATAAACTTCCGTTCCTTGAACGTGCCTTTAGAATACACAAGTTCACACAACTCGGTCCAAAAGATAAGAGCATAATCCACATGCAAATCATGTATAATAGCATGAAAAAGACGTAAGTAGTGAAGACTACCGTTATCTGTACCAGAATGTTTGGAAGTCAAACATCTGTTGATGACTGAGCACAACGCATACCAGACTGGTGGAAGACGAGCCTTCTCGAATTGACTAACCATAGTCAAAGTGCCAACATATCCTAAATCTCGAATCCCAGCTAAAATCTCTTCTTCCGGAGGATAATCATCAATATCTATGTGTCCCGATCTCGAATCAGCTTCTGGAAGACGGAGTAATAAACGAAGACGACGATAATCCAGAAAAGTCTCAAACTGATCTATCTGAATCGAGAATCGAGGTGGTGAAGCATTATCTATCTTTCTGATCGAGTGCCGGGCTTGATGCAGATAAACTTCAGGAATTCCATGACGTGCCGTTAACGCATATCTGATTGGATGACCTCGAAGAATGGAAAGCATAATCGGATGGATTCTCACTCTGTCAAGATTGACATAGTGATTGTTTGGCTTGTAAGGCAAGACATACATTCCGCGTGGAAAAACATCTTCCGGAGAACTCCTTCTGGCAGACAAATCAGCACCCGAAGAAAGAACAGAAGGAAGAGGTTGATCTCGAGAAGCATGATCAGATGGTTGATTCTCATCCTCGTGAACCTGATCATCTGGATTGTCATTTGAATCCATGTATCTCCTAAGAAATATACAAACAAAGTATTAGTAGAAAGTAAGAAACAACTATATAAAAAGAATAAAGGAAAGAAAAAAATTTGACATAAAAAAATCCTAAGTATAAAATGCGCTAAGGACAGAGGCGCAAAGTGAAAATTGCGCGAGCTGATGAAACGCAAAGGAAGAAACGCATGACCTGAAGTGGCGTAATGCAGAGTTAGTCAAAAAAATAGAAGAAAATCGCCATAGGCTGTGGCGCAAAGTATGAATTGCGCTACCGACTGTGGCGCAATTCTCACTTGATGACATATATGAAAAACGCGATTTTCAACCAATCGAAACAAATCAAAAATTAGGGATCCTAGAAATGTTTAAAAGCATCGAATCAACATATAAACATAATGTGAGCATAAATCAATCCTAAACAAACTCAAATGAAACCCTAATTTCAACTAAAACACTGAAATCGATGAGCACTGCCAAAGATGAACAATCGCACAAACAGAGTCGATTATTTCACAAATCGATTGAAATGTATGAACAATTAAATGAAATCGATCATTAGCACAAGAAGAAAGAATCGAAATCTTACCTGAATGATGAACACTGAATCAATTGACACACAGGAAATGGGTCGCGAGAAATTCCAGAAAAAAATCGCAATAGAAAGTGAAAAATGAGTCAAATAAGGTCAACAAGAATTTAAACCCTTTTAAAACCTTATTAAAACCAACTTTTAATGAAAATTCAAAAAAATACTGAAATTAAGAGAATTGCGCCACCTAAAGTCGCGCAAATCTAGATTTGCGCCACTAAGGGTAGCGCAATATGTTCTTGAAGTATTTTCGAAATTTTCAAAAAAAATGATTTCTCGTATATTAGACTCATTTCACTCCCCCTACACAAATGCATTATATACTCTCAGGTTAAAATAGCATTTGGAGAACTTACCTGAAGAAAATCTCAAAAACCCATACCTGTTCGATCTTTGTATTTTCGGATACGTACCATTCATCAGAAAATGCTCCCCCTCAAATGAAGAACCTATGATATTTCTTCCCTTCAAAATAATAATCCATGAACTCTCTCCCCCTCAAAAATAACTTAGCTTTTGAACTCACCCCCCTCAAAATTAGCATAACTCCACACATCACAGTATGAAACATTTCACGTAAAACATTAGTAATGGAAACTGAAATACTTTAAATTATATAACATAACTACTAACTATAGAATGTTTGAACACGGAACAAATAAAATTCAACTCAGTGAAAGTAGACATGTTTTTTCAAGCAAATGACATCAAATGCATGCTTTTGGATTCAGAAACAAGTCATGCTTGCATATCAAGTTACAATTTGTTTAGTTTCAACCTCTTATTAAATCTATTTGGTGTGCTAGCATGCGAAATATGATTTGCAACAATCAAATGTACTTCTGAAACCTATAAGAATACTTTGCTCTTACTCACACTATATGACGAAATAAGAATTTCCACAAATTTATAAGTTTATCGCGACATCGTAATTTCCCCAAGATATAAGAGATGTGTGCTCATTGGCATCTTTTATTTTGTGCACATTGTCATCTTTTATTTTGTGCTCATTGCCATCTTTTTATCAAAGAGTTTATTAAGACTAAGATTGTGGATCCCAGATTAACAAGTAACAATGAATTTGAAGCGATTAATCCTTTATTGATTGAATGCAGAGAGTTACAAGATTAGAATGATGAACAAACTCTCTCTCTCTTAACACTGTTAAGCGCACGGCTAATCTCACTACTACTAACCTAATTACCACTCAAATCACACATTAAATACCAAGGGCTTGACAGGCCCAAGCCCATTAGCCATAAAGCCCATGATCTTGAGAGGCTTTACAAACAAATAAATAACACTAATTATTTCTTTATATCACTTTCTATTTTATAGGACATTTAGTCCTAACAATCTCCCCCTAAAGTTATATAAAGAAAAAATACGAACTTGAACTCTTCCGATCTTGATCTTCTCTTCGTCTTGAATCTTTGAAGCACTTTAGTGTTGCTTGTCTTCTTATCTTTCACGCTCCCCCTTGAAATATGCTCTTGGTCTTCTTAGTATCACGAGTTGAACCACGAGTTGAATTAGCTTTGAAAACTTCAGCACTTTGTTAAACGGATAGAAGAACCATGCACGTTGTAATATTTTCAGCACAGGTTATAACAGTTACTCCCCCTCAACTTTTGCTTACTCCCCCTCAACTTGATAGTCTGGGTCTTTGAACTTTTATAACGTTTTTCCCCCTCATGATGATGATCTTTGTCTTTGAATTTGTATCAGTTCTCCCCCTCATGATGATTAGGAGCATCCTGAGCATCATGTAACTTCAAAGACAACACTGATGAGTAGCAAAAGTACCAGATAAAATGGTAAGTAACCAAAATAGGGTAATCATCTAACACAGAAACCCAATAGTAACTGTTATCACAACAATTAAAATAATTGTGTGGCCTATGTTCAGAGTTGGCATCGGGGTATCTCTGATAGGACTTCCAGTTATTACTGAAGTAAAATATTAAAAATTACCTCTCAAACTGTTCCGGCAATATCACGAAGATATGCAATGGGAATCACAAAGACTCGTGCATGTGTGAAAGAAATAAATTATATTGATTTGGCTCAAAAATTGATTTAACCTGGGACTCAAGTTAAAAATCAATTGACACAGTGAATAGAATATGAAGTTCGGAGACCGGAGCTGATGTCTTCCTTTTTCAATATCTAAGACCTCCGAGTGAGGAATAGATAGATTATGTGCTAAATCTCCGTGCATTTATGAAACAAACATCTTTTGTGAGATGCTTGAGTGGCTAGGTGGGGTGACACGAGTTGTCGACACTGGGTCCATGTCTGTTTCAATATTCATCTCTAAAGAACGAGAATGAATAGATTGTGTGGTTACCCGGCTAACTGACTCGGTTTGGTAAGGACCAATATGTCTTTTAAGTCCTGTCACATCCTCACCATTTTTTTTACTCCAAACTCGTCTATACATCTAGACCCCTCACTGTTATCTAAAAAGGATGTGTTTCTTGGGTAGGTGCTTCCGGTTCTGGATAGACCATAGAAACGATGTAATTCCTAACACTCCTTTAATGAACCAAATAAAACATTAAGCACACATTGAAGTACGAGTTCTAAACTGAGATGTTTAGAAATCAATCTTTTAAGAACGAGTCCTGATTTGAGTTGATCAGAAGTCATTATAAAATGTGAATGAAGATCAAAGAACAAGTTTAAGCGCGCCTAGGATGACTCAGTAAGCACAGTGTTTGCAACAAATGAAACAATTGATCAGAAAGTTTAATTGTGAAGAACAAGTCACAATTAATTTACCAGAGAAGAACTTAATCATTAGTAAGTAAGGACGTACTATGAGAACAAAATTGGAATTCAAGCGGGTGTATTTCCATCGAAAAATCAACAAAATATGTGAGACATGGAAATAACTAAATCAAATAAAATATAACACGTGGCAATTCTGGAATTTAAAAACGGAGAAAAACAAACTCAAGTAAGTTTTTCAGGATGAATTGCCACGGTTCTTTGAATTCACAAAAAATTCATGTATATGTCAAATACCTGATGCTCCCCCTCAAATGTGGCACAACCTTCGAACGCAGTCATGTGAAAATAAAATTCTGTATATTATCACACATGAAATCCCTGCAAAAACAGATCAAAAAGATTTTGGTATCCATGCTTTGATGGATCCTTGGTGGTTAGATGTCTTGACTTTAAAATGGGGATTTGGGATACTATAAGTACCATACCAGTTATTGATGTACCTTGGATGTACAAAGTCACTCTTTCCACAATACGTGCAACAGACCTTTGCTCGGTTTAAACTGATCAGCTTAGATATAGGGTAAACATGAGCACGTGAACCAGTCTTGGAAATAAAAGACTTTGTATCAACTACAGGGGAATCATGAAACGTGTTTGCATTACATTCTTCTGTAGTTGATTTCTTTCTCCAAACCATTTTTACTTTTCTAAAAACATGATTATCTGAAGAATCATGAGGCTCACTGTCAGTAGAACTAGAGTAATAAGATTGTCTTTTGTGAGACTTACCGGTTTTCGGGCGTTTCTTTGACCGTCTTTTAGATTTTGAATTTGAAGAATTGGTCTTAGAAACATATTTGGAGTTGGAACATTCTCCCTTTTTAAAATTAACCGTTGAAAGCATTTTCTCAAGAAGTTGAATGTGACTTGCAAGCTTAGGAGCAACATCAATCTTAGAAAAATCATCTTCATGACAAGGAGTGGAATTCATAAACTCAAAAAATCTTCTTGCAGAATCAGGTGGAGTGTCGCCATCATAGTCAGACGAGGAGTCATTCGCAAAGGGATTATCAAAAACAGAAAAAAGATTCTTTTGAACAGAATCGGGTTCGATGGCCTTACCTTTATCCTTAAAGCTCAAATCTTTAGTAGTGGTGTCATCAGACACTCCCATAAAGGCTTTGCACGACTAACTATCCGAAAAGATCTGAGCATTATCAAACGAGATTGTTTCAGAAGTGACCGGCGTCATTGGAGTATCCAAAGAATTCCCCTTAGCCATTCTCAGCGTTAAAGCTTCTGTCGCTAGCACGGACAGCTGAGAGGTCAACTTAGCAATCTCGGTTCGATAGATCGCTCTTTCAGATTCGGGTAGTGTCTCGGGTTTAGTCTGTTTGAGCTTTTCAATAGAATCTAAAAGTACAATCCTTTCGGTTTCATAAATGACCTTATCCCTCGCAATCGATTCTTCAAGTTTGAAAATGATATTTTCCAAAATCAGAGGTGGAACATAACGTTTGAACTCTGATTTCTCGTTAGAATCTGCATCTGGTGTTGCCGGACCAGGAAGGGGAGTTTCAACCGTTTTGGCAAGCGAACAGATGTCGAAGTAATTATTTGGGAGATAAGGAATTTTGCTTTTTAAATACGATGCATTAAGCGTTTCGTACACGAAAGGAATTTGTACATTTAAGTTCTTCCTAGGCGGCGCATCATCCGATTTCGTGTCATTTTCAGAAGTAGGATTTTCAGATTTAGGTTTTGCCTCTATTAGTGGTAGAGGTATGGCCGTTTGTCTTTTAAAATCCTCAAACTCCTCATCTTCCGGAGATGCCTTAGTCCACTTAATTTTGTACTCGGGATAAATCTTGTCTAAGCCCATGAAATCAAATTCATAAAGAGTGGGGACCTTCGACAGGACTTTATTTAGGTAGCACGGATTATCATATCCGAGTCCCCAAAGCGAGTTGTAATATTTGAACTACTTAGGCTTGTTCAAGTGGATGGTTTGTTCAGATTGACCAAGTTTGTAAAGTTTGGATTCAACCTCCTTAAGCTTAGTGGTCAACTTTTCATTTTCTTTTAAAACATTTTCTTGAACTAAGATGCTTTTAGAATACTCCTCCTGAGACTTCTCTAACTTTTGAGTATATTCAGATATTTGGGTCTCGAGGAGTTTAGCTCTTTCTGAATAGGCCGAGCACTCAGTTTGATAGTTTTCTATCACACATTTGTCCTCAGCCTTTTCAATCGCTAGCCTGCCTATGGCATCATATTTGATCTTAGCCTCGGCTTCTAGCTTAGAGATATGCGCTTCTAAAAGAGAAACTTTCTCTTTGAGCTCAGAGTAAGTCGGATAAGACATTGTTACTTGACAGAAGTGATCGTGAGACAATTCAAGATATCGATCAAAAGCAGACAGGGTTTACTGATCCGGAATTGAAAGCCTGTTCAGTTTACTGTGGTGTGATCGAACTCATAGTTGTAGATGTTTTTAGCAGAAAACATTCCCAGAGAATATGTTCAGAATCACATTTTGAGTAACCCTGTAAAGTTTCATTGCAAAATACTGATTTTTGAGAGAGTGATGATGATTTGAAGTTATGAAAGTTCAAAAATCACAAAACCTAAAAATCCAAAATTTACAGCTTCCGATATTAGAAGCAAGTCCCGCAAATGGAAAGTCCCGCAATTGAGAAGTCCCGCAACTCGGAAGTCACAGAGAAATACCGGGAGTTGTGATACCAGGACTGGCAAACCGAGTCCCACAACTGAGTAATACCGGGACTAAGTTAGGTACCGGGAGATGTAATACCGGGAGATGGAGTACCGGGAGATGGAGTACCGGGAGATGGAGTATCGGGATATATCAACTACTGGGAGATATCGGTACCGGGAGATGACTACACCGGGAGTTAACACTACCGGGAGATATCATCACCGGGAGTAATCACTACCGGGAGATATCAGCATCGGGAGTTATCACTACCGCGAGATAACTATACCGGGAGTTATTCACTACCGGGAGATATCAGCACCGGGAGTTATCACTACCGGGAGATATCAATACCGGGACTTCGAAAACAAATCAGATACAAGAAAAACTTACCCGGTTCGATGAATTTCTGCAGTCTTGATGAGAAATAATCTGCAAGAACTTAGTACTAACAAGAAAACTAGCCCAAAAATACACTAAAACAATACTAAATCGAATCAACTAGTACTTTTGACAAGAAAAATTGATAATTTTCACGAATAGGGAGCAAAAAAAAACAAATCAAGAATTTTAAAAATCAGGGATTTTTACTCAACCAAACGATTTGAAAAACGCAGATATATCTTAGAAAACGAATGAGAAGAATTTATCAAGCCTCAATTTTGGGTTTTATCACCAAAATCAAAGCAATCAAATTCTTGATATGAACACAGTGCGTGCGATGAATGATCAAGAAAAATCAAAAAGAATACCTTTGAATCGATAGCTTTGTCCCTCTACTCTGATACCAATTGTGGATCCCAGATTAACAAGTAACAATGAATTTGAAGCGATTAATGCTTTATTGATTGAATGCAGAGAGTTACAAGATTAGAATGATGAACAAACTCTCTCTCTAAACACTGTTAAGCGCACGACTAATCTCACTACTACTAACCTAATTACCGCTCAAATCACACATTAAATACCAAGGGCTTGACAGGCCCAAGCCCATTAGCCATAAAGCCCATTATCTTGAGAGGCTTTACAAACAAATAAATAACACTAATTATTTCTTTATATCACTTTCTATTTTATAGGACATTTAGTCCTAACAAAGATACACCGTAAACGTAACTTTCTATATGGTTCTATAGCAGGATTTGGATCAGCCTATCCTAGACAAGTTGGCCTTAGAAGCTAGGTGTCGAGCACCCCTTGGAACTTACTCTCCCAAACCAGAAAGGCTACATCGATATATCCTAATCCCATCTGTACCAGTAGGACATGGCTTTCTATCTGGTTCTATAGCAGGATTTGGGTCAGCCAATCCCAAGCCAGTTGATCTTAGGGGCTAGGTATCAAGTACCCCTTGGGACTTAATCTCCCAAACCAGACAGGCCACAGGCACAAACTTTCAATCCTAATGATTTTTTTTACTTTTTTTTTGTTTTTTTTATTGCATCTCAATCACTTGGTTATAAAACTTTATGCTTCCCTCATATTTTCATTTCCATTCTTCATTCTGACAATTAGGCTTTGTGAGCATCGTATTCTACATAAGTCTAGATTTACACAATTTTGCGCATATATCAAAATTTCATTCATGTTTTGCTGACCTTTCGATTTATTTTAGAAGCGAAAGTTGAAGCAAATAAAACTCAGATATCACAAAACTACTTGTAAAATCACCCTTGACACACATTTTATTCATTGAATGAAAATAAAAATATTTTCACTTCATTGAATTAAATTTGTGAAGGTTCAAACTTTCAAGTTCAACATGCCGAGTTTTGATAAAAGAAAATTAAAACGCTTTTCATCCAATGCCTTGGTGAAAATATCGGCAAGTTGATAGTCAGTAGGTACGAAATATAATTCGATTGTACCGTTCTCCACATGATGTTTTATGAAATGATATCGCATGTCGATGTGTTTAGTCTTTGTGTGCTGAACCGGATTGACCGAAATAGCAATTGCTGATTTACTGTCACAATAGATTGGTACGGTCTTGTACAACAATCCATAATCTTGTAACTATGTCTTCATCCAAAGAACCTGAGAACAGCAACTGGCGGCAGCCACGTATTCAGCTTCAGCCATTGAAATTGATACACAGTTCTGTTTCTTTGACGCCCAACTAATAAGCCTATCTCCTAGTAATTGTACATGACCCGATGTACTTTACCGGTCCAGTTGACTTCCACCATAATCTGAATCAGAATAAGCAGTTAGCTTATAATCTGAACTCTTTGGATACCACAAACCTAAATATGGAGTTCCTTTCAAATATCTGAAAATTCGCTTGACTGCTATCCGATGAGATTCTTTGGGTTTTGCTTGAAATCTGGCACACAAACATGTAGAGAACATGATGTCTGGCCTACTAGCTGTTAAGTACATTAACGATCCAATCATCCCTCGGTATTCTCGAACATCAACTTCTTTGCCATCTGGATCTAGACCAAGCTTTGCACCATGAGCCATCGGAGTGCGAATTGTAGTGCTCTTACCCATTTTGAATTTCTTCAAAACATCAAAGACATACTTTGACTGGTTGATAAAGATTCCATCTGGTACTTGCTTAACTTGAAGTCCAAGGAAGAAATTGATTTCCCTCATCATGCTCATTTTAAACCTGGAAGTCATGAGATCAGAAAACCATGTACTCAAAGATTTGTTAGTAGCACCAAAAATAATGTCATCCATATAAATTTGTACTAAGCAGATATCATGATTTTCACGATAAATGAATAAAGGTGTGTCAATAGCCTCTTTTGGCAAATCCAGATTCTAGCAAAAAGGTTGACAATCCGTCGTACCACGCGCGTGGTGCTTGTTTCAGACCATACAAGGCCTTATCTAGACGATACACAAAATCAGATTTATCTTGATTAATAAACCCCTCTGGTTGAGATACATAAACTTCTTCTATAAGTCCCCCGTACAGAAAAGTTGTCTTGACATCCATCTAATATACGGTAAAGTCTCGATAAGCTGCAAAAGCAAGAAACATTCTGATAGCTTCTAATCTTGCAACCGGCGCGTATGTCTCATCGTAATCTATACCTTCTTGTTGTCGATAACCCTTCGCTACCAAACGCGCTTTATTTCTCACAACAATACCATCTTTATCCTTTTTGTTCTTGAAAATCCACTTAGTGCCAATTATACTTTTTCCTTTAGGCCTTGGAACAAGTCTCCACACTTTCAATGCTTCAAACTGATTTAACTCTTCCTGCATGGCAATAATCCAATCCGGATCATTCAATGCTTCAGATACCTTCGATGGTTCAACATTGCTTAAAAAACAAACGAATAAGAATTCATTTGGAGTCGCAGACTTGGATCTTGTAGAGACACATGAAGATGGATCACCAATGATTTGATGAATTGGATGTTCCTGTGTCCATTTTGCTGTGTGAGGGAGGGGATGAACTGTCTCTTGAACACTTTCCAAAACTTGAGAAGGAGGTTCAGGTATTTCTGTTTCACTTGAAGAAACAGGTATCGCTTATGGAGGTGGAGGAGATAACTCAACGACACTCTCAGATTCAGATTCTGGAACTGGCGGTTGATTAACAATCGGATTTTGGTTTACTTCCGCATTAGGTTGAACAACATCAATTTCTTCTTGGGTCTGTGGTGAAATGATTTCATCGTTTGTCATTGGATCGACAACTTCAGGAATCACCTGTGGTTCTTCAGTAACCACAGTTTGATCTTCAGATGCCTCGTGTTCAGGAACGACTGGAACTACATCATTGACAGAGTTAGTTGCAGCGGAATTAGAAGTAGATGCATTCACAATTTCCTGATTTGACACAATAGAAATAACATCAGTATTAGTAGAAGGCACATCATTATAAAAATACTCAAATAATAAATCAAGATCAGAAAGTGTATTAGAAATCAAATTCGGATCCTGAGATGTTGGTTGTGGAACAGATTCTGAACCGATTTGTCCAGAAGCTAAAATTCCTGTTAAATCGGGTTCTTGTCCTGTTTGGCCGGAAACCATCTCTTCAGATTCATCAAATTTGACATTTACGCTTTCCACCACTTTTCTAGCTGAAGTTAGATACACTCTGTATGCGGCTGAAGAAAGAGCATAACCAAGAAAAATTCCTTCATCTGCTTTTGGACTAAACTTGTTCAAATTTTCCCGATCATTCAATACAAAACATTTGCATCCAAAAGCTCGAAAATATTTGACATTTGGTTTGATGCCATTCATAAGCTCATAAGGAGTTTTGTTGAATTTTCGATAAAGGATAGACATGTTTTGTGTGTGACATGTTGTAGACACTGCCTCAGCCCAATGAGATAAAGGAAGACCGAAATAAGCAAGCATAGTACGAGCAACTTCAACCAAGGTTCGGTTTCGTCTCTACACAATACCGTTCTGTTGAGGGGTTCTTGCGGCAGAAAACTGTTGAGTAATACCATTTTCTTCATAGAACGCTTGTAGAACACTATTCTTAAATTCAGTACCGTTGTCGGATCTGACGACTTTCACTGCCTTTTGCTTATTAATTTGAATGGTCTTGATAAGATTGATAAGGATTGTTGGAGTTTCATCTTTTGACTTCAGAAACTTCACCCAAGTATATCGTGAGTAATCATCAACCACCACCAAAACGTACCTTTTCTTCCCAATACTTTTAGTCTTCATTGGCCCACACATATCGACATGTAAAATATCAAGAATTTCATTCGTGCAAAAATCAAGTTTCGGCTTGTGAGGAACTTTCTTCATTTTGCCCTTTTCACAATCTTGACAGAGATGATCTTTTTGAAATCTCAGTGATGGAAGACCTCGAACCAATTCACTTTTGGCTAACTTATCCATGAATCGAAAGTTGAGATGAGCCAGTCTTCTATGCCATAGCCAGCTTTGTTGTGTTGTTGCTTTTGACAAAAGACGGATATCCGAGGGGGTGTTAATAGTTGAGAAATCGATGGTGTATAAATTGGATTTCCTTCTTCCAACTAATAACTCTTTTCCGTTGTCATTCTTCACAGCAACTCTTTTGGACTTGAAGCTGACTTCTAAATCTTTGTCGCAAAACTGTCCAATGCTGAATAAATTGTGGCTTAGACCTTCAACATAGCTCACTCTTTTCACTATGATATTTCCTTGAACGAGATCTCCATATCCAAGAATGGGTGATGTTGCGCAATTACCAAACTTGACACGTCCACATGACTTTTCTTTAAAGTTAGATAATAAAGACTTATTGCCAGTCATATGTTTGGTGCATCCAGAATCAAGATACCACAAACGACTTGGCTGCAAGTAAGCATATCAAACAGATTTAGGTACCCATATAGATTTGGGTCCTTTCTTGGTAGTCCTTTTCTTTTTAAAATTTTTATTATTATAATATGCATGTGAATTATAAAACGAATCGTGAACAAAAACATAATCGGAATTATAAAAATTACCACCAGAATTACAACTAGATGAGCAACATAGCCCATCATTTGCAATTTGAATCATTTGCTTTATTGAATAACGCAAAGAATTATTACAATTACAAACATTGTCATCTATGTCACTCGAGTCAGTTGTTGAAAATTCTGGAGGTATGCTTTTGATTTTCCAGATTTGCTTCCGCCGCTTGTTCACAACCCTATCTGAAAAAGTAGAATAAGAAGAATCAGAGACATTTTCAGAAATAGGGGTTTGATTCTATGACTTCTTTGACCTTCTTCTTTTACGACGATTTGAATTATAAAAATTTGTATTTATCGTAAAAGTATCATCTATTTTCTCCGATTTAAACAGATTCAGAAGAAAGAATTTTATTTAAAAAATCAATCTTTGAAACAGTTTCCTTCTCTTTCTCCTCGGAGTTATTTTCTTTCTCATTTTCTGATTTATTGGTCTCAGAATCAGTTTCAATATTAGAAGAGGAAAAGTTTTGGTTTTGATCAACATCCATTTTATCATCTTTAGAATCTGCTTGTACATTTCTTTTATTTAAAATTTCTAACTTAGATTCAAGATCAACGATTTTATTTTCAAAACTAACGATTTTAGCTTCGAATACTAAAGGAGGAATATATCTTTTAGTATCATACAATACTTCGGATTTATTCTCCTTATTAGTATTATTAGCATATATATCAAAATAATCGTTTGATAAAGAATCTTTGTTAGAATTTTTAGACTTAGAAATGTACTTCGCATTTTCACGAGTATAAACAAATGAAAGTTGCATTTTAGTAGTAAGTTTCCTTTTCTCTTCTTCTATTTTTGAAACTTCCTCATCATTTGTCCAATTAATCTTAAATTGAGGAGCATATCTACCAAGATGTAAAAAATCAAATTCATATAAAGTAGGAACTTTCGTTTTAGCCTCATCTAAAAAATGTGGATTTTCAAATCCGAGTCCCCATTTCTCCTTTATAGACGTATAACTCCTTGGTTTATTTAAATAAACTGTTTGTTCCGATTGACCTCTTACATATAATTTCTCTTCTAATTCTGAAATTCTATCAGAAAATGTATCTTTCATTTCCGTCATAGTCTTCAAAGATTCAATACACGATTTGTTTGTCTCTTCTAATTCTTCTATTTTCTTTTGCATTTTATCTTTTGTGTCAACCAAAATCATCTTTTCATCTTGAAGATTTACATTAAGCATTTTAATTGATTTTGATTGATCATTATTAATTTCTTTTTCAGAAATAAGTTTTGAACGAAGCGTACGAATAGCATTTACGACCATGTTCATTTGAGATACAAGAAAGTCATAATCAAATTTAGAGGGTACCTCAGATTTATCGCTTGAGCTCTCTTGATCATCCACCTCATCATCACTTGCATCATCTCCAATAAAGCACAAATCGGTCGTTTCCTCATTCTGGGTTTCATCATCAGAATAATCCAAAAAGTATTCTTCTTCAACAAGCAAGATTGTTCCATTCTCCTTCTTCTCGGCCAATTCCAACTTCTTCTTGTAATAGGATGAGTCACGAGCCACTTTGATTTTGCATTCTCTAGCCATATGCCCCGTTTTGCCACATTTAAAGCAAGTAACTACCTTTTTCTCATCTTCCTTCCTTTTCTCAGACTGATTGGTAGTATCGAATTTTGGGACATAAGGTTTTGCACTACCACTCTCTTGATCAAACTTCCTTGAACCCGAAGTATATCTCAGATTGTTCGATCCCGATCTATTTTGATACTTCTTCTGAAAATGTTGAGTGAGAAGTATCATGGCTTTCTCTAGCTCTTTACCATCATCTTCGACTTTCCCATCATATGCACTTTCCATCAAGCTCTTCTCGGCTAACTGACTTGCTAGTAAAGCAATCGGGTCAATCGTCTTTCCTTTGTTTTTCTTATCCATCTTAGCCTTCTTTCCTTTGACCATCTCTTCATCAGTCATCAGAATCTCGTATAACTCTTGAATCTGCATTGTTGAAATCCTCACATCATTTCGAAGCCTATGATAAGATTTGTTCCACTCCGGTTGAAGAGAATTTAAGAACTTCAAGTTCGCCTCTAACCCAGTCTTGCTTACTTTGATCTTATAAAGATCATTCATTACCACCCAAAATCTATCAAAGACGCTCTTCAAAGACTCATTCTCTTTGGCTTTAAAACCTTCAAAATTATTCATGAACCGTGTTTGTCTAAGTTGTGTAGCAACCGCGGATCCTAGCATAATCTTCTCAAGTTGAGACCACATCATTGTTATATTCTTCTTATAACAATCGATTCTATTGTAGATGTGATTTGGGAGTGCTTGAATGAGGAATGACTTTCCCTCCCTATCTCCTAGAGATCGCAAATTTTCTTCCGGCGTATAATCTTCGACTTTCTTAAGAGTTCTTGTCGCCGGAGTGTTTGCGGTTGCCGGAACATCCACATATGGTTTGACAAACGGACCTTCCAAAAGAGAACGCATGATGTTTTCTCCATTGTTTTGCGTCTCAACAAAGTTAATAAAACGGTCTTGCCATTGAGAGAATTCGTTTTCGTTAATAAGAACCGGAGGCCTTGTGTTAGACCCCAATGACATCATAATATCGTTCTTATACTGCTTTTCTTGAAAAGCCATGGTCAAAACAGATTGTAGAAACTGAAAAAACCCGGAAAAAAATTCCAAGACAGAAACTCTCCATAGGCAGTGGCGCAAAGCTCAAAATGCGCCAAAGAGGGTGGCGCAAAGTTCACTTAGTAAAAATCGAAACTCTGAAACTTCTCTGTAGGAAGAGAAAAGTAACAAATGCGCTATAGACAGTAGCGCAAAGTATGAAAAATTGCTTCAGTTGGTGGCGCAAAGTGTGGCGAGATTCTCACTTGACAGATTCAAATGAGAGTAGAACTGAGGATGACGCAAATGCTGGCGCAAAGTGATATGAACTGGCGCAATTCTCAGATCTGGCGCAATACACACTGATTCGATCAAAAACACACTGAATCACAAAATCACAGAATCTAACTGTTACAGAAGTGTTCGAAATCGAAATCCTAGCACAAGATCTTCAAGAAATTTCGTCTGAAAACCTCTGAAAACACGTCTGAACAGATCGAGCAGAAGAAATATCGCACACAGTCCATAAAACCACAAAATCTTCAAATTGATGATCCAAAACTCTGAATTGGCTCTTCATTCGTGAAACAAAGATGATATACTAACAAAACCGAATCCAAAGAACGAATTCCTGAAAAAATTCGATCAAAAAACACCAAAATTTGATAGAAATCTAAGAAAACGAGATTTTCTTGAAAAATTCAAGAAAATCGATCAAATTCCCTTGAGAAATCACCAAATTCGTATATTTGATCAGAAGAAATCCTTCTCTAAATCTTGTTCCCGCTCTGATACCAATTGTTATTCCAAGATCAAACAAGAGTAGAGAGAGAAATCTAGAGAGAGAAGTACGCCATCTAGAGAGAGAAGTACGCCATCTAGAGAGAGAAGTACGCCATCTATTACTCTCAATATGTGAACTGTTAGAATACAAAAGCTTAACACAAGGGTTTATATACCCCTAGATTACACAAAGTCAAACTACACTTATTACAAAAGCAATACATAATAAGCCTTGATTACAACATAAATGTAGCATTAACATAGGTACCCATATCCAAATGGGTCCAGCTTTGTTAGGGGTCTTCAAGTTTGCCTTAGCATTCTTGGGTTTGGTTTTAGCTTCTTTTGAAGAGCCATTTTGTTTCTTTTGAAGAACCATTTTGGGTGCAGAGAGGAAACAGTGTGGACTTGAGAAGTGTTGGCTTAATTGATGCATGATATCAAAGCAATGACAATAATGAATGTGCGAAGAGATTTGCTTGAACTGTTCATTGAAAACATTAAATGGGGGCACAGAGGCATTACATTCTATCCTAACATTTGACTTCCTATTACAAGAAGACCTATTGTAACGTCCCAAAAATTACAAGCAAATTTAAATTTTTTAAATAAACAATTCATTGATAACAACTCAATAAATGATCCCAACGTTTCGTTTGCAAACACATAATTAATGTCTTTATAAAATAAAACCAGCTCTCCTCGCGCGCCAGTGTGTACTTGTCACGCCTTGGAGCCGCTCGGACCTGAAACCACAGTTTATTGGGAAAGGGTAAGCACGAAGCTTAGTGAATTCCAACACATGCGCAGATAGGAATTATATACACATCACCCCTATCCGCACATAAGCAACAACATCACAGGTACATAAAACGAGTAAACATCTACAAGTAATTATGTATCCAACAGCTCAGTACCATCGAGGCCTCGGTCCCACCGAATTGTAAAGTAACCAACACCTCAGTACCATCGAGGCCTCGGTCCCACCGAATTGTAATGTAACCAACACCTCAGTACCATCGAGGCCTCGGTCCCACCGAATTGTAATGTAACCAACACCTCAGTACCATCGAGGCCTCGGTCCCACCGAATTGTAATGTAACACATTTATACCAAGCATTCAAACCAATCAAATATTACACACCACAAACAACTAGTTCACACCACAAAGACAGTAGTACATACAAACTATTATGACATGCATACAACCCCTAACTACACAGTGAGAGAACTCACCTCGAATGCGTGCCCAGCTTAATAACACAATTCAAGCTTCACAATTACGGTCACTTCCCAGCACCTAAACGCATGTTAAAACGTGTCAATACGAGACCCGGACCCTATGACACGACACACGCTTAAACCGTCACTAAGACTAAATTCCGATCACCCAAAACAGGCCTGTTCGGGACCTGTTTCGACCCCTTTAAACCCAGAAAATTCCCAATATTATTTAATGACCAGAAAGTACTCTGAGTTAGGGTTCCAAGGATATATTATACGCCTCCTAATGATTTTTCTACAATTTACTACGGATTTTACAAAAACAGTTTCCGGACAGCGAAATTCAGCACCTTTCAGTATAAAACGACAAATCGACCCACGCTACGCCCCGAACTGGGTTTTGCACAAAACATAGAAAAGTTTATAGACTCAAAAAGGGAACTTTTGACACCAGTTTCACCCCAAACCGAGTTACGAGCAGAAAGTTATGATTTTCGCAAGTTCAAGGCAGATTCCAGAAATTTTCACATGAAATGAAGAAACACCGAACTTGCGACCACTTTTTCGCCCAGTTAGAGACCGAACCAGTTTTCCGCTAAAACACAGAAAACGTGCCCGACCCCGAACTAGAACCGTGGGCGCCAGTTTCAGCTCAATCGGAGTTACAACGGAAAAGTTATAGCCGTCGTAAAAACAGTGGCTGCACCATTTTCCACATGAATTGATGATTATAAAAACGACGGTTTTGACGAAACGGCTTAAACGATTAAGTCAAGGCTTAACGGATTCTACGGTGATTATTAATAAGACATGGCCACGTACCACCCTCTGCCCTCCGGCGGTGGTGGTCGCCGGCGGCGGCCGGCGGTGGTTACGAAAACCCAACGAGACAAGATTAAAACGGGCCCTTAGACTACCCCGACTTCCCTATACCCACACACCCACCCGGCTCACTACCCTCGACCACGCACCACGCCGCCCTGCGCTGGCGGTGCACGCTGGTGGCCACGCCGCCGGCAGCCAAGGCTGCAGCGGCGGCGGTGGTGGTTTGCGGCTGATGGTGTCGACGAAACAGAAACGAGAAGAGACGTTACCTTTTTCGCAAGAACGCAGCAGCAGCAGCCTTCGTCTCGATGGCCACGCTCTTCCCGATCGACTCTTCTTCTCTCTCTCGCTCTCGCCGGCGGCAAACAGCGGTGGTTGTGGGTGGTTCACGGTGGCAGGAAAAAAAAAGGAATGAACCCGGTGTTCTTCGTTCTTCCCTTGCGTGCGGCAGAATTTCAGAAACAAGAATGGTTGTTTAGGGTTTCCTTTGTTTGTGTCGAGGGAATAACGAGAAAGAGATATCAATTGGGGTTGAGTGCTCAGCAAGGAATTGAGAAGAAGAGAAAAGGGGTCACGGCCCCCCCCTTGTGCATGGGCCGAAACCCATGTCCAATTTGCCTAAATCCACGATTAGCCCCCCCAAACTTCATCCATTTGCCTTAAACTAATTAACTTAAGAAAAATTAACAATAAGGCTAACAGTGCTACTCTCGTTAAACGTAAATATTTCTATATACAAGAAATAATAAAACTGAGCAGGAGAGAGAAAAAAAATAAACGAACCATACCAGGACATGGGCTTTACACCTATGTAGGATAGATTGTTGTTTGCAAAATCCTTTGTTGAGAGTAGCCTTCCATGGACCCCTTCTGTGGTAAACTTCTGCAGGTTTCACTGTCACAGAAGAAAAAGATTTGTTATTTTCAGCCCATTTACCATTCTGTTGCCATGTTAGTTTTTCTTTAATAGGCCTTAAGGGTTTTGAAGTCTTTGAAATTGTTGGATTTTGAGAGGACGTTTTCTTTTGTTGTTTGATTTTCTCAAGCTCAAGAGAGGTTTTGGCTTGTATACACAAGTCCAAAAAATCTGGACAAATAGGAACTCTTGTGATTTTCTCCTTGGGAGGAATAGTTCTGTTAAGAACTCCAGAGGGTAGTTTAAAATCCTCTGAGTCACAGGGTACTATCTCTGACTTAGAGTCAGTCTCAGATTCGTCAGAGGATGAATCGTCCTCATATACAGAGGTTGAGTCACTTAGTTCTCTTTCGACAGAGGCTGGATTTTCAGAGCATGTGTCATACTTGCTTTCATCCTTTTCTTTGAGATTATTTTCCAAGTCAACAGAAGTATCTATTAAGGTTTCATCAGAAAGATTTTGATCGATAGAGGGTGTACAGAGGTTTTCGTAAAAGTTGTTTTTCTTGATTTCCATCAACTCTTTTTCAGAGATATCTTTAAGTTTTTCTTCTGAAACGTTAGGCTTGAACTCAGGTGCCTCTGCCGATAATTTCTTTTCAGAGTTTATCATGCAGACAAAGGAAACCTGTGTTTGAGTCTCGGGGTCACCAAACTTGAAGATACCTATCTGATCTTGAGTTTTCAGATATTTCTTAGGTTTGGATTCTCTTTTGACAGAGATTGAAGGTGACAAATCTGTGTTTTCAAACCACACATTTATCATCTTCAGAGGTTTCCTCTGGTGAGATTCCCCATAGACTTTTCGCATTTTGCTTACAGAGAGTAAGTTTGGAAATCCAGGTTTTCTTGTACTTCCAATATGAAATAGAGAGGACAAAGACTTGTTTCTTTTGTTTCCAGTGTATGGATCTATATCACAGAAGCCAATTCCCCGTCTCCCTATTTGTGTATTAGTTTTCTCGTACACCTTCTGTGCATCTTGATATTTCTTAATTAAAAGATCTCTTCTGAGTAAGTCTTGACAGAGGACTTCTCTTTCCTTTTGAAAATAATGTTTAAGAGCTAAGATATTCATTATGTCGCTCTCAACGTCCTTAAGTTCTTTAGATTTTGCTTTTAGGGTTGAGTTAAGTTCAGAAATCTTTTCTTTCAAAGGATTTAGGTGTTTGTTCCAGTTTGTTTCAATTTCTTCCTTTTCTTGAAAGATTTTAGCCTTTTCTTGAGTGAGAAGTCTAGCTTCTCTCTCAAAGAAGGTAAGCTTCTTCTGCACACTTTCGCAGGTCTTTTTAAGTTCTGTGTATTCAATGTTCAGTTTAAGCAAATCAGCTCCTGCTTGATTAGTGTAAGAGTCAGAAGTGGATACCTCACTATCGGAGTCGGAGCTGACCTCTGCCATGCCACAGAACATGTCGTTCTTCTTTTCTCCTTCGTCAGAGGATGTATCTGACTGCCAGTTTTCTTGATTCACCATAAGTGACTTCTGAGCATAATATTCTGATTTCTTTTTGTAGAAAGCAGAATCCCTCTGAGGGCGGTTTGATTTGCTCCTGCATTCATTGGCGTAGTGGCCTGGCTTACCACAATTGTAACATCCTCGGTTCTGTGGAGCGTTACCAGCTTTGTCGTCTGACCTCTGTCGGTCACCACCTCTGTCACTCTTGTCATTCGATCTCTGTTGGTCGACACCTCTGTCGTTCTTGTCATTTGACCCTTCTTTTCCGTAGCGTTCATTACCAGACTTCTTCTGATATTCTCTGCTAAATTCCCTTGTCAAAAGAGCTAACGATTTAGCTATAGAGGCCATAGTTTCCTCCTCTTCTTCCACCACCTCCTCCTCTTCACTATCAACGATCAAGATCTTCTTCTTCTTCTCCTTCTTTTCTTCCACAACTTTCTCCTTCTTCGGCTTCTCTTTAGCTTCTGTAGCTTTACCAACCAGCGAAAGAGGTGCACTGATTTGAGCTTTTGCTTGTGCAATCTGAGGCTCTTGGGCTGCCAACGTTCCATAGAGATCTGACAGTGTCCAGGAGTCTAAGTCCTGATTTGTTTGCAGAGACATAGACAACTAGATCCATTATTCATTGAGACTCTTTAGGAACATAACATTGTTTTCCTCAGAAGTTCTGTGGATTCCGAACTTCTTTCACTTGTTGATTAGAGAGTTGAACCGGTCATATGTTGACTGTAGAGATTCTGTCGGCAGAGCTTTGAATGCGTAGTACTCGTTGATGCGCTGGGCTCTACGGTTCTTCTGAGTTTTGGCCCCACCCTCCAGTTGCTTTTCCAGTTCCTTCCACATATCGTATGCAGATTCATACGCATCTAGGGATTAGAAAAGGTCATTGGGTATTGCCATGATTAGAAGTCTCTTAGTCTTCTGAGCAACTTCATATTTTGCCAAATCAGGATCTTACCACTTGTCCTTGGTCTTTGGTTTCTCGTGCTCAAGGATTTCTGGAGTGTCGTCTGTGGCAGGTACTCGGGGTACTGTGATCATTGGTACGAAAGGAGGATTGTTGATATAGTAGACGAGTTCTTTGTCAGTACCCTCGAAGAAGTGAATCATTCGTATCTTCCACTGAGGGTACTCATCTCTGAGTAGTGTGGGTGGCTTGGTTAAAGAACCAGCGGTGAAGAAGTTGTTTGTGTTTGTCATTTTGAAAGAGGATGAGAAATCCAGAAAATAGGGTATGAACAGTAAACTTTCAGAGGATGAAGTGTATGTTTCGAATGTTGTTTATAAACTTAGAAACTTTGAACAATGCACTAAAATGGAAATTTAACCGAAGTAACAGACTGTAAGTTTACCAAAATTGAACAGGTCGAGAATGGCAGAAAAACATAGTCTGTTTTGAAATAAGTGAAGAACAGGTTAAAATTACTCCAGGTTTCTACCAAAAATCATTGCAAGAGAGGATTACTTGATATAGAAAATCAAGGATGGCTCTGATACCAATTGTTGGTTCCTGTTTTGCTTAACAATGATGATTCTATCTAATAGTTCAAACAAGATATAATGCGGAAGCATTTTTAACGAACTAAAAGATATAATAAGGTAGAAGAACACACTATATCAAATACGTGAGATGTAAATAACACAGATAAATAGCTCAATAACCCACTGTATATTGATATAATTAGAACACCAAGAACACCGATGATATAACAAGAATTCTGTTCTAATGGTGTGTATGTTGTGCAAAGCTTAATAGAAGAACTCAACATGAGTCTTCTATTTATACTACTTCTAAAGGGAACAAGCTCTAGACAATAAGTACTGAAGGTACAAAGACACTATTCAGGTACTGTTGCAGGTACAACGTTAATTAAATGTGTCGGCTTCTACTAAGGCTAAGATCCATCAGAGTTTGACATGTGGAGTTGTCAGGTCACGCCTTGTACGAATGATCTTCAGGATCTTCGTACAGCAGAAATCGTGAGAAGCACGATTGTCCTTTTATAGAGTTCTAGTCTTTTTATACCATAGAGGCTCTGTCAAGTATGACAGAGGCTCTATGGCCTTGTCTGCATTAAAGTGTTCTGGTGAAGAGCCTTCTCGGTTACTCGGCAGAGCCTCTGTCAAGTATGATAGAGGCTCTGTCAAGTATGACAGAGGCTCTATGGCCTTGTCCTTACTTCAGTCTTCTCGGTTACTCGGCAGAGCCTCTGTCGAAGACTTCTATGCTTCGGTTTTCTCGGTGACTCGGCAGAGCCTCTGTCGAAGACTTCTATACTTAGCCTATTTTTCAATACTTCTATAAACAGAAAGATTGGAGCTAACAGTCCTAGTCGTATCTCAGAAGTCATGGGTAAAATACCCATCGACTCCAAACCCTCGACAATCGAGATATCCCACGAAGCTGGAATGCAATGCATCTGAAAAAGGTATGTCTTCTAAGCCCTTTTCTATCTTTCATACGATTTTTTACCACGACGATTACTGACTTAAGCATCGGAGGGTCGTTGGCTAGCCAACGACCAACCTCTGACATTGTTTTATCGCAGATCGCACGACATAAGTCGCTAAGTCTACTATACGACTTTAGTCTCACATGATCGCACGACATAAGTGATCAGGTCTATGACCTGATTATCCTTTCACAGGGACACATGATCCAAGTTCATCGTATGTAGGATCATGAGGTCTAACGACCCCTCAATCTAGGTTTTTTAACTTAGAAAAACTTCGTGTTCTAAGTGAATGCTTTGGTTGCATGTGCTTGTGTTTGCCAACACGATTCAAAAATATAAAAGTCTTATGACTCATGTCCTAATCGATGTATTGCAATGGATGCCCAAGTTGCACGACTTCTTGTTCATTTTATACTTAGTAAATTACACAATTAATGTTACATTTACATATAAGACGTATGAAACAAAGTGATACGCAAGGCAAATTTCATTTATCAAACCGTCAGTTACATCAGATAACTCGACCACCAACGATCGAGCGAGAAAAGCAAAAATAAAGATAAAATTTCCTAAGGCAGAGGAGTATCGACAGCCGCATCCTTGCCAGAGGCCTCGCCCTTTGAGCCCTCTTCGACCTCCTCCTCATCGACTTCTTCCTCGTCGACCTCCTTCTCGTCGTCCGAATCAAGGTCCCTCTCCGACCCGACCTTCGACAAGAAGAACGCCAACTCCTCCGACGCAGAGGCGAGAGGATTCTTGCCCGAAAGGTATCGTCGCATGATCGCCGCCCGTGCACTGAATCGAGCAATAGCAAAGACGGACTTAGTCTCGTCTTTCAGCTCCTTCACCTCTTCCTCCAAGCTCGCCACCTTAGACTTGGACTCCTCGGCTTCTTTTGCCTTCATAGCGCCAAGGATTCCTTCGTCCTGTCCAGTTCCTCCCTTTGGTCGGCGATCAAGGACAGGGATTGCTTCAAACGAGAATTCACCTCGTCCTTTGCATGCCCGACAGCTTCCAACTCGTTCAGAGCGTCGTCGAGTCGTACCGACATACCATCGGCACATGCCAAAGCGGACCTCTCCCTCTCCAACTCTGCGTCCTCTCTCTTAAGAGCAGAAGACACTAGGCCTTCTATCCTTGTCGTTTCGGCGTGTAGAGCCAGGGAAGACTGGAACGTGTGAAAAATATGAAAAGCATTGTTAATAAATATTCGACAAGGTAAACATCGATAAAATAAAACAAGTCTTGAAAGAAAGACATACCATGAACGCCAGTCCGGAAACATGCGATCCCGCCTCCTCGACGGAGACCCCTCGAAAACGCTCCTAGAAAGATGGGAGCTGATATTTCCCCAGATGCAGGAACAATTTCGTCCCGTCTAGGACGTTGTCAACTAAGAAGTCCGACGGCAATGTAAAGTTAACCGTCGTGACTTCCTTATCCTCGGTCGCATGACCCTTGCCCTTGTCGGCCGTTGTACGGGTCGATGTCGCAGACGCAGGCGCCGTCTTTGTCGCCTGAAGCGCCGGACTGATGAGCGTCACGTCAATCGCGTCGGAAGACATCTTTGCCTTCTCAGGAGTCGCGATCGCCGCCTTTGCTTTCTCAGGACTAACGACTCTCGACGAGTCACTTACCTTCGAAGGCGGTTCCCTCGGGATCGTCATCCTCGTCTTCTTTAGGACACCCGACCCAGTTGTTGGGATCCCCTTCCTCTTTTCTCTGCCCTGATGGGCCAGCTCAGCTTGAGCTGCCTTCTTGGCAGCCGCAGGCGTCATCTTCGCCTGGGATCCTCCTGTAGAACAAGAAAAAGAAAGAACGATTAGACGATCAAAAGAAGAGAAAGACTAGGTCGAGCGAGAAGAAAGCGAAGGAACACTTACCGGTCATTTCTTCCTTTTCTTCCCTCGACTCTTCTCTCTCCTTCTCCTCTTTTTCCTCTTCCTCCTCTTCCTCTCCCTCTTCTCGTCTCGTCTGTTGGTTTTCGCCCAGGTAGACCAAGTCGTCGTCCTCGTCTACTAAATGTCGCGTGACAAACAATCGGTCGTCAGGACTGATCTCCAAGAACTTCTCGATTTTAGTCTTGGAGTTGTTGTTGGGCTTCACTTCGTTGAATTTAATATCTGAAAACATAAAAGGGAGAAGATTAGTTGAAAAATAAAGCGATAAATATAATAAAGACGCTCGACAATAGCTCAAACTCACCTGCCATGTTCCAATCGGATCTGATCCAATTGTTGTCGGGGTCCAGCGTCGCTATTCGCACGAATGCGTACCTGGTCTTCCATTTACGGTCATTGACCACAGTTTTCAGAACCAAGGTACGGTCGCCCTTATGCTTTGAGAATAGGCTGTAGCGACGGTACGTGTCCATCTTGACCCGATAAGCCGATAAGCCGTCAGGAGATCCTTCACGTTCATCGGCGACTCCCAATTTTTGGTAAGTCGCTCGACAACCTGGATGACCCGCCAAAACTGGGGCATTGGTTGCCCCGGCGAGAGATCGAATTCACACATAAAAGCCTTGGCCAGAGGCGAATAGGGCCATTCGAAACCTATCTTAAATTGATACTCGTATATCACGACATACCCCTCGGGACACATCTCCGGTCGAATCTTACCAGCCTTACTCACAGTAATCCCCGCAGGGATTTTCGCTAGATTCCTAAGACTATCGAGATCATCCTAATCTCTAATGGTACTCCTAGGTTCTGTCGACATCGCTAATCCCATTAACCAAACTTGTAAATCAGAGAAACCCCAGATGCCCCAGTTTTTTCTAGGTTTCCTAGCAATCGACTTACGACGTATACAATGGATGAAGAGTCGTACCTTATATAAGCGCTCTAAAAAAACTCGAAAATCCTAACTGGTTCAAAGATTTCTGTAGGTTTGGAAAAGATTTAGCGAAAAACAACAAGAATCGAGAAAAAATCTCTCTTTTAAAACTCTCCGAAAGCGTAAAATGGAAAAGATCGATTTTGGGTCTCTATTTATGTAATCGATCGTGTCAGGTCGAGTCCCTCGATGATCGACACGTACCCTTACCTTTTCGTATGCACACACGGATCATCGAAACCTGGCGATGACAGCTGCTAAGCATGATCGTGCGTCAGCGTGACTTCACGATCTTATCCCCTTTTCGACTGCCCCTTTAGTTGGAATTGGACCGATCCAGTTCCAAAGCAACCGAAGTGACTTTTGACACGTGTCACGACCCTAGACGTCCGACTGACAAAATTTAAAATTCGAATTTGCCACTCTATTTTTAAATTTTGGGGACAAACTGTTTGGATAAAATTTCACCAGTCTCGACCACGACCAAGATAGGGAAGATATTTATTACACTTTTTCATAATGAGGTAAAATCATAATACTTTATCCCCTGATCAAAGTTGAAATCAAAAGTTATCCACCTCACGACACTCGACCATGACGTCGTCTAGCGCACACGACCGTCGTATGGAACCTCGCAACCTCGACCGACTAACATGTGATATTTCTGTTATATTTTCACTGTTTAAATGCAGGAATCAATGCCATTAATGATCAACGGACATAACCGACAAGGACAATGATGAGCATTAAAACCAGTGGCCGTTACGACCGTTATCAAAGGTTTTTATGGAATCATTCAAGACGTTCGAAGGCTATAAATACAAAGGCTCAATCACCATTTCACATATCTCTGACATCTGGAAACATTCGAACTGTGAAGAACACTCGAAGCAAAGAATTCTCTCTCAAAGGATCTCTCACGACGCACGATTACACACACGACACATAGTTTTTTCCACACGACGCATCTATTTTTACATTCGATACACTTGTTTACTTTACATTTAAAGTATTTCTTTCATTTGTATTGTAATCATCGTACTCTCGACACCCGAATGTAACAACCCAATTCCCATAACATACATCATAATACATAACATGAATACATATAATTGATTTACAACAAAAGTTACATAGCAAACCAAGTACGGTCTCTTTTAGTCTCGAAATTACAAAATATATAATATCTTCCTAATCATCGTCGGTCCACGAAGGCAGTCTACACCTTATTCTTTCCTTTGCCGCTATCGGATCCTCGACCTGGAAAACATATTTTTGAAAACAAAATGAGGGTTAGACCAAACGGGTCTAGTGAGTTAATCCTGGTCTTTTCCAAAATCAATATAAAACTCTTTTCACATAATACTTTGTATCAAAATAATTTACATAAAACCTTTCGTATAAACACGCATATACCACACATATATAAATACCACATTTGGACTCGTACACCGTGTATCTCTCCTCATCTCTTCTTCTTTCCCCTGGCCACATTAGTCGGTAGCAAGCCAACTAATTATCTTCACTGTACAATACAGTTGACTCCACTGTAATTACATACAGCCCCGCTGCAATTACCTACAGCTCCACTGCAATTTCATGCAGCCCCGCTGTATTTCAATACAGCCCCGCCAAATAATAATTCGGCTCACCTATACTCGTTTCGTGCAATATAAATACAATATATATCTCATTACATCATATCGCCATTTATATACACATAATCATATTCCTACCACATAATCATCTCATATATATATATACACATATATATGTATCCCAGTTCAAAAACGTTTTAAAGCAAAACTCACCTGATTGCTTATTAACACGTTTCCAAGCCTTCTTAACCGGTTCAGCCCTTTACCCATAATTCACAGGATCTGTAACACATAGATACAGACATCTCTTTACCACATAAAACACATAAGTCTTACTAAGGCTAACAACTCTAAAGAACTCAAACCCTCAAATGTTGCCCCCAAACCCGTACTCAAGTCAAGATCACAGGATAGTCAGTCCTCATTCACTCCTTATCTAATGGTTAACAAAATACAGGTTACTGGATACTCGACAGCATCTAAACTCTCAAAATTGGCCAACCAGCAAAAGTATCCGGACACAACAGAGTTTTCCGGACAACACTAATAATCCGGACAACATGCCTTTTCCGGACAGCATAAGTAATCCGGACACTATCCGGAAACATACTTCATCCGGATAATCAAGAAAATAGAACTTACCCGGAAAAAGACTTGTCCGGACACCTTCAACTATCATCCGGACACCAACAACAAAACTATCCGGACACATTCTGTTAGAGCATTATTGTATTCAAGATTTATTGTTAAAGTCTTGTAATGGTCAAACAATGTAAAAGTCAAAGATAGTCAAAGTCAAAGTAGCTTTAATTAGAAAGTCAATGTGATTAGATTTAATGCTTTGTAATCCTAGGTATAAATAGGATTAGTTAGCTTAGATGTTAAGTAAGTCTCAAGAAAGTCTAAAGAAAGCAATTCATTAGTGATCTTAATTGTAATATTCTAGAGAGAGAAGTAAGAGCATTCTAGAGAGAGAAAGTGCATAAATCTTATGTAAATCTCTATTATGTTCAAGATCAATGGATGATTTGATGATTACCTAATAAAAACTGGTTTATCAATTGGTATCAGAGCTTTGGGAGATTGAATTGTGTGCAAATTCGTCCAATTTCTTGAAGATTTGAAGATTTTTTGAAGATTTTTGAAGAAAATCTCCCTTCTTGAAAAACTTGAAGAACACAAATGGGTTATAGATTTTTAGCTCGTTTTTGTGTTTGATTTTGATTGCAAAGTGTTTCTCCATCATTCTAAACAAGTTTAGAATCATCAATTTTGCAAAATCATGCCAAGATTTGATCAATTTTAAGATTTTGTAAAATTTGGTGTTCTTGAGAAAAAGTTCTCTGTCAAATTTTTAGAACATTGATTTTGCAATTTGGTGTTGAATTGATTGATTTTTGTGCAAATTCGTGTTCAAAAACAGTTTTTAGACATGAATTAACCATAAAATTCAAGTTTTGATGTCTAAATCTCATTTTTAGAAAATTTGAATTTTTTGGTGTTCTTCATGTTCTTGAGGTGTTCTTGAGATATTCATATTAAAAGTTTAGATCTTGAATTTTGATCCATTTTTGTTGTTAAGTGTTGTTAGAAATGTGTTTTTGAATTTGTTTGTTCTTAAAATCTAGATTTAATATTTGTTTGTGAGTGTTTGTATGTGCAGAAAATCAACAGAAGAAAAGAAAAGAAGAAAGCTGATTGTATGTGTGCTTATTAGAGGAATTCAGACCCTTCTTCAAATGAATTCGGATCACACACAGTAAATGTTTTCTTCAAGATGTCTACTTATACAGAAGATGGGGTTTTAAGATTGAAGCAAACTATTATAAAGGAGATACCCCCAATTGCAAAAGTTCTGGTTAAATCATCAAATGAAAGTTTGCAACAAACAATTTTGCAACAATTTATTATACTAGAAATACCTCCAACTCCATAAGTTTTTGTGAAAGCTAGCAATGAAAGTTTGAAGCAAACAATTTCAAAGGAGAAACCTCAAATTTCTCAAACTTCTGTTAAATCAAATAATAAAAGTTTGAAACAAACTTTTGTTAAAGAAAATGCTTCAATTCCTTCTACTTCTGTTTTAAATAAAGCATTGGAAGAAGAAAATGTTGATCTGAAAAGACAAATTTTAGACTTTTCTTCTTCAAATGCTAAACTTACTAAAAGAATTACTGATCTTTAAGTTTATATTGCTGGTCTTAAAGCAAAGAAAGATGACTCAAGTCTGCACGATCAAATCGGGAAACTTCAAGAGAAAGTAACATTCTTTCAAAACGAAAATGCTGATTTGAAGAGTAGAGGAGAAAAGAGAACGAAGTGGAACTTAAAGTTACATGCTCAATTAAAACAAGTTCAAGATAAAGAAAAAAAACTTGGACAGTGAAAATGCCGATCTAAAGATAAAACTGTCTAATCTTGAAAAAGATAAAGCTGTAAGGATGCTTGAAGAAAAGAACGCTCTTGAAGAAAAGAAATCTATTGAGCTTAAATGTTTAAAACTTTCTAAACAAAACTCAGATTTTGAGAAAGTTTTATTTCTTGAAAAAGAAAAACTGGAAAAGGAAAGGCTTGAATTTGAAGATAAAAGGAAAGAGTTTGAAGCGAAGAATGGGAAATTGTCAGAGAAAATATCTGAGCTTCAAAAGGACTTAGAAAAGGAAAGACAAGAGCTAGATAAGGAAAGTGAAGAGCTAGAAAAGATGAAGAAAGCTAATTTTCAGGCTAGGTGCGTTAAAGACGAATTTTCTAAAGAAAGGAAGATATTTCGGCAGGAAATTCATAAATTGACAATGAATTTGGCTGCATTATCGACTGACATCATGAAAGAGAAGAGGGTCAAGTCTAATATTCAGAAGAAGCTTGATTTGGTGACCAAGGAACGGAATGACTTATCTTACAAAGTGAAGTCATTTAACAAATCCAAATGCTATTCAGAATGTCTGATTCGTCCTTCTAATCTATTCTATGATCACTCGGTGGATAATTCTTCCAAGTATCAATATGCTGATCTTCCTTCATATAAGAAAGTCAACATGCAATGGAGAGTAAAAGGTACGTCTACTGAAAAAGGTGAGCCAAAATCCTCTGTTCCCAACAAGAACATTAATCTGAAAGCTAAATCTTTTGCTAATCCTGATTCATTCTATTCCGCAAATCATTTAATCAGGTTAGCACAAAAGAATTTTTGTTGTTCTTATTGTGGTACTAATGATTTTATTAAAAATGAGAGTGTTCAATATTGGTATGATACTTATCATTTTCCTTCCTATAGAGCTCCGCTTAACAAGCCAGGACCCAAGACACGTTGGGTACCAAAATCTACTTAATCTGTTTTTGCAGATTTAGAAGCAAAGCGTTGAACTCTCGGAAGAAGATTACTTGTACCATTAAGGGGGAGTAAAGAGGTATTGGCTTTTGAACATATCAGTTCAAAACCCATGCTTCAATGATTTTGGCTTTTGAACATATCAGTTCAAAACCCGTGCTTCAACGACTTTGGCTTTTGAACATATCAGTTCAAAACCCGTGCTTCAACGACTTTGGCTTTTGAACATATCAGTTCAAAACCCGTGCTTCAATGACTTTGGCTTTTGAACATATCAGTTCAAAACCCGTGCTTCAACGACTTTGCCTTTTGAACATATCAGTTCAAAACCCGTGCTTCAACGACTTTGGATTTTGAACATATCAGTTCAAAACCCGTGCTTCAACGACATTGGCTTTTGAACATATCAGTTCAAAACCCTTGCTTCAACGACATTGGCTTTTGAACAATTCAGTTCAGGACCCGTACTTCAAAGACTAAGACTTCTAAACAAATCAGTTTAGAACTCACACTTCTCAGGTGATATCTTTAACTGTTACATCTTTCTGTTTCAAGGAACGTGGTAAAAGGTAACATTGGATTATATTTTGTTTCTACCATTTTGAAAACTTGAATCTTTACAAATTTAATTCAATGAGATAAAATTTTCATTTTTCATTCAATGAATTAAATGTGTGCTAAAAGATGATTTTACAAGTATTTTTGTATTATCTGAGTTAGATTTGTTTCAACTTTCACCTCTGAAATAAATCGAAAGGTCAGCAAAACATAAATGAAATTATGCTGAATGCTCAAAGTTATGTGAATCTGGACTTATATAGAATATAATGCTCAAAAAGCCTATATGTCAGAATGATGGATGGAAATGAAAATATGGGAGAAGCACTATGTTTTAGAACCAAGTGATTGAGATAAATTGTTGCACTATCATTTAGTTTGAAAGTTTGTGCCTGTGGCCTTTCTGGTTTGGGAGAGTAAGTCCTAAGGGGTGCTCGACACCTAGTCCCTAAGATCTACTGGTTTGGGATCGGCTGACCCAAATCCTGCAATAGAACCAGATAGAAAGCCATGTTCTACTGGTACAAATGGGTTTAAGATATATCGATGTGGCCTTTCTGGTTTGGGAAATTAAGTTCTAAGGGGTGCTCGTCACCTAGCATCTAAGGCCAACTGGTCTGGGATATGCTGACCCAAATCCTGCTATAGAACCAGATAGAAAGTCATGTTTAACGGTGTATCTTATTCTTACTAAACTTTTTGATCAAAAGATGCCAATGAGCACAAAATCAAAGGATGCCAATGAGCACAAAATCAAAGGATGCCAATGGGCACAAAATCAAAAGATGCCAATGAGCACAAAATCAAAAGATGCCAATGAGCACACATCTCTTGAAACTTGGGAAAATACAAAGTCGCGATAAACGCGTAAATTTATGAAATTCTGATTTTGGACAAATAGTGTGAGTAGAGCAAAGTATAGAATATGTTTTAGAAATGCATAAGCTTTATGCTAATCATAGTTCGCATGCTAGCACACCAAATAGATTTGATAAAGGGGTTGACATTGAACATTTGTAACTTGATATGCAATGATGTCTTGTTTTTGAATCCAAACACATGCATTTGATTTCACTTGATTGAAATATCTGTTAAATTTCATTAAGTTGAATTTCTTTTGTAAACCTTTCAAATGATCAAAAGTTAGTAGCTATAAAATAAAATTCAATGAATTTTACTTTCCTTGTTCAATGTGTTTTTGCTACAATTTCAAATACTGTGCGTTATTGAAATATATGCATATTTTCAGGGGGAGAAAACAAATTGCTTCAGAATTCTTATTTTAAGGGGGAGCAAGGTTATCCACTAAGGAGGAGATTGTTAGTAATACTAAGAGACGCGACTGAAATTGAAGAAGGTTTTCGATGATAATGATGCTCACTTTCATCGAAAAAGGGGGAGAAATGTTTAATTCAACTTCATGTCAAAGAGCTTTCAAGTCAAATATATTTCAAGTTAAAGATTCGTGAACAAAGACTGAAGATCAGGGGAAGAAGGATCATGTGAAGTCCAAATGTTGCTGAATTTGGTTATCTTAGTTCTGAGTGGTTCTCGGAATGCGCTTACACCTAAAAGTTCAAAAATGTGGATGGTTTCACATCTTTCTGATCCAAACTCTAATAGTTTCTGATTCCTCTTGTTCCGAATTGATGGTTTTATATAAAGATCTGAAATTCATGTTCAAGACTTGAAGACAATCTGTTGAAGATTTTATTGAAGAAGATTGATTTTTCAAAGAGAAAGACAAAGACTTTTCATGTTTGACTGAAGATTCTTCAAAGCTGAGTTCTTAAAGAATGTCAAAGCATATAGTTCGCCGTGAACTAATGAAGATAAAGATGTTTGAAGATTATCTTAGCTTCAAAGTTAAAGTTTTGAAGATCAAGAGCTGAAGACTACTGTCATATTTTTTAAATCTTGAATCCAAAGGGGGAGATTGTTAGAGCATTATTGTATTCAAGATTTATTGTTAAAGTCTTGTAATGGTCAAACAATGTAAAAGTCAAAGATAGTCAAAGTCAAAGTAGCTTTAATTAGAAAGTCAATGTGATTAGATTTAATGCTTTGTAATCCTAGGTATAAATAGGATTAGTTAGCTTAGATGTTAAGTAAGTCTCAAGAAAGTCTAAAGAAAGCAATTCATTAGTGATCTTAATTGTAATATTCTAGAGAGAGAAGTGAGAGCATTCTAGAGAGAGAAAGTGCATAAATCTTATGTAAATCTCTATTATGTTCAAGATCAATGGATGATTTGATGATTACCTAATAGAAACTGGTTTCACACATTCATACTGTGTCCGGACACTACTGTCGGTTTGTTCCAATTTGCCCAGAAATCCGATAGAAATCAATCCTAGACTAGATGTGATGATTCTAATCCGATAGATACTTCCTACTAACCATTATAAACATAAATTGTACTAGAAACATACCTTAATCAGTTCCAATAACTCCAATTTGAGCCTTTACCCTTCTTTCTCCTTTCTTTCTTCTTCTTTTTGCTCCCAACACACACACACACACCTTAATCTGAGTTTTGTTATTATGAAGACATCTGTATCCCTAATTCAGATATTATCAACTAATGTTACCCTTTTAGACCCTAATCTATTCAATAATATGCAAAGTACCCTTAACTTAATAATTCATCTCAACTTACCCAAAATAGTAACTTTAAAGTTAAATAATTTAACGGAAATAATATTTTTAACTAACGGACTTACCCGGGGTATTACACCGAAACATAAGGACATCGCCCCTGTTTGGTGATCATAGTGCAGGGACGACCTCCAAAGTCGTCTGTGGGTTTTTTTCCTCGTTGAGGTTTTTTCCGCGTCACCAAAATCTTTGTCTTATTTACTTTTTCCGTCTTTGTCGTACACTTTGTCGAAAGATTCCCATTCTTTAGTTGTTAAGCTCCACAATCAACCTTAGGTTATCCTTCTGGACGATTTTTGGCATTAACAACGATGTTTATTTCGAAGGAAATCCTTAGTTGGGTCCCACGGATGGCGCCAAACTGTTAATGCCAAAAATCGCACTAAACTGTCTTATTCCAAAAATTGTATAAAAATACGATTTAAGGTTTGATTTCGGACCTTATCAACTAAAGATTGTACCATAGAAATAAACAAGAAAAATAACGAATAAAATGTAGACGAAATAAGAGATTTTGGTGACGCAGAAAACCCCAAAACGAGGGAAAAAACGGCGGTCGACTGTGTTAGAGCCGACGGTGCACTATGATCGCCAATCAGGGGCGATAATCCTTTTGTAACAAGTGACATGTGTACAACAGATTACAATAAGAGATAAAATGTACTCAGACGTGTGTAAAAGTCGTGTGTTCGTGTATAAAATGTACGAAATGAGCTGTCGTCGTGTGGTTCGAAATGCCGTCGTGCGGAACTTTGCGTAAGTGAGATATGTTCCAATGCCTTGAAAGAAATGTAGAATTGAGTCTTAGTTTGAATGTATGTAGCCTCTTCCCCCAGATTGATCACCGGGGGCTTTTATATAGCTTCCGTTGGTAATAAATATACTTTAATGGTTGGTTTTGTAACCGCTGTCGGGATTAAATGCGCTTTGATGATTGGTTTTGTAACCACTGTCGAGTCTTTAATGTCATTAAGAGCTCGTCCGTTACTAACCGTTGCACCATAATTGTTTGTAGACCTGCATTAATGAATAGAAGAAACGGATGTTGACCATTAATGGTTAGTGTAATTGTAAGACCGTCTTGAGTTCTGGACGTCGGTCTTATGGAGCATACGACCATCGCCGAAATACATGTCCAAGTATATGACCGTAAATGTCTCGTAAGACCTTATTTTAATATAAGAATGATCTTATGAAAATGTCGTAAGACCAGGACAAAATTGTCGTAAGACCAGGTCGTAGGACCAGGATGTTAGGACGATGTTGTCGCAGGACCAAAGCGATATAAGACTGATGACAGGAGACTATCGACCTAAGACCGACGAGTCGTAACTGGCAACGCATAACTGGCGACATAAGACTAGTGACGTAAGACTAGTGACATAAGACTAGTGACATAAGACTAGTGACACACAACCTGCGATATGTCGTTAGTGATATGTGACGTGTGACATGTGATGTACGACGTGTGACATGTGACGTACGACGTGCGACATGTGATGTATGACGTACGACATATGACGTGAAGATACTATCTCGGATGACTATTGACACAAGATGTCGTATGATAATAATGGGTATTACCCTTATCGGTTGGCGGTAAGACTGTTGTAGATATCCTTGGTCATTAGGTTAATCAAGGTCCATGGGTCATGTCAAGGGAATTTCCCAAGTCGGTCGAGGGTGTGATTTTTTACCCAAACAGCTGACACACCAAGGATTTTTTATCCGCTTACCCTTCGTTGCTTATCCATAACCCTAGCCCCGTTACAACCCTTGTAAAGACCTGGATGATCTTCTGGAAAATGTGATTAGGGTATACGACCACCTTTACTAATATTCCCTATCTTGCTACTTGATTCCTTTCTGAGATCGACTTTTTGGACATTTGTTCGTCTTTCATGAGAGTTGTCATGTAATTATCGAGTATCATTGTACATAACGTCCTTATACATGACAACATGTGCTACAGCCTAGGTTCAAGTGAAATGAGGGTATCCCATGAGGTAGGGTCGAGGCGAAATGTTTTCCCCAGTATGTTTGGACCTAGTACGACCTTAATGTAATCAGAGCAGTCACGAGTTCAACTCACAATGGAAGGCCATAAATCAAACAAAATAAGGATGAGGCGAGGATGAGATAAGCATTCACGGGTATGGGAAATCACCAATGCATTACGTGGTACCGATTGAGAGTTGTGCGGTTATTATTTCACTGATATATATGCTTTTATTCTATTTTATCGCTAATTTACTTGAGGACAAGCAACGCTCGGTTTGGGGTTGTTGATAACGCCACTTTTTGGCGTTATTTTTGGTCCACAAACTAATGAGATTGGCTTGTGCTAGAGCAAAGAGGCGGACTTTTATGGTTTATCGAGTGAAATGTGCAGGTAATCTAAAAGACAGCAATTATCCAGAAAAGAAGCAGAAAAGAGTCTAAAAGAGAGCCAAAACGAAGCCTGATGGAAGCCCAAGATCCAAGCCCGAGACCCGTGCCCAAACCATGACCCATGACCTGACCCGAAGCAATCAGGAAACCGCGCGGTTTGAAGCCGCGTGACAAGTCGCACAACCCTCTGGTTGATTTCTATAGTTTGTGATTTTCCGGAATTAGGTCATCACTTCTCGACGTGCGACAGTAGGCTGCCCGGGGGCGATTTTCAAAGGTTTTTCGCAGACTTTTGAGCCACGATAGAGGATCGATTGAGGAGATGTTCACCACGCGAAGCGGATTAGAGCCGAGAGAAGGGAGTTCATCATACATTCTTCACGTTTACAATCATTATGTTTACACACGCTATTTCTCTTCCTTTTCTTATGTTTTTATCCACCACCAACATGAACTAAGAGAAAAAATGCTCCCTCCTGGAAGACGATTAGGGTTTCACGGCCATGGCCGATCTTGATGGTTTTCTGCTCTCGTTTCAAAGATTTCTACGTGGGATCTGATGTGGCTTCGATTCTTGTTGCTTTTTGGATTTCCTCTCTTGGTTTCTACGATTTTTGTTCAGTCTTATTGAATTTTTAGGCGTCCGGCTCGTTCTTGCCATTGTTTGGTGTTGCGTTACTATCTTTACAGTGTGTTTCCATCACCTTCGTTGTCTAGATAGGGGACTCGTGGGATTCAGCACCGCATGTAACTATGGTCTTCGTCTCCCGATCTAGGGTTTCCTAGATTAGGGTTTTCTAGTACAGATTTTAGCGTGTGGCTTCACTGTGGGTTTGGTAATGGCCCAAATGGGTGTCGAGGCTGGTAAGAAAGACGACTTGTCCTCTCTTGGTAGGGATAATGGTTCGAAGGTGGGAGTTGTTCCTCCATGCACGACTAGGGCTGACGTCACTATGACGCACTCGGCTTCTGTTTTGCATGAGATCATGAAGGAGGGTGTGATGTTCTCGGCTGCTGATAGAGATGTGCAGGCAGCGGCGGCGGCTAGGGTTTTGCATGGCAAACCCACGCAATGTGCGACTAAGGGTTCTGAAGGAATATGTGTCAATGTTTGGGGTGATGGCGTAGAGCAGTGCAAGCCGTCTACTGCTGGAAACCCTAATTCGTCAATGCCTGAGTTTACTGGAAATCTAACTGGTTCGACTACTTTGCATGATGCTATTCCTAATGTGAATGGGGTTACGTCAAATTCCAATCAGACTGCTCATTCAACAGCGACATCTTTGGGTCAGGAGATGGAGGTGGGACGAAGTTCGGTGTTCGATCGGCTCTCAGGGCTGAATGGCTTAAAATATGGCCACGTTTCGATTTTGAAACGTGATGATAATCACTCATCCTCATCATACGCGGCAATTCTTAATAATAACTCGAACCAAATAGGTAACTCTCTGAATTTCTTCCCTTTGAAGGAGAAAAGTGATACGCGTATTGAATTGTCGTTGGCTTTAACGGTGAAAGTGGCTACTCTTTATAAGTATACTTTATATGGCTATTTCCTTGGACCTCGTATGTACTTTCCCAATGTGCAGAGAATCGTTAAATCCCTTTGGGGTAAATTTGGATTGCAGGATTCCATGATGAATGAGAATGGTTTTTTGTTCTTTCGGTTTAGTGATGAAAATGGTCTGAGGCAGGTTCTCGAAGGGGGTCCTTGGTTGGTGCGAGGTATCCCTCTCTTTGTCTTCCTGTGGGATCCCCATCAAGCCTTAGTCAAACCGGAGCATAAGTCCTGCCCGTTGTGGGTCAAGCTCCACAATATCCCGCTTGTAGCTTTTAACATGGAAGGTGTGAGGCGTATTGCAAGTGCCCTTGGTGTTCCCAAGCTGATGGAAGAAACTACAGCGACTATGTGTGATAACTCGTGGGGACGGCCTGGATTTGCGAAAGTGCCTGTCGATGTATGGGTTGTGGGTGAGCTCAAGCGTGAACTGCAAGTTTCAGTTCCAAATGTGCACGGGGGAAAAGAGATGACTATTCCCATAATGGTGGAGTATTTGTGGGAACCAATTCAGTGTTCTCACTGTTTGGTTTTTGAACATAAGACTACCTCTTGTGCTAAGGCGGTGGCTCAAAGGAGTGTGGACAAGGGTAAGGGTGTGGGGCTCAAAGATGATGATAGTTTTACGTTGGTTACCAAACGTAAACAACAACGGCAGTGGGAAACTGGGAATACCTCAAAGGCACATACCGGGAAGGCTACTATGGTTTATAGACCGGTGCAAAAACCAAGCGCAACTCTCACTTCGACCCAAATGGAATCCCAGGAGGATATGGCTGGTCACAAGGATGATCAATCTATGCCTTCGGCCAATTATGTGGATCCATGCAAAGATGCTGCTGGCCATTCTGATTTCATAGATTTGGAGGGTGATCCACAATTGGCAAAAGTTGCTCATGCGGTGGCAGAGAACCCTGATGGCATTCTAGAAGGTAATATTCAAACTGGGGTCGCGTGTCCAAATGGAAATGGTGATGGGGTTTCGGTGGCAGCACCTAACATTCGGAGTATCCTTAAACCTCCTGACCCCTCTCGAGTTGATTTTCATACGTCGGTTCAGTTGGCCAGAATTAAACGTCTGGAGTCTATCTCCACTGATAATCCCTTCTCGAGCCTTGAGGTTAAGGATGATATGTGTACGGGGGTTGACCATGTTGATAGTTCTAGTGTGGGGATTGATATTCCCAGGCATGGTGGTTCTGTTCCATTGGTGTCGGGGGAGGATGACACCGTCTCTCGTAAGTCCCCATGTTAAAGGTCGGGGCGTGGAACATAAGAGGACTTAATTCCTCTATAAAACAGTAGGAGGCAAAATTACTAATCCGGTCTCACAACCTTTCGTTTTATGCCATTCTTGAAACGCATGTTGCTTCTTCGCAGTTGAATTTGGTTGCTAGTAATGTTTTTGGCTCTTGGTCGTGGGTCTCCAATCACTCAATTGTGTGCATGGGTCGCGTTTCTTGGTTGGTTGGGACCCCTTGGTGTTTCGTGCTTCGGTGATTGGTATGTCCGATCAAGTTATGCACTTCAAAGTTTATTGCACGGGATCGACGCAGTTTTTTTATGCTTCCATTGTCTATGGTTTGAATAATATGGTGCTTCCATTGTCTATCGTTTAAGGGTGTTGTGGGTGGTGACCCTTGGTTTCAAATGGGAGATTTTAATACCATTTTGAACCCGGAGGAGAGTGATGGTGGTTCTTCCCGGCGTGATCATTGTATGGATGAATTTATGACATGTGTTGGGGATCTTAATGTGTATGATGTTCGCGCCACGGGTATCTTTTTTAGTTGGGTGCAGAAGCCTCGTGAGGGAGGTGGTATTGTACGCAAACTTGACCGGATATTAATAAATGGCTCTCTTGGTGATCTTTTTGTCAATCTCATGACGCAATTCCTCCCGAGAGGAATTTCCGATCATAGTCCCATGGTGTTATGTCTTGCGGCCGGTTCCAGTCGTGGTAAGTGGCCATTCAGATTCGATAATTTTTTGGTTCACCATGATCTTTTTTTGCAGACGATTAAGATGGCTTGGGATGTTCCGGTGATTGGCTCCTATATGCACCATGTTCTCACCAAGCTTTAGGGTTTGAAAACCCCTTTGCGTCAACTTCGGTCCAAGCATGGTGACATTCATAAAAAGGTGGCAGATCATAGGGTGGAGGTTGAGTAAGTACAGCGAGCTATGGATTCTGATCCACATGATCATCTTTTGAATGAGGATCTCACGCATGTATTGTTGGCTTTCCAAAATGCCCTCCAGAATGAGGAGACAAACTATCGGCAACGTGCCAAGATCCGGTGGATTAAAGAGGGTGATGCCAACACAACTTTTTTCCATCGAGTGGTACGGGAGAATACTCATCGTCATAGGGTGGAGTCGATTGTGGATGTAGCTGGAAATCGTGTGGAAGGTAAGGAGGTGGGTTCGGCCTTTGTTAATCATTTTTGTGGGACTCTTGGCGAAATTGATCAGGCGGTACATCCTTCTCTTCCTTTGAATTTTTTTGACAAACCCCTCTCAATTGAGGATGCCAACTTCATGATACGCCCCATTACCAAGGACGAAGTGAAGTTAGCCATGTTTGATATTGGTGATGATAGAGTATCGAGATCGGATGGTTTTACTTCCTGGTTCTTCAAAGCTGCTTGGGAGATAGTTGGTCCAGATGTCACTTTGGCTGTTCAAGATTTCTTTTACCGAGGTAAACTTGCTAGGGAACTGAATCACACATCTATTTGTTTAATTCCCAAAACGGCTAATGCTACTCGGGTTACAGAGTTCCGTCGGATTTCTTTGTGTAAGGTTATTTATAAATGCATTAGCAAAATTCTTTCTTGGAGGATTAAAGACTTCTTGGATGAGTTGGTTAATCCTAACCAATCGGCACGGATTAGTAATTTTGCCTCCTACTGTTTTATAGAGGAATTAAGTCCTCTTATGTTCCACGCCCCGACCTTTAACATGGGTACTTACGAGAGACGGTGTCATCCTCCCCCGACACCAATGGAACAGAACCACCATGCCTGGGAATATCAATCCCCACACTAGAACTATCAACATAAGATCCCCGAAGTGCTCAAAAATCCAATCAGGCCAAATTTTGAAAATCAATTATCCAGTATTCACCGTCCGACGCGAAGACGGAAATGAATGGATATTTTCTGAAGCCGACTTCCAGCACCTCCAACCGTTCGACTTCCTGGTAATACTGAAAGACCTCCGTACAAGAACTATCTGACCGCTTCAAGTAACAAAAGCGCTCGAAGCTGTTCGTCGATTCCTAGTCCGTACCATCATGATGTCTTATCTCACGGACTTCTAAATGGCAATCGAGAACAGAGCGAAGAAGGTAAACCTGATAAAGCCCGATCTGAAAGCACCTGAGTTGAAGATGTATCCTGAGAACGCACTGCTTCTAGAACCAGAATTTGGGATAGTCTACATCAACGAACAGAAAAAAAGAGATTTATGCGCTTCAGTCAGGTAGACAGATTCTGCGACGACACACTCCTCAAAGTTCAAGATGCTCTTCGAAACATCATCAAATATGAATCAGAAAATCCAAGGTATTCTTATGTTCCTAATTCGAATGAAATAACTGCTCGGAAGGCCTTGGAAATGGTTGAAGAACGCATCGACTATCGTCGTGCTATCAGATGGTTCGAGGTACACTCTGGGCACCGTAAAAGATATGTTAATAACTGGCGCGAACTCGAACTTCAATACAAATGGGGAGATTGTTAGGGCAATACTTGGTTGTATAGAAGTTCAAGGGCTATTTGTAATTGTTTAAATTAAGCCTTGTTAGTGAACGGGCCATGGGCTTGTTAACCACGGGCCCTCCATATATAATGTTTTGTTTAGCCTTTGTTTAGGCTAATTGTCTTTTTGCTTTCATAATTCGTTTTGTTTAGTCCCGTTTAAATCTTGTTTTTAATGTGTTTTGACTCCATAGGTTGAGATCGAGAGATAAAACTTTTGCTTTCAAAATAAAACCCATTGTTGCTTGAGAAAGAACAACGGTGATTTTAGAGATTGGGTATTCATTAAAGGGAGTAGCTGGTAATTGTTTTGAGTCAGGTGTTTATATGTGAAAACCTTAGGATTTCCAACCCTCAACTGTTTTCTCTATCCGAAGTTCCTTAAGTTGTCTATTGTCTTGTTCTTGATTTATTTGTAATTGATTAGTTTAATACCAACAACTCAAAATTGCTATCGTTCAGTTAATAGATCTTATATTCATTGTGATACTTAGTTCCTAGTTCCCTGTGTTCGATACTCGTACTTTTATACTGTTACTTGATTTCGACACCGTACACTTGCGGTTAGATTTAGGGGGTGTAAACCCGCCTATCAACAATGAAAAAGACATTCTTGAAAAATCTCTAGTTAAAAGGATTTCAGATTATTTCAAGAAATCTTTTGAGGAAAAGCGGAAAGTTAATCAGAAGTGTTTCCATCTTTCAAAGAAAGTTTCGGATCTTGAACAAATTTTGATCTCTGAGCATAATCAATTTGAAAGTGAAAGAGCAAAGTTTGCAAATGAAAGCAAATATTTTGAAGAAAAGATTAGTGAGCTTTCTCAAGAAGTAAATGATTTAGAAATTACTTTGGAGAAAGAAAGAAAAGAATTTTCTTCTAAGACGTGGTTTAATCCTGAAAATTCTTCTTCTAAAAAGGATTTTGAAGTTCATTTTGTTGTTTCTGATTCTGATTTTGAGGATTTTCAGTCTAACCCTGTTTCCAAGGAGAATTCGAAACCTGAAGTTCGTGATAAAGGAAAAGCCTGTGAATTTGATTTTTCCAAGAAGCTTCCGGACCATAATGATTTTATTTTGGAAAATGAAATACCTTCAAGTACTTTCTGTAATGGAGAATGTTCGAATACAAAGAATGATCCTATTTCTGAAAAACCCTTATAGAAAAGAAAGAAGAGTAGAAAATCAAAGAAAAACACTTCTCATCATTCTAAGACTTCTGACTCTAGATTTTCTGATTTTTCAGATAATTTTGTGAATGAGAAGAATGTGAAGAAAAAATGGCGGGTGAAGCAAAAGACTACTTTACCAGCCAAGTAGAATATCAAAACTACTAGTTTTTCAAATAAGAAACAATTTGTTGCGAATGACAAACGAAAACTTGTAAATTCTTACAAGCGTCGAAAACTTGTAAATTCTTACAAGCGTTATTCAAACAAGCAATTGTACAGTTTTTCAAATGAGGAATGTTTTTGTTCTGCCTGTGGTCGTAATAATCTTTTTTCTAAACCTGGTTCATGTTGTTGGTTTAATTCGTATTATGTTCCAAATGCTTATGTTAAAACCAAAGTTTTAAAGAAAAAGAGACTACGAGTTGTCAAAGAGGTGTCTCACACAACTAACCAAAAAGGACCCATCTTCAAATGGGTACCTAAAAATGCCTGATCTGGTTGTTTGCAGAAGAATAAATTATGGTATCTAGATTCGGGATGTTCAAAACATATGACCGGCCGAAGAGACATGTTATCAAACTATGTTGAGAAAGACTGTGGTCGAGTGAGATTTGGCAACAACCAATTTGCTCCAATTAAAGGCTTTGGTGATATTGTGCAAGACAGGTTAACAATAATGAAGGTCAGTTATGTTGAAGAACTAGGACACAACTTGTTTAGCATCGGACAATTTTGTGATAAGGATTTGGAAGTAAACTTCAAAGCTAGAAGATGTTGTGTCAGAAATGAGGAAGGAAAAGAACTCCTAGTTGGCACGCGAAAGTCAAATCTTTATACAATCAATTTGTCGGTGGTGAAACCAGAAAGTGATGTGTGTCTTTTGTCAAATGCTTCAGTTCAACAAAGTTGGTTATGGCACCGAAGGCTATCTCATCTGAATTTCAGATATATACAGAAGTTAGTTATAGGTGAGTTAGTTCGGGGTCTTCCAACATTGAAATTCGGCGCTGAAAATCTTTGTGATGCGTGTGAGAAAGGTAAGATGAAAAGGGTTCCTCATAAGCCGAAACCTAAACCTACGACAAAGAGTGTATTGGAATTATTACATGTGGATCTGTGTGGCCCTATGAAGACAGAAATCATAAATGGTAGGAAATACGTATTGGTGATAGTTGATGATTTTTCTCGTTATACATGGGTCAAGTTTCTTCGTTCAAAAGATGAGACTTCAGACAATTTGATCAACGTCATCAAGTCAGCACAGGACAATATGCAAATATGGTTAAGATCGTTCGTTCAGACAATGGCACGAAATTTAAAAACAGAATATTGGGAGATTTTTATGAATCGAACTGGATTATTCAACAATTTTCCGCGGCTAGAACTCTTGAACAGCATGGTGTTGTGGAAAGGCGAAACAGAACGTTAGTCGAATCTGCACGAACAATGTTGGCTTATTCTAATCTACCGTTATTCTTATGGGGTGAAGTTGTCGCAACTTCATGTTACACTCAGAATCGTTCTATAATTCATCGCTGGTTTGGTAAAACTCCCTATGAGATAATGAACAACCGGAAACCAACCATAAAGCATTTTCGTGTTTTTGGTTGCAAATGCTAATAAAATCGCAACAAATTCAGTCTGAAGGCTATTGATGGGATCTTTGTCGGTTATTCGTTCTTCGCAGCTTCATATCGCATTTATCTGAAGCAATCAAGGACGATTATTGAGAGCGTTAATGTAAAGTTTTATGAAACTGAAGAAGTGGCTTCTGATCACAACAGTTCAGAACCCGTGATTACTGGAATTTTAGCTTCTAGACAAATCAGTTCAGAACCTGTTCCAAAACCGACTCAGGATCAACCTTCAACTTCTAAATCTCATTTAATTGATCTTGATTTATTATTTGAAGATTTCTATGATGAATATTTTGGTACTTACAATTCTTCTGATGTTCTTAACAGGAAGAAACGTACATCTACAACAATTTCTGCTGCCAATACTGAAACAGATGCAACTCATTCAACAACGGTTGATGTTTCTACTCATGTTCAAGAAAATTTTGTACCAAAAGACAAAGCTCCACAACAAGTTGTTCCTATAGATGTGGAACCTCCAACACAAGATCCAAATTCTTCAGTTAATGTTACAACTACACCTCAGTAAACACATGTATCTTCTGGAGAACCTAATAATTCACATGATAATCCTCCAGAACCTCCACGTGCTCACGTGGATGTACCGTTGGTTGTTGAAGAAACAAATGCTAATATTGACAATGTTCAGACATCGTATGTTCTACACCCACACTCAACAAAGTGGACGAAGGCACATCCTATTTATCAAATAATAGGTGATCCGAATTCGCCAGTTCAAACGCGTTCGTCAGCTCCAAAAGCTACGGCAAATGAGTGTCTCTTTGCGATATTTCTGAGCAATATTGAACCTTTAACGGTTTCTGAGGCTCTGAATGATCCAAATTGGGTGTTATCCATGCAAGATGAGCTCAACCAGTTTGAAGAGTTAAAAGTTTGGAGGCTAGTTTCACGACCTGCAGATAAGAGTATCATAGGTACCAAGTGGGTCTTTAAAAATAATAAGGATGAAGATGGAATAATTGTTCATAACAAACCCAGACTCATAGCAAAAGGCTATCGCCAGCAAGAGGGCATCGACTATGATAAGACATATGCTTCGGTCACAAGAATTGAAGCAATAAGGATCTTTCTAGCTTTTGTGGCTTACAAGAATTTCACTGTCTATCAGATGGATGTGAAAACAGCGTTTCTGAATGGCATTCTTAAGGAGGAAGTATATGTATCTCAACCGGAAGGTTTCGTCGACAAGGAACATCTAAATCATATCTATATTCTGGATAAAGCCTTGTACGGACTGAAACAAGCCCCTCGCGCATGGTATGAAGTTCTTTCAACCTTTCTACTTGAGTCAGGATTTGACAAACGTAAAATCGATACGACATTATTCATTAAGCGCGAAGAAGGTGATGTCATTATTATACAGATTTATGTAGACAATATTATATTTGGTTCGACTAATCCTGGTTTGTGTACCTGGTTTTCTAACATCATGGTGACTAGGTTCCAGATGAGCATGATGGAGAGAGATTAACTTCTTTCTCGGATTGCAAGTGAAGCAATTCTCAACGGGAATCTTCATCAATCAATCAAAATACATATTCGATATTTTGAAGAAATTCAAAATGGAGAATTGTACATCAATTGGAACACCTATGGCACCAGCTTCTAAGATTGGTCTAGATCCAAATGGTAAGAAGGTAGATCTAAGGACTTATCGAGGTATGATCGGGTCACTCATGTATTTAATTGCATGTCGTCCAGATATTATGTTTGCTACATGTTTATGTGCAAGATTTCAGGCTGATCCGAAAGAATCTCATCTCGGATCGGTCAAGCGCATCTTCAGATATTTGAAAGGAACGACTTATCTTGGAATATGGTATCCGAAAGGGACGGGATACGAGCTAACAGCTTATTCTGACGCTGATCATGGTGGAAGCTTAATGGATAAGAAAAGCACTATTGGACATGTTTATTTCTTGGGAGATAAATTAGTGAGTTGGGCGTCGAAGAAACAGAATTGTGTTTCAACATCTACGGCAGAGGCTGAATATGTTGCTGCCGCAAGCTGTTGTTCACAAGTCTTATGGATGAAGACTCAACTAATGGATTTTGGCTGTACGTATGATAAAATTCCCATTTATTGTGACAGTAAATTTGTGATTGCTATTTCCGTGAATCCTGTCCAACACACGAAGACGAAACACATTGATATTCGATATCATTTTATAAAAGACCATGTGGAGAAAGGTACAATTGAAATGTACTTTGTATCTACTAAATTCCAACTTGCTGATCTTTCCACTAAAGCTTTGGATGAGAAACGTTTCAAATTTTTAATTTCAAAGCTAGGCATGTTGAACATGAAAGTTTGATTATTCATAATATTCATTCAATACGTTGAAAATCTCTATTATTCATTCAAGCTTAATATCTTGATTGAAAAATATTAATTTTCATCCTATTGAATCTTTATTATGATAGGTCAAAAGTTTATGTCTTTTTGTAATATACAAAGTTTATTTCAAATTTTATCTTTTGTCTTGTTAATTTCAATTTTATATCATCATGGTTTTTGTGCAGTTTTGTTAGGACTATAAATGTCCTACACATTAGAAAGTTATATAAAGAATTATAGAGCTTAATTATAGAGTTTGATTTAATTGTAAAAGCCTTTAATGATAAATGGGCTTTAGTGCTTAATGGGCTTGGGCCTTGGTAATCAAAGGCCTAAGTATATAAGGTTATGTTTAGCTTTTCATTAGCCAGAATAATCGTTCATCATTCATATTAGTATTGTAAACACTCTGAAGCTTAATGCAATATATGGATGACCAATTGAAATCATATTGACTTGATCTTTATTCTATTGATTTCATTGTTTATGCACTAATATGGAACTCACAATTGGTATCAGAGCATACGGACGGTTCAATTCAAAGCAATCTAAAGCTTTCTGGTAAGTTTCTGTTCACTTTTATCGATGGTGTTCTTGACTCTCAAAAACCCATATTTTGATTCGGATAAAATTGCTTGAAATCGCGTATTGCATTCGATTATCATCATCATTATAAGCGTTTCTGCAATTTTTCTAATCCTAATTCGGCTGTTTGATTGTGTTTTTGGCAAAATCAAGTTCTTTGGTTTTTGGTCTCTGTTCGTGCTAAAAATCCAATTTTTCATCAAAATCGTGTTAGTTTGCTTCAAAATCGATTAGGGTATTGTTAGTTTTGTGTTTTGTTAGGTTTCTAATCTTTCAGGAACGATTTTAGCAACCCTAGTCGCATATCTATCGATTTTGCACCTCACAGCCGCTGTTTCCGGATACCACAACAGCACTTTCCGGAACATCGCATAAACTTCCCGAGTAAGTTCTCTTTTCTCGCTACTTTCCGGACATAATTGATCCGGTAACCATAAAGTTCCCGGTAAATCCAATTTATCCGGGTAACTCAAAGTTTTCGATTAAGTCTCCTTTCCGGGTAAATTCCATCCGGTTACATCTGTTCCCGGTTACCTACTACCCGGATACACTTCCCGGTAACTCGTAACCGGACATCTCTCTATTCGGTAACACCCATCACCCGGACATCCATCTTTCCGGACACAATCCTTCTGGTAACTCTATTTATTTCCGGTAACCACAGTTTGCCCGGACACCTACATTTTCCAGATTCCTTATCCGGAAACCACCTGGATTGACCCCACCCGCTAACCGGGTAGCGGAACCCCCGTGCTAAGTCGCATGAGGGGGACATTTAAGTATCCTTGATATTGTCTGACTTTTGAATCGAACCTACGTCTGACGATCACCTTAGTGCACATTTCAAAGATGTCTTGCTCATCTCAATCTGCATCAGCTTGTCAGGTATGTCTACCAACTCATAATGCTTTAGTTTATAAGATTCAACTGCTTGGTCAAAAGGTAGAGTCCTATATGTTTACATCCAATGAACAACTACTTGAAATTAATTCGCTAAAAGAAAAGTTAGATGTTCAAACAAAGATCACAGAAAAGCTTATGTCTGACAACACCTACTTAAAGGAAAAGTGTGCAAATCTTTCGATAACACCAAAAGATCTTCAAGCTAAGATATCTGAACTGACTTTAAAACTTGATCAGTGTGAGAATGAGAAAGCTGGGATTATTTATCAATGCTCCTCTCTTCAAATCCAACATAAAGAATTGGTTTCTAAAATAACTGATCTTGAAACCAAACTTCACAAAAGAGGTCAAACTGATCAGACCATTCACATGAACAAACCCAAGGAAATCACATACTTTAACAAGGAATGGGGAATCGGATACAATAACCCACATTACTTGAAAAAGGTGTTGACCATGAGACCGACCCTTTACCACTTTGGTTTTCTCGGTCTGGACAAAAAGTATCCCCAGTATAAAATCAAATGGATTGGTCCTCTTGAAAAGAAGAAAGAAGAGGAAACTGAGGAATACAAATGCGCACACACCACTAAAATGAAACTACCTTTTGTGTATGAGCCTATGAACTACTCGTACAAGAAAAACCCAAAGAAATACCTCTCGAATGACTACTTTGAAGGCTATAAGGTTGCGAAGCCCAAGAATTCCTCCAAAAAGGATGAGGCCCAAGCTCCTGAACCCAAAACTGAGACGGACGAGTTTAAACTCTATGTTCCTCCTCTCGTTTTGGAATCAAAAATAGTCGAGTTAAAGGAGACACTCGAGAAGGAAATAACCAGTTTTCAAAAGGAAAAGAAAGCGCTTATAACAGAACTTGAGAAACTCAAATCCGTAAAAACCGAATCTGTGTCGGATGAGGGACAGGAAATTCTTCGGAACGAAATAAATCGGCTCACATCAAAACTGTTTGCTTTGGCAACAGAAGCGATGAAAGTTCACGTGAGCAACGGTCAACTCCAAGAGAAGCTTGACCTACTCCAAAACAAAAAGGAGATTTCAACCGAAACTTCCTCAATCTCTTCCGATACATCTTCGTGCAAAGCTTTCATTGGAAACACTTCTTCACGAAATGGTAAAGAGTCTCAAGATGAGTGTGTTATAAAGAATCTAAACTCTGAATTTTTCTTAGCTTCCGCACCAGATTCTTCTAAAACCACATACACAAAGTGTTCCTCATCTCCCTCAACCAATCCTAGTCCATCGATTCCGGATATTGATTTTTCTACATTCATGAATTCTGATGGTAGTTTAGATGAAGAGTTTGAATATTTTCCGTTTGACAAACCTCTTCCAAGTCACACCGACTTTCTTTCTAAAGCGGTAAATCGTGCGGTCAATTTTCTTAAAGGCGAATGTTCTATAAAATACAAAAACCGGTCTGTGAATGAAGTTTCTAAAACCGATTCAACTTCCAAAAGTCATTTACAGACGCGGCAAACGACCGGTCGACCAAATGATAGACACCCTTCCTACTCAAACTCTATTGATCATAACTTTAAGGATATTTCAGATAATAATGGCCTGAGAAAGAGGTTCAAACAAGTTTAGGTGGTGAAAAAGTCTAATGAAAGCAAAACGAATACAGAGTCATTTAAGCTAGTTTCGCATGCAAGGACATACAATCAAAATCATAATTCTCGAACTTCTGTTGAACAGAGTGTGAAGTTTCCGTTAAAACTTTATTCAATTTAACAGTTGCTTCAACTTTCCCATGATTGTATTTATTGTTCTGCATGTGGTTTGAATGATTTTGTTGACCGTAAATATTCATCTCATTGGTACGGTACATATAGTATCCCCGGTCCTCGCTATAATAGGGCATCTAACCATCAAGGATCCATCAATGGATGGATACCAAAATCCTTCTAATTTGTTTTGCAGGAACGTCATGTGCGCTTAGTTCAGAACATTCTTTTCACATGACTGCATTCAAAGGTTATGCCAATTGTTGAGGGGGGGTACTATTTTATGAAAGGTAAGTGAACTTTAACTGAATTCAAAGACCGTGGTAATTCATTCTAAATAACTAACTTGTGATTGTTGTTCTCCAATTTTAACTTCCATGATTGCCACGTGTTATGTTTCCTTGACTTAGTTATTTCCATGTCTCACATATTCGTTGAGTTTTCGATGGAAATACACTCGTTTGAATTCCTAGTTGTTTTCCAAGTTCGCTATTTCTTGTAAATGATTCAATTCTTATCTGACACATTAATTGTGCCTTGTTCTTCACAATTAAACTTTCTGATCATTGTTTCATTTTTTTTAACATATAGTGCTTACTGAGTCGTTCTGTTTAGCGCTTGATTTTGTTTCTTGAAATTCCATATTTCAAATGGTTTTAATGACTTCTGATCATCTCAGACCAGGACTCGTTCTTATATGTTTTGACTTCTAAACATTTCAGTTTAGAACTCGTACTTCACTGTTTAGTCAACTGTTCTATTCATTGCAAGAAAGGAGTTTTAGGAAATACATCGTTTCTATGGTCTATCTAGAACCAGAAGGACCTACCCAAGAAACACATCCTATTTATAGATATCAGTGAGGTGTCTGGATTGATAGATGAGTTCGGAGTGAAAAGAAATGTGACAGGACCTAAATAAATTATTGGTCCTTACCAAACCGAGTCAGTTATCCGGGTAACCACATAATCTATTCATTCTCGATCTTTGGAGATGAATATTGAAACAGACATGGACCCAGTGTCGATAACTCGTGTCACCCCACCTAGCCACTCAAGTATCTCACAACAGATGCTTGTTTCATATGTTCACGGAGAATTACCATATAATCTATCTATTCCCACTCGGAGCTCTTAGATATTGAAAAAGAAGACATCAACTCCGGTATCCGAACTTCATATTCCAATCACTGTGTCAATTGATTTTAACTTGCGTCCCAAGTTAAATCAATTTTTGAGCCAAATCGATATAATTTATTTCTTTCACACATGCACGAGACTTTGTTATTCCAATCGCATATCTTCGTGATATTGCCGGAACAGTTTGAGAAGTAATTTTTAAAATTTTACTTCAGTGATAACTGGAAGTCCTATCAGAGATACCCCGATGCCAACTCTGAACATAGGCCACACAATAATTTTAATTGTTGTGATAACAGTTACTTTTGTGTTTATGTGTTAGATTTTTACCCTATCTTGGTTACTTAACGTTATATCTAGTATCTTGCTACTCATCAGTTTCGTATTTGAAAGTACATGATGCTCCGGATGCTCCTACTCATCATGAGGGGGAGAAAGGGTACAGATTCAAAGACACCGAATATCAAGTTGAGGGGGAGTTAGCAAAAGTTGAGGGGGAGTAACTGTTGATTGATTAGTTATGTTATTTGGTCAGTTCCGAAATCTGAAAAGAGTTCAAGAAGTTTATAAGTGATCAATTCTTCTCATTCCTTATCAAGTGGTGTTTTCTACAAATTATTATTTCCTTCTTCAAGCATTTCGGTTCTACAAGTTCTTAAAGTTGAAAGCAAATTCAACTCGCGGTTCAAAGACAAATTCGTTGTTCACTGAATCTGGTGACAAAGTTGAAACTGAAGATAAGAGCTTAATTCAAGGGGGAGCCCTGAAAGACGTGAAGACAAGCAACACCAAAGTGTTTCAAAGATTCAAGAGGAAGAGAAGATTAAGACTTGAAGATTTCAAGACCGTTTTTTCTTTATATAACTTTAGGGGGAGATTGTTAGGACCATAAATGTCCTACACGTTAGAAAGTTATATAAAGAATTATAGAGCTTAATTATAGAGTTTGATTTAATTGTAAAAGCCTGTAATGATAAATGGGCTTTAGTGCTTGATGGGCTTGGGCCTTGGTAATCAAAGGCCTAAGTATATAAGGTTATGTTTAGTTTTTCATTAGCCAGATTAATCGTTCATCATTCATATCATTAGTATTGTAAACACTCTGAAGCTTAATGCAATATATGGATGACCAGTTGAAATCATATTGACTTGATCTTTATTCTATTGATTTCATTTTTATGCACTAATCTGGAACTCACAAGTTTGATGTGTGTGTGTGCATGTGATTAGGGGGAGAAAGAAAAGATTTGATCATTTGTCGAGGGGGAGCATGAAATCATGTTTATACATGTGTTGATCGAATCATGTGTGAGTCATTGAAGAAAGAGGTAAGTCTTCTAATTCAAATTTTCAAGCAAACTCTACTTGATGGAAAATTATTTTTGAAAATCTTATGCATCATTGTAGGGGGATCAAAAAGTTTTTTTGGAAAAGTCAGTTGGAGAGAACCAGTTAAAAGTTGGACATCTTTTACCTTGGAAAAGTTGTTTTTGGAAAAGTTGGAAAAAGTCAGAATTTTTGAAAAATGTCTAAGTGTTGGAAGTTATCGCACATAGCTCATGCGATCAAGTTTCTTAATCGCACAAGCTTTGTTCGAGAACCTTCCTCATCGCATAAGCTTCATGCGATCAAAGTTTTTATCGCACATGTTTCATGTGATAACTACTGTTCATCTGTGCTCATCGCACATGCTTTGGCTGATAACTTTAATTCCTTCATCGCGTAAGTTTCATGCGATGAAGATGAACTACTGGCATATCGTTCATGCGACTAGTTGACACATGGAAGGTCAACCGTTGGACCAATCAGATTGTGTCATGTGTCACAAAAACCCTAAGATCTAAAAATAGAGTGGTTTTTCAATTTTTAAATTTTTCTGACTTCTCGATAAATCCTTTCTCTCTCAACCTGCAATTTTTCGAATCATCGAGTTTGTTGTTGTTCTTTGTTGCTATCGATTCGTACTCATTCCAGGTTAGTGATTATATGATTTCTATGTCGATTCATCCATTACATTGCGTGTTATATTGATTTCTTGTTTGGAAAAAGTCGAACTCATAGAAACTGTTTGTATTCTCATAAAAAATCATTCAATATGTTAGTATATTGGCTAAAGGATGATAAGATAGGGTTTATGTTAGTAAATCGACAATAGGGATTTGATTTGTATGCGATTTCATTCAATTTCTTAGAATCTGGGTTGAGGACGTTAAATAGTTTCTAAGTACTCAACGTTGTCACACAACATGTGTATTCAAAACTTCATAGTTATCGCACAAGTCTATCATTCATATTAATCGCACACGCCTTATGCGATAACCTTTTTCATCACACAAGTGTTATGCGATTAACAGTGTCATGCGATTAGCTTTGTGTTTTGTGCGACAACATCCCAGACTTGGGGAATTTTTGAGATTTTTTCTTAAAAGTGGTGACTTGCAATTTTTATCACGGTGTTCTAACATGTTCCCAAACAGATCCAATGTCACAAGTTCTTGAGCATGGAAATGGCAACTCTTCTGATGAAAACACGGTTATTCCATCGCACCGTTCATCACATCCATCGGTGAACGCAAGAAATCCGGATGATGGCCTAATTCTTCCTAAAGACCGTTTGGAGATCAAGCATAACAACTTTACTTTCGACATGAATGTGAGAATGGACTATCACATCATTGTTGAGATTCTAAAGGGTCATCCGCTCAGAATTGCTCTAGAAAAGACACATCTTGTACCTGTCATCTATCTACAACAAGCGTGGTACACTATTCAGTTTGTGCCAGTTTCAGAAAACAATCAGTATTTTACACACAAAGTTGATCACTTCGATGCCAAGCTTACATTGAAAAGACTCAGAACCATTCTGGATGTACCGTTCTCAACCAACTTTGCTGATATGATTTCTGAAGAGGATCTGTGCCGAGATATTATGGAACTGGGATATAATGATACTGTTGATGGTATTCTAGTCTGTGCTTCAAATTTCAAAAGGAAGTATCTGTCGCCTATCTATTATACATTGTTCAGCATTAGGGGTGAGCATCAGAACTGGGTACCCGCCTTCGGAACCGGAACCGCTCTGGAACTGCCGGTTCTAGAACCGGAACCGATGTGATTCGTTTCGGTTCCTAAAATACGGAACCGATTAAGACTGGTTCCGGTTCTGGTTCTCATTTTTTTGGAACTGTTACCCGTTGGGTACCCGGTCCCGCTATTTTTTAATAAAAACTATTTATATATTTATTATATTTAAATATTTAAAGATGTGGTATTAGTTTTGTATCTTTATTAGGTGTTTTATTCGTTTTCATCCAAGTGTTTTATTTGAGGTGTTGATGACTTGACGTAAAGACGTTAATTGTTATGGAAGTCGTTTTATTGATGTCAAGACTCAATACCCGAGAGTTTCTAATTTATTTATGTAATAATTAGTTTTTATCGGATTATCTTTCACCATTTATTGTATTTATTACTTTATGTTGGTACTTTATAGTTTGCAATACACTTAAAATTACAATTTTATTGTATGAATTGTTAAAAAAAATTAAAAAAGTTGACATTGGGTACCCGGAACCGGTCCCGAAACCGTCGGTTCCGGTTCCAAAATATAAAGAATCGATGTAAGCGGTTCCGGTTCCTTCATTCTAGGAACCGCCGGTTCCGGTTCCATGAATTTTAGTCGGGTACTCAATTATGCTCACCCCTATTCAGCATTGTGAACAAATGTATGACTTCCAAACATACGGGACTTGACAGATGCAGTATTTCTGTTATACGGATGTTTCATGCTATTGTCTATGATCGGAAGATTGATTTTGCGGTTCTTATCTGGAATGAACTGATCGAGGTCGTTACAGATAAATCTAAACCTTCCAAGGCAAGGAACTTTGTACCGTTTCAGAGATTTCTTCAGATAGTGATTCAATACATTATGGATGCAAACCGAGAGATACCGAGACGTCAAGGAGCCGTACTTGGTCCAGCCCAATGGATGCACTATCTCATACTACCCAAGAATATGCACTTTGATCGTGTGATGGTCTTACCCGAAGCTGTACTTGCTTACGTTGACCAGGGGTCACCATTTGTGAGTGAGTATAGAGAAGAAAATGCACTTATGTCCCGACCAGGACCGGAGGGGCCTACCCAGAGTGCCAACCAATTAGGTGATAGGAGTGAGGGTATAGCATTAGAAGAGAGAGTTCAAGATACTGGGGTACCTGAACATGGTGAGTTGAGAGGTAAAAATGATGTAAGGGGAACTGGAGAAGGGGGTGCTCCTAGTCAGTCGTCCCGAGCAAATGTTGATGAAGAAAGTCTTGGATGTTCAGATTCCGAGGACGAAACTGATGATGTGTTTGTTGACATTGATGATCCTGCTAATATATATTCTGCTAGCCCTAGTTCAGACGAAGTTGATGATGAAAAAGAGATGGATAGTTCAGAAGATGATAATGATGATGATCAACCCGATGATCATAATGACCTTGAGATCGTTGTTAATTCCGAGCTTAACTCTGGTGCTCGAGGAGATACAAGGTGTTCTGATGGAGATTTAGTTGAAACAGAATTACAAATGAGGTTATGTGAGAAGTGTTAGTGTTCAAATTCTATGTTGTATTCAAGTTGAGGGACTCATTTGGTAACTTTTCAATCTAAGTATAAATAGCTTAGATTTGCTTACATTTCAAGTTAACACTAACAATTCCAATATCAATCCTTTGTATTTTCTCTCTCTACCTTGTAATTCATATTTAGAAGATCAATGAGAGATGGATTGATTGCATTCTAGTTCTTGATTATATTACTTGTATCTGGGATCATAAGTGGTATCAGAGCAAGCCGATTCAGCGATTTGTGAAGAAAATTTGAAGAAATTTGGGTATTTTTGGAAACTTTCGGACTTCACATCATTATGTGAATTTGAGAGTGTTTTGGCTGAAGAATCTACCACAGACATGTTCGATTTAGTGATCTGAATCAATTCGTGCAAGAAAAATGGATTAGATTACGTGTTTTGGAAGATTTCAGTGAATTTTGAAGGTTTTTCAAAGTTTACTGATTCAGATCGAAATTGGCATTTCTGGTGTTTTCTTGGTGGTTCTTACTGAACAAAAGGTGTTCAGATTGAGTGTGCGAACTTACCTACGAAGTTTCAAGTCATTCGGATTTGATTTGAGTGTGTTAGGGTACTTAGAAGATTTTTGATATTCGACATTCATAATTGTCGTACGAAGTTGTGTTCTTGTGTTCATAACTGTCGTACAAAACTAGCACTCATAACTGTCGTACAACTTTTGACCAACTTCACGTTTTTTTCGGATAAGACGCGTCCGACAATTACTGTTCATAAGCTCAAGTCGTACAGGCCTCATACGACAGTTGGTCAAAGTTGTACACCGTATTGTCCGACAGTTACTGTACACATTTCTAGTCATACACAGTTTATCCGACTACTACTGTTCACACTGCTAGTCGTACACTTTACATCCGACAGTTGTCCGATTACATTTCTGCCTGACAAGTTGACAGTCTTCACATTTTGCTTATTTGTTTAAAGATTGATAGTCTCAGTTTGATCAGGTAACAATAAATAAGTAAACAATAACACGAACAATTGATTATTTCAATCTGTCAACCCTCTCGTATTCATAAATCAAGATAGTTACAAAGGTTAGAATGAAGAACACAACTATCTCTCTCTCTAATGAATCTTTTGGATGGCTAATCAATTGCTAACCTAATTCTAAAGGTTAACATAACCTTAAATACTTAGGCCTTAAACACAATGGCCCATGGCCCAACAATCTAATCTAAGCCCAATTAATAATAATTAAGGCTTTTACAATAATAAACCACTATAATTAAACTAATTACGCTTTATATAATTATTTATATATCTTTCTAATATGTAGGACATTTATGGTCCTAACAATCTCCCCCTAAAGATATATAAATAAAAATCGGTCTTGAAATCTTCAGATCTTGATCTTCTCTCCTTCTTGAAACTTTGGAATTCAATGATGTTGCTTGTCTTCATGTCTTTTCAGCGCTCCCCCTTGAATAAAGCTCTGGGTCTTCAAATCTTCAACGAATCTGTCTTTGAATGTCTTTGAACCACGAGTTGAATTTGCTTTCAGCTTCAGCTTTATGAACTTTGTAGAATCGAAATGCTTGAAGGAGGAAATACTGAAATCGGTCGGTCATCAGTTACTCCCCCTCGGCTTTTGCATGGGGACTTCTTTACTCCCCCACGGCTTTTGCTAACTCCCCCTCAACTTGATATTCGGTGTCTTTGAATCTGTACCCTTTCTCCCCCTCATGATGAGTAGGAGCATCCGGAGCATCATGCACGTTCAAAGACAAAAATGACGAGTAGCAAAAAAATTCCAGATCAAACGATAAGTAACCAGAATGGGGTAAAAACTAACACAGAAACACATTAGTAACTGTTATCACAACAATTTAAAAAGATTGTGTGGCCTATGTTCAGAGTTGGCAAAGGTGAATCTCTGATAGGACTTCCAGTTATCACTGAAGTAAAATTTTAAAAATTACTTCTCAAACTGTTCCGGCAATATCACGAAGATATGCAAGTGGAATCACAAAGACTCGTGCATGTGTGAAATAAATAAATTGTATCAGTTAGGCTCAAATATTGATTTAACTCGGGACGCAAGTTAAAATCAATTGACACAGTGATTAGAATATGAAGTTCGGAGACCGGAGCTGATGTCTTCCTGTTTCAATATCTGAGACCTCCGAGTGACGAATAGATAGATTTTGTGCTAAATCTCCGTGAATATATGAAACAAGCATCTGTTGGGAGATACTTGAGTGGCATTGTGGGGTGACACGAGTTATCGACACTGGGTCCATGTCTGTTTCAATATTCATCTCCAAAGAACGAGAATGAATAGATTATGTGGTTACCCGGATAACTGACTCGGTTTGGTAAGGACCAATATTTCTTTTAAGTCCTGTCACGGCCTCACCATATTCTTTTCTCTCCAAACACATCTATCAAGCTAGACCCCTCACTGTTGTCTATAAGGGATGTGTTTCTTAGGTAGTTCCTTCCGGTTCTGGACTGACCATAGAAACAATGTAAGTCCTAACACTCCTTTCATGCATCGAGTAAAGCATTTAAGTAAACAGTGAAATACGAGTTCTAAACTGAAATGTTTAGAAGTCAACGCATTTAAGAACGAGTCCTGATCTGAGTTGATCAGAAGTCATTATTTGAAATAACAGAATTTCAATGAGACAAAACCAAGCGCAAAACAGAATGACTCAGTAAGCACAGTGTTTGCAAGAAAGAGACAATGATCAGAAAGTTTAATTGTGAGGAACAAGTCACAATTAATATATCAGATAAGAATTAAATCATTAACAAGAAATAGCAAACTTGGAAAACAACTAGGAATTCAAATGAGTGTATTTCCATCGAAAATCAACAAACATTTGAGACATGGAAATAAGTAAATCAAGAAAATTTGACACGTGGCAATCATGGAATTTAAAAATGGAGAATAACAAACACAAGTAAGTTATCCAGAATGAATTACCACGGTCTTTGAATTCAGTTTAAGTTCGCTTACCTTTTAGAAGATAGTACTCCCCCTCAGAATTGGCATAACCTTTGAATTCTCGTCATGTGATTTGAATAATAGAAATTAAAACCGCACATGACATTCCTGCAAAACAGATTAGACAGATTTTGGTATCCATCTTTTGATGGATCCTTGTTGGTTAGATGCCCTATGAGGACCTGGGATACTATAAGTACCATACCAATGCTTAGCATGGTCTTTATGCACAAACTCACTTGTTCCACAACAAGAACAACACAACTTTTGTGTAGAAAAGCTTATCAGCTTATTAACAGAATAAACACGATCAGTTTTCACAAAAGGTTTAGCGTGAAAAGCTTTGTTGTTCTTGTCACTCTTAACATCGACGAAGGATTTTGGAGCAGGAGTGGATCCTTTAACTCTCCAAACCATGTTGACTATCTTGAAAGATTGATTATCTTTATTATCAACACGAGAATTATAGAAAAGATTGGAAGGTCGAATCTGATCTTTTGAAAAATCATTTGATTTGACAAAATTCTTTGAAGAACGATTTGTAGAAAATGAACTTGAAGCATAAGAAGGTTGAACACCTTTGAACTTGCTTTCTTCAAGTTTCTTGACCTTAACGGATAAATCATTTCGTTCTTTGAGAATTAAGTCAAATTTCTTTTGTAAATCAGATTTAACCATTTGTTCTTTCAAGATCTCGGTTGCTAATCCAGATAATCTCTGTGTAAGTTTAGAAATCTCAGTCCGAAAGATCTTCCTCTCTTTTTCAAAATCATCTTTCAAGCATTTAGCCCTAAAACCTTCAACTTTCCCTTTCTCAGGCTCTTTGATTAGAGCGTCTAATTCGTTTTCCAAATCAGTTATTTTCGAGGAAAGTTCTCCATTCTTTTGAGAAAAAGATTTGCGTTCTATTTCAAATTTCTCTCTTTCTGAAATTAAAACTTTTTCAAAGTCGGAGATCTGTTTTGAAAGTTTTAAGCACATAAGCTCAAGTCTGTTCTTCTCTTCAAGAGATTTGGTTGAAAGCCCAGATTGCTTTTGTGTAAGCAATTGTCTTTCCTTTTCAAAACTTTCTTTCTCCTTTTCAAAAACCTTTTCAAGAGTATTTAGTTTACTTTTAAGCTCAAGGTTTTCACAGTTCAGGAATTTACCTTTCTCTTCTTCTTCGGCCAGCTTCTCAGAACTAATCCAGATTTGAGATTTTAGTTCCTTCAGTTCTTTGATGTACTTGCTGATCAATTCATCTGCTTGCTTGATGTGCTTTTCATATCGTCTTTCTTGTTCTTTCTCTTCAGGTGCTTTCACGTAGTTATGCGATGACAATTCAACAATCTTTCTTTTCAGCTCAGTATTCTCAGATTCCAAGATCGTTGCCTTTTCTTCAGACTTGGCAAGCTTCTCAGAATATTCGGAAATTTGCAGTTTATGTTTTTCGTTTAACTTGCTGCAGAATTCCTCTTGTTGCTTGATATTCTTTTCATAAAGTTTTTCACTTGCACTACAATTCGGATTGAAACAATACCTTGACATTGTTACCTGAAAAATTGATCGTTAATCGGTGTTGTTTTGAAGAATAAAACTTGCGGAAGAAAATTCTAAAATTAAATCAGAAAAAAAAATTATAAAATAAATTCGTTTTAAAAATTTTAAATCTGATTATCATCGAATTCTAACGAACAAAATTACTCTTCGAGAGTGGAATCTGCGAGAAAACAAACCAAGTTAGATCAAAACGATGAAAATAAGCTCAAAAACGTAGCAAATAATCTCAAACCAATCGTTAAAAGAATTCGCAACTGTCGTAAAATTCTCAATCACGAGACGTGCGGTAACTCGGGTACCGACGAGAACTTACCAATCAAAAATTTACCAAACACAACTTATCGGAAGATTGAGATTCTCGCAAATAAAAACAACTTACCGGGTGAAGTGAGAACTTACCGGGTAAAGAAAATTGTGACTTACCGGACACGATGAGAACTTATCGGGTGAAGTGAGACCTTACCGGGTGAGATTGTGACTTACCGGACAAGATTGGTTCCTGGATAAAGTGAACTTGCCGGATAAAAATTGCTCTTCCCGGATGAAAAAAATTTGCGACTTACCGGATGATGATGTTCTCGAAAAAATGATACTTACCGGATGGAATTGTTTGAGACTTACCCGGTGAAAAATGGCTTACCGGATGAAAGTTGGAAATATATAAAAAATTGATGTCCGAAAACCTCAAATTCTGCGGCTCCACATGATCAAATGAAATTCAAATAGTAAAGTAATATATATATATATATATATATATATATATATATATATATAGATGTATGCTGCGTTGTATATGTGTGCAAGAAGAAACAAAAAAAACAAAAAGTGATTGGAGGATTCTAGAAAACAAATAAATGTTAAGGTGGTCAACGATTGTGTGTGGCTGTTGGGAGTTCCGGAAAAAAGATTGTCCGGAAAATTGGGTTTTGACCGGAGAAAAAAAATTTGTCCGGAGACTTGATTTAAAATATGTCCGGAAAGTTGGTTTTTATCCGGAAAGAAACAGGAAACTTACCCGGTAACAATAGGAACGTCCGGTAACCACGGTTGTGGTTGCAATTCGGATTTGGGATCGATAGGGTTGTTTGATTTCACTCCTGTAAGGTTAGATTTTGACCACAAACACAAAAACAAACACACCCAAATCGATTTCTAAGCAAAATATATCCTATTTTCCAAAAACCACCACAAAAATTTAAGAACACCAAAACAACTCAATAATTGATTTTTATGTTGAAAGATTAAAAACTTTAGAATCCTTGTAAACGCAGACAAAGACTAGATTAAAGCAATTAAACAATCGAGATATAGCAGAAAATTATTTAAACGATGAAAGAACTTTGCAAACCAGATTGAAGAACGATTTAACCCAAGAAAAAACTGCACTATTTCGAAAATAATCTGGATGCCTTCTGGATCTCAAACAATTAATCCAACCGTTCAGAATGTAAACCAAGATGTCCCGAAGCTACTGTCCAAACATTGCGACGATCCGACGGTTCAATCTCCGGGAATAGGCGAAACGGCTCGCTGCGTTTTCCAGAAAAATACACTACGAAAATTAAACTTTTTCTCGCTTTCGTTCGATTTCTTTCGTATCTTCAAATCACCGAATTTGCTCTGATACCAATTGATAGTTTCAGTTTGATCAGGTAACAATAAATCAGTAGACAATAACACGAACAATTGATTATTTCAATCTGTCATCCCTCTCGTATTCATAAATCAAGATAGTTACAAAGGTTAGAATGAAGAACACGACTATCTCTCTCTCTAATGAATCTCTTGGATGGCTAATCAATTGCTAATCTAATTCTAAAGGTTAACATAACCTTAAATACCTAGGCCTTAAACACAATGGCCCATGGCCCAACAATCTAATCTAAGCCCAATTAATAATAATTAAGGCTTTTACAATAATAAACCACTATTATTAAACTAATTACGCTTTATATAATTATTTATATATCTTTCTAATATGTAGGACATTTATGGTCCTAACAAAGATCAAACAAGTAATTTTTCAAGATGATGAGAAATGATATCATGAACTCTTTGGGAACGGATTCTAGACTTCCAATTTTAATTGAAAGAGAATATGAGCAGTGGAAGGAAAGATTTGAGGATTTTCTAGAGCGACAACAAAATGGTTGAATTTGTTAGATTCGCTAAGAAATGGTCCGATGAAACCTGTGTATGCAACTGTTCAAGCTCTGAATATACAAAACGCAGTTCCTAAATTGATTCCTATATCTGAGTATACCATTGACCAGAAGGCTAGATATGATGCAGATAAAAAGGCTTGATCCTATCTAATCATGGGGATACCGAATGAAGTTTTCAACAAGATCGATAGCTTTAAAGATAATTCAAAAAGCATGTGGGATCAGTTGGAGAAAATGTTGCAAGGGTCTCAGATCGGCAATCAAATGAAAACCACTTTGTGCATAAACATATATGAAGAGTTTAGAGCTAAGGAGGATGAGACACTTTATCAGACTTATGACAGATTCATAATTTTACTCAATGATCTTAGCAAGAACAAGATAAACAAGGATTTGATAGAAATAAAAGTCAAGTTTCTTAGCATCTTACAGCCAGAGTGGAAGAGTGTTTCTAGGAAAATGAAACAAAATCCTAGACTTTCTACCATGCCATTACACGAACTATATGAGACCATGCAACAAGATGAAGAGGAGATAGAAGAGAAGAAAGAGAAAAAGAGTAAGAAGAAGAAGAAATAGATCTCTCCAGAACCAATTGCACTTCAAGCTGAGATGCAAACAAGTTGTTTTATGTGTGATGATTCGGGGATATTTGACACAGGTTACAAGGGTAATGTTTCTGATGATGGTGCCGAATTAGAGCAAGCAATGATATTATTGACTAGGCATTTTCAGAAAAGGTTCTACAAAAATCCTTCTTCAAATAACCTAAGATACACTTCTGGTTCAAGAAGGATTGAGAATAACAGTTATCAGAGGAAACCTTTTGGAGAACAAAGGTTTGAGAGTGTGGATAAGATAACAGAGAAAGCTGAGGGAAAGAAGGTGTTTGAGAATGTGGAGAAAAGGTTTTATGAAAAGAAGTTGGTTGAGGCTCAAAAGTGTTATAACTGTGGAACGCCCGGTCACTATGCTAAGGATTGCCGGAAGAAAGTTGTCAGGAATTCTGATTACTACAAGCAGAAGATGTTGTTAGCTAAACAGAAGGAAGATGGAATAGCACTTCTGGTTGAAGAAAAATATTAGCTTGACTAGACAGATGATGAGGCAGAAAAGGAAAAACTGGCCAACATGTGTCAAGCAGAATTTAATTCTGATGATGAGGATAATTCTGACACTACAACACAGGTAAATTCTTTTCCCTTACCTGAATCGGAAGATCATGAAGTAACTACTTTGCGTAGTGAATTGTTTGATTCATGAAATAAATTAGCTTTTTTGGAAAATGAAAATGCTAGTTTATTACGTGAAATCGAGAACATGGTACCAGGTGTTCAAGCATTAAGAGAAAACCTGGAACAAGAAAGGAAGAAAAATAATGACTTAAAGCAAAAGATTGATGATGTTGAACTTGAGAAAGAAGAAAAACTTTCAGAAATTAAAACTCTCATGGTTCAACATAATCAATTTGAAACAGAAAAGACAATCCTTGATTCTCAATTATTTGAATTAAACAAACAAATCAAAGAGTTAGAAGCAAGGAATAATGAAAGTGAATTCTCTTTGACAAATCTTTCAAATCAAAATACAGAGTTTTTAAACAAAATTGAAGATTTGGAAAAGAAGCTGTATTTGAGAGGTCAAACTGACCAAACAATTCATTTGAACAAACCAAGACTTGTAAGTTCTGTCAATAAGTACTGGGGACTTGGTTACGAAAACCCCAAACATTTGGCCAAAGCAATATTTACATTACCAACATTGTATGATTTCAAATGTCTAAGATATGCAAGATATTGGCCCGAGTTTGAAATCCATTGGACAAATGAAAATGAAATTTTAGAAGAGGAATCGATAAAAAGGTCAACAACAAAATGTATACAACTTCCATTTTGTTATACTCGAGAGACTGAGAAAATTCTAAACAATCCAAATGGGACACTTTCAAACAATTATTTTGATAACTATGCTACAAAGCCAAAAACTGAACAAGTTTTTGAAGCTAAAAGATATGTTCCACCGTTGGTTCTAGAAGGTAGAATTTGTGAACTTGAATTCTCCATTCTAGAACAAAGAATCAAATTTGAACTTGAAAAGGACTTCCTTTCAGCTGTTTATTCAAATAGCTTTAAGGAACTTTCTTCTAGTTTCATAGATGAGGTGGAAAAGGAGACTGTTATTATTGAAAAATCTTTGATTAAAAAGTTTTCTGTTTCATCAAAAGCCACTTTTGATGCTAAACAGAAAGTTGATCAAAAATGTCTCAAACTTTCTAAGAAAGTGGTGGATCTTGAGAATATTCTACTCTCTGAGCATACTCAACTTGAAAGTGAAAAGGTCAATTTCATAAATGAAACCAATTGTTTCGAGGAAAAGATTTGTGAACTCTCTCAAAATATCATGATATTAGAAACTGAATTAGAAAAGGAAAGAAATTCTATCAATGATAAAAGAAAAATATCTGATTTTGAGAAAGTTTTAAATCATGAACGCGAACAATTTGAAAATGAGAAAGTTGTATTTGAAATTGAAAGACAGTCATTTGAAGAGAAAATAATTGAACTTTCTCAAGAAGTGACTGAATTAGAAAAGGAATTGGCAAAAGAACGAAGAGAATATGCTTTTAAAACATGGTCTACATCTGATTCTAAAATGAATTTTGAAGTTCACAATGTCGATTCTGATTCTGATTGTGATTTTGTGCCTAATGATCATATTTTCCAAACCAAGTCAAAGCCAAAGGAAACAGACAAAGGAAAAGTTTGTTCATTTGATTTCTCAAAGAAGCTTCCGGACCATACAGATTTTATTTTTACAGATGAAAAACCTTCAAGTATTTTTTGTAAAGGTGAGTGTTCAAACACTAAGAAACCACCTTTAGAGAAAAGAAAGAAGAGTAAAAAGTCAAAGATAACTTAAGTTCAAAGTTATAAAGGTTCTAATTATAAATCTTCTGTTGTTTCAGATAATCTTGTGAATGGAAAGGAGAAAGTGCAAGAATGGCGGGTAAAGCAAACAAAGTCCGAATCGACCAAACAGAATGTTAAAAACAGTAGTTTTACAAAGAATAAACAATTTGGTGCGAGTAACAAACAATCTTTTGTAAAATCTTACAAGAGTTACTCTAAAGACCAGTTGTTGAGTTTTAAAAATGGTGAATGTTTTTGTTATGTTTGTGGTTGTGACAGTGTGCTTGTTATGTGTCACACCCCGCTAAAGCGGAAACACGAGGTATAACAGCGTAAGGTTTCATTCAAAAGGTAACAGACAACACCAACCACACATTTAATAAAGTAGTACAAGATACTACAATACAACGTCTTAACCAAATTGTTCCAAAAAAAACGACAGATCCAAAAATTAACAATAGAGGTTTTAAGGTTCTTGATGTTGATGCCATCACACAATATGCAACCTACATGCCTTCACTTACTTATTATTAACTGAAAAGCATGATAAAGAGAAAAGGGTCAACTACAAAGAGTTGGTGAGTTCACAAGTTTTCGTATGCACTAAAAGTAAATTTGTATGCATAAATCGCTATTGTGAAACGTTTGTTCACACAAAATTTAAGTAATCAGTTGTTCGAGTAATTGCACAAGGTTTAAAGTATACTATGATGTCATAACATTGAGCCACTACCAAGCCTTCCGACCAAACCAACGCCCCTTATATTCTTTTCACGTCCTACCTCAGCGGTGAAATTATTCCACATGTGTAGGACCATTGTTGTTACTGGTAAAGTGCCCTTCTAGCTCGTCAGCTAAAAGTGGGGTTGTCAATCCAATAGCGCTACTCACAAATACCATCGGCTCGTAATGAGTTAATAGGTAGTGTCTAACTAGTGGGGACTTTTTCATTTAAAACTCAAGCATTTCAAAAAGTATACATACCTTAGTGCACAAACAATTAAGTTTAAGGTTCAACATTTCGTAGCATAATTCAATCAGTTTGCAATTTAATATCATGTTTTTCACCCCAAACTGTAACAAAAGAGTAAAAAGGGGTGTGAATACTCACAATGTTCAGCAAAGGTTTCAAGAGTTGCCGCACGGTTGCACAATTGCCCGGTTCTAGGTCCTTCCTATGGAAGTGAAACACATTATCAGTTTTGGGCCTAACTCTTAGGGCTAAAGCATTGCTTAGCTCATCATATCTTATAAAATGCCTTAGTGTTAGTTACTAGGTTAAAGTATTATTTCGCGTTGTTGATTATAGGTAAATTATTGGTTTCAAAAGGTTTGTAGAATTTTATTGTTACATAATAAAATTTATAGGTTATATATAGTATTTAATCCATTGTACCATGTTTTATAATTTTCTTCGTGACGAATACTTTCTTTAATTATACATATATATTTGCATTTCTTATTTATTAGGGTATCATTCATACATTCATATACATGTATATATTGTTCTTATTTGGGGTTTTGACAAAATCTATAATTTATATGCTTTTTATCCTTTAATATTCCTAAAAATCTCTTTTTCTTGAATTAGAGTTTTTATTTTTCTGTTGGCAGAAATTTATGTTCACTTATGGTCATAATTAACTATTTTCTCAGATTATTTATTTAACCTAATTTTTATATATTCTAATGTAATGTCTTAGGGAACTTTTGACATAAGTAACACCATTTTTAGAGGTGGTTAGGTATTTTAATCATTACAAGTGAGTTTAAGTGTCACAGCCACCAAGACAGTCTGCACATTCTTTTTGTCACGTCCATTTGGAGGGTCGAATCTCAACATTTTTCAGTGATTCAAATTGGTTTTTAAACTTAACTCAAAGATTTATCTTCCAGGAAACTTTCATCATTTTTGGTTACATATTAAGGGAGTTATGACTGTTTTAAGGTAGAGGTTTTATTATGCCAGATTCTGATTTCTTGCACACTCATCTTGGTTTGAATGGTTGAGACCTCAAATCTTCATATTTTTGAGTGAACCCACTTTTGTTTGAAAGATAACTCATTAAAATAAATTTCAGAAGAAAAATCAAGAATTTTAGTGGAATATTAAGAGAGTTATGACTGATTAAAGTAAAGATTTTACTCTGTTAGATTGTCTTTGCACTCTTAACTTGATATGGGTAGTTGAAGGGTCAAATATCCGAGTTTTTAGATGAAACCACTTGGGTTTGAAACATAACTCAATAAACAAGGCTCCAGAAGAAGAATCATATCATCTAACCAAGTATTTTTCAACATATGGTCGGATGAAGTTCATGCATGTAATCTGCCAGAAACTAAAAATGCTTATTCATGGAAAATGAGTGTTTTTGTTCTATATTTTCACTCATAGGATTGATTCTTTGATTTGAACACTCATTTACCATTACTTTGTCATAGATTTTTAGGTCAAAATCTTCTTTTAACTTTTATGAACACATGCATGAACCCACACATCTCTGATTATAGCAAAAATCCACATGCATGTAATCAAAACTTCATTTTCTTGGGTTCTAGATGTATGGATCATGGATTATCACCATTTGCTTGACACTTAGCATGTCATAGGTGACTAATATACCACTAAAAGACCCATGAAGGTCCTATATTCCAGAAACTCAAGAGTCATGAAGAAAAAGTAGGAAAAATTTACCAGAAAAAGGAAGAAAATGAAGGAGAACACAAGAGGGATGAGTTTAGCCACTCTAGAGTTGATGTTTACCTTCAAAGTCTTCAAAGATTGAGTGTTTCTTGTGTGGTTTGGGCTGATTTCGGCAAGAGCTAGAGAGGGAAGAGAGAGTGTTGAGTGTTTGAATGTAGAGAGAGAGAAAGGTAGGAAAATGAAGGGGTGTCTTGAGAAATAGAAAGAAATTAATATGAGTGTGTGTTGGGTCAAATGAGGGGGCCGAATTTAGGCCTAATTTTCTGTTTTATTTATAAAAAAATTATTAAGTGTTAATTAATATTGCATAAGTATATATATTATGCAATTTTATAAAAAGATTGATTAAAGGTAGTTAAATCCTCATTTACCTACTAAAATTTTTGGTTTGATTATTTAAGGTTTAAAATTTATATTTGGGTATATAAACTATATATTTACCCCTCTTATTGTTATTATTGTTATGATTAAATGTTACTTATTCCAATCGGCATTTTATAAGACAGCTTAAGCGGTTACGTGCGGTAACAGGAGTTTCTAAGCGCACTGTCGAAATCCTTAGGAAATTAAAACCTTAGCCATCATAATTAAGTCATAATGAGTTATTTCTAAATGTTAAGACATGTATTATGCTATTCAATTGCTAACCTGAGTGTTTTGGTTTGACGGGTGTCACATTATGCCTGGCTCTTGTTGTTGGGACAATTCTTATTTTGTTCCAAATGTTCCTAAGAAGTCAAATTTGCGGAAAAAGAAGAAGTCACCAAATTCTAAAACAGTGTCTTCGCAAACTAACCAAAAAGGACCCAATTTTAAGTGGGTACCTAAAAATGTTTAAATCTGGTTGATGCAGAAAAATAAGTTATGGTACTTAGATTCGGGATGTTCGAAGCATATGACAGGCCAAAGAAACATGTTATCTAATATTGTTGAAAAAGATCTTGGTCGGGTGAGATTTAGAAATAATCAAGTTGCTCCAATTAAGGGTTTTGGAGACATCATTCAAGATAATCTCACAATAAAGAAAGTCAACTACGTTGAAGGACTGGAACACAACTTATTCAGTATAGGACAGTTTTGTGATAAAGATTTGGAGGTGAATTTCAAAAAGCAAAAATGTTGTGTCAAGACTGAGGAGGGAACAGAACTTCTTGTTGGCACTCGAAAGTCGAATCTTTACACAATCAACTTATCTACTGTTAAGCCGAATAATGAAGTGTGTCTCCTATCGAAGGCTTCAGAACAACAAAGTTGGTTATGGCACCGACGTTTATCGCATCTAAATTTACGATATATTCAAAAGTTGGTTTTAGGGGAATTAGTTCGTGGGCTTCCAACTTTGAAATTAAATGCTGAAAATTTATGTGATGCGTGTGAGAAAGGGAAGATGAAGAGGGTTCCTCATAAGCCTAAACCTGAACCAACAACAAAGAACATACTTGAACTTTTACATGTGGATTTGTGCGGTCCAATGAAAACCGAAAGCATAAGTGGGAGGAAGTATGTCTTGGTAATAGTTGATGATTTTTCAAGATACACATGGGTTAAGTTTCTTCGCTCGAAAGATGAAACTTCTGAACTTTTGATTAGTGTTATAAAGTCAGCTCAGAACAATATGCAGATATCAGTTAAAATCGTCCGTTCGGATAATGGTACAGAATTCAAGAACAGAGTCCTAGGTGACTTCTATGAGTCAAATGGGATTATTCAACAATTTTCTGCCACCAGAACTCCCGAACAAAACGGTGTTGTAGAACGACGTAACAGAACGTTAGTCGAATCTGCGAGAACTATGCTGGCTTATTCAAGTCTACCTCTCTTCTTATGGGCCGAGGCCGTGGCAACCACATGTTATACTCAAAACCGTTCAGTCATACACCGCCGGTTTGGTAAAACCCCGTATGAAATTATGAACAACCGGAAGCCTAATATAAAACATTTTCGTGTATTTGGATGTAGGTGTTATGTCTTGAACGATAAAGATCAACGGAACAAGTTCAATCCAAAGGCGATTGATGGTATCTTTGTTGGATATTCTTTCTCAGCGGATTCATACCGGATATACCTGAAGCAATCCAGATCAATCATTGAAAGTGTTAATGTCAAATTCGACGAACATCACGAAATGGTTTCTGTTCAAAACAGTCCAGAACCCGTCCTAACCAGAATTTTAGCTTCTGGATATCTCAATTCAGAACCTGTTCCAACACCTAATCAGGATCAACCTTCAACCTCAAAATATCATTTAACTGATCTTGATTTATTATTTGACGAGTTTTATGATGAATTTTATGGTACTTATAATAAATCTGCTGATTTTAACAGGATGGAACAAACACCTACAACAATTTTCGCTGTGACTAATACTCAAGATGGTGCTTCTAATTCAACACCGGTTGATGTTTCCATTCCTTTTCAAGATATCTCAGTACCAGAAGTTGTTCATACACAACAAGAGACTACAATTAACGTGGAAGGATCAACACAACACGCTAGTTCTTCGGTTAATGAACCAAACATTCCTCAGCAACAACCAGAATCCTCTGATATTCCTTCAGAAATTCCAAGTGATGAACCAGATGTCCCTCTAACCGAAGAGGGCACAAATGCTACTCTTGATAATGTTCAAGAATCCTATGCTCCTCACCCTCATACAACTAACTGGACGAAGGCTCATCCTATTCATCAAATAATAGGTAATCCAAATTCGCCGGTTCAAACTCACTCGTCAGCTTTGATTGCTACAATAAATGAGTGTTTGTTTTCAATGTTTTTGAGCAATATTGAACCACTCACTGTTAAGGAAGCGTTAAATGATCCGGATTGGATTTTAGCTATGCAAGAAGAGCTAAATCAATTCGAAGCGTTGAAAGTCTAGAGGCTTGTTTCGCGTCTTGCTGATAAGAGTATCATAGGCACAAAGTGGGTGTTCAAAAACAAGAAAGATGAAGATGGCATCATAGTTCGTAACAAGGCGAGACTTGTAGCGAAAGGTTACCGACAACAAGAGGGGATAGATTATGACGAGACATACGCTCCAGTCGCACGCATTGAAGCAATCAGATTATTTCTGGCGTACGTGGCTTACAAGAACTTCACGGTTTATCAAATGGATGTGAAGACAACATTTCTAAATGGTATTCTCAAAGAGGAGGTATACGTCTCTCAACCTGAAGGTTTTGTCGACAAGGAACATCCAAACCACGTCTATATATTGGATAAAGCCTTGTATGGATTGAAACAAGTCCCTCGAGCATGGTATGACGTTCTGTCACAATTTCTACTCGTCTCTGGCTTTGAAAAAGGTAAAATCGATACAACTCTGTTTGTCAAGCGCGAAGATGGTGAGATGATTCTTGTACAAATTTATGTAGATGATATTATCTTTGGTGCGTATAACCCTGGTTTATGTAAATGGTTTTCTGATCTGATGATTGCTAGATTTCAGATGAGCATGATGGGAGAGATTAATTTCTTTCTTGGATTGCAAGTGAAGCAGTTTTCCACGGGAATTTTCATCAATCAGTCAAAGTATATATTTGACATTTTGAAGAAATTCAAAATGGAGAATTGTACTTCAATCGGAACGTCTATGGCACCAGGTTCGAAAATCGGTCCGGATCTCGATGGTAAGCCAATAGATATACGAAACTATCGAGGTATGATCGGATCTTTGATGTACTTAACTTCTAGTCGCCCGGATATTATGTTTGCTACATGTCTTTGTGCGATATTTCAGGCGAATCCTAAGGAATCTCATCTCGGAGCTGTCAAGCGTATCTTTTGTTATCTCAAAGGAACCACCTACCTTGGTCTATGGTATCCGAAAGGCACCAGGTATGAGCTAACGGCTTACTCTGACGCGGATCATGGTGGAAGCTTATTGGATCGGAAGAGTACAACCGGACATATACAATTTTTGGGAGACAAATTGGTGAGTTGGGCGTCCAAGAAATAGAACTGTGTCTCAACTTCTACGGCGGAGGCAGAATACGTCGCTGCTGCGAGTTGTTGCTCACAAGTCATTTGGATGAAAACTCAACTGATGGACTTCGGATGTCGGTATGAAAAGATCCCAATATATTGTGATAGTAAGTCTGCAATTGCTATATCTGTCAATCCGGTTCAACACACAAAACAAAGCACATCGACGTACGGTATCACTTTATTAAAGACCACGTCGAAAAAGGTACAATTGAACTTTATTTTGTATCTACTGAATTTCAACTTGCCGACTTGTTTACCAAGGCTTTGGATGAGAAACGATTCACGTTTCTAGTGTCAAAGTTAGGCATGTTGAATTTGAAGGTTTGATTAATCATAATTTTCATTCAATATTTTGAAAATAATTATTAGTCATTCAAAATTTATAAATTTGAGTGAAGAATACTTATTTTCATATTATTGAATATTCATTATGATTTGTTCAAATTTAAATATCTTTCAGTATTTTACAAAGTTTATTTCAATTTTATTTTTTTTACCGTATGTACTTCAATTTTATCAGTTTATACTCTTTGTGCAGTTTGATGTGTGTACTCATGTGTTTAGGGGGAGCAATAAAGTATATTGAGCATTTGTTAAGGGGGAGGATAAACACAATGCTAATGTGTTTGATCAACAAGTCTACAGTCCTTGAAGAAAAGGTATGTGTTCTACCTCAAATGATTTGTGCAAACCCTACTTGATGGAAAATTGTTTTGTCAAAACTGATGCATCTTTGTAGGGGGAGCAAAATGATTTTAAAATAACACTGTGGAATTCGAGTTAAAAGCTGAACATCTTTCAATTTGAAAAGTTCATTTTTGAAAACCATAAGATTTTTTTGAAAATGTTCAACTCCTGGATGTTGTCGTACAAGCTTTGTCCGACTACAAATTTTAGTCATACACGCTTTGACCGACAACTTATCCAAGTCGTACAAGCTTTGTCTGACTACATAGTTTAGTCGTACAAGCTTTGTCCGACAGTTACTGTGCATATTGCCAAGTCGTACAACCTTCGTCCGACTATCTTGAATCCTTTGTCGGACATCTTTCGTCCGATTAAGATGAACTACTCGTACATTCTTTCGTACGACTAGTTGACTCATGGCGGTCAAACGTTTGGACCAACCATCTTGTGCCATGTATCACTCGAACTTGAGATGTATATAGAGCGGTTTTGTTTCAAACATTTCATTTTGTCTGACTTTCTTCAAAACCCATACTCTCTCTTGAACTGATTTTCGTGTTTGTGTGGATTGTTGCTGTTCTTTGTTCATTTGCACTCGTATTCGATTGAGGTAAGTGTTTTCATCATTCTTGTTATGATTCATCCTTTCATTGTTAGTAATTTCGATTTTCAGTTTAGTTCATAAAAGGTTTTTTTTTAGAAAACCTTTCGCAATCTGAGTCTGAATCATTCATTGTGTTAGATTTTCCGTGAAAGGATGTTAGGATAAGACTTTTGATAGAAAATCGCACATAGGGTATTTGTTTAACAAGCCTTATTTTCGAAAATCTTAGATCTGGGTTTGAAACTTCAAGTTAGTTCGAAGTCCTCATAACTGTCGTACAACACTTGTTCTTCAAAATATCATAACTGTCGTATAAAACAGAAACTCATAATTGTCGTACAAAGCTTTGTCCGACAACTTTTGGTCGTACAAGCCTTTTTTCGACAATTTGTGTCATACGACTTGATGTGTTGTCCGACAGTAACCCACACTTAGGATTTTTTGGAAACTCTTGGTGATTTGCAACTCATATCCAAATGGTCAAATTCTTTCAAACATAGATCATGGCACACATTCAAGAGCATGGGGATGGAAATTCTTCTGATGAGAATACTGTGATTCCATCACATCGTTCATCACATCCTTCGGTGAACGCACGAAATCTAGATGATGAACTGATTCTTCCACGAGATAAATTGGATCTAAAGCCAAACAACTACACTTTTGATTCAAATGTCCGCATGGATTATCATCTGATTGTGGAAATACTCTAAGGTCACCCGCTTCGAACTGCTCTTGAAAAGACACATCAAGTACCGGAGATCTACTTGCAACAAGCGTGGCATACCATTCAGTTTGTACCAAGATCAGAGACTAACTAGTTCTTTACTCTGAAAGTTGATCACTTTGATGCCAAAATTACTTTGAAAAGGCTGCAGACTGTTCTAGATCTACCGTATTCTGCTAATTTTGAAGAAATGGTATCTGAAGAGGATGTGTGCCGGGACATTATGCTCATGGGATATAATGATCCAAATCTTGGAGTTCTAACACGTGCATCGAAATTCAAGAGGATCTATCTACCACCAATCTATTAGACTTTTTTCAGTGTTGTTAATATATGCATGACTTCTAAACACACGGGTGTTGATACTGCTAGTATCTCAGTTCTACGAATGTTTCATGCAATTGTATTCGACCGCAAGATTGATTTTGCTGTGCTAGTATGGAATGAACTGATAGAGGTCATCACCGACAAGTCAAAGCCATCAAAAGCCAGATCATTTGTACCGTTTCAGAGATATCTTCATATCATTATTACTTACATTATGGAGGCCAACCAAGAGATACCGAGACGTGATGAAGCTATCCTTGGTCCAACCAATTACATGAAGTATCTCCGAATTCCTAAAGGTCTACATTTTCCCACTATAATGATTTTATCTGAAGCACTTCTCGCGTACGCTGACCAAGAGTCACCATTCTTGAGTGAGTATAGAGAAGAGAATGCACTGATGGCCCGGCCCCGGTAGGGCCTACCCAAAGTGCCAACCAACTAGGTGAGAGTGGTGAGGGTCCAGTAGTTAGTTCGAGAGTTCAGGATACTGGGGTACCTGAACAGGGTGTGTTGAGCGGTAAAAATGATGTAAGGGGAAAAGGAGATCGGGGTACTCTTGGTCAGGCGTCCCAAATTTTTGATGATGATGAAGAGATTTTTGGTTCAGAAGACACTGAGGAAGAAATAGATGACATTAATGCTGACATTGATGATCTAGCAAATCTTGTTTATACTGCAAGTTCATGTTCTGATGATGATAATGCGGATGATGAACGAGAGGATGACAGTTCAGACGATGATGATAACAATAATGATCAAAATATGGATAATCTTGACTTTGTGGTTGAAAGAGTCGTTACTGATTCTGGTGCTCGAGGAGATATAAGGGGAAATGAAGGAGCATTAGTTGAAACAGAAAATGATGTGAGGATGTGTGAAATGGAAAGAAAAAAATATGGTGAGAGTGAAAACGAATCTGAAAATGTTTTAACTACAGATTCTCCCCACACCGTGTCTAGCCAGGTAGCCACATCTACTGTCAGTGTGCGTTCGTCGCCACAAGACATTGAAGAAGCCGTAGTGGACCCAGCTACGCAATGCACAACCTCCTTAAGCCACTCATCAGCTTCTCAACAAGTTGGTGTTTCATTTTCACACAGGGGATTAGCACATACACTATCGGCAACATAATCGGTGTTCGCTGGTATTGAAACAGATAGGCAACTTCCCCAGCCATCGACTTCATTTGTCCGCACATCGAGTCTAGAACCTTTTGGATATACTTCATTTCCTAGGACACAAAGGCCGCTAGTCACATCATCAATGGTGACACAAACCGTTGGAGTTCTTCGTGAGCCAACCGGAACGCCCCGAGTGCAGCCGCCATTCGTTGGTACTGTGCGAGGATCGGGCGGAAGTCCTGTCAATGTTAACACTATGCCAGCATTGAACACAGGCCATTCAGTCTCTATGGCTGCAATGTCAACCAGTAACCTAAGTGGTCTGGGTGTTAGTTCCCGTGCTCTGAACTTACATGCTCTGCTGGGTCCTCCTCCCCATAACTATGTGTGACAGCTGTCAAATTTACACCTTAGGTTAGAACTACACTGGATATCTCATTTACTCATATCATAGTTCACACAGTGCAATTTTAGCAGTAAACGTGGTACGATAGGAAAATTCGAGAAATTTTGCCTAAGAAACCCTTGAATTAGGAAATTATCCATAAATCTCATAAAATGCCAACTTAACCTACACTTATACCACAAGTATTTATATAATTAACAACTGTAAGTCCCATAGTTGAAGCAACAATCAAGAAACTCCATAAATGTAGAATAGAGATAGAAAAGTAGATCATATTATTGAAGATCTCTATTCATATGCTTTGAATACAATGGAGGGAGAATTTCTCAATTACAAACGTTTCTCACAACTCACTGTAAAGTGTGTGTGATCACAAAATATCTCAAATGATAAAACTAGCCCAAGACCTTTATTTATAGGTCCATATTACAAGACATGGGCCCAAGCCCATTTAACGCTCATCAATCTCCCAAAGCCCAAAAGACTAATAAAGCTAATTACAATACATTTGACTTTCCTTGACTTTACATAGACTTTATAAAACTTTCTATATAATTGGGGCTTTCTAGACCCAACAATCTCCCCCTAAAGTTTTATAAAGAAAGCATATTCAAATGATCTCCCCCTTGATTTCTTTGAAAACTTTAATGTTGCATATCTCCACGCCTTGCAAATCTATCCAAGCTCCCCCTCAAAATTTGCTCTTCTTCTTCACAAATTACAACTTTAAAATCGAATTCAATGTGCAATAAGCTCGACTGAAACCACCTCAGTTTATAATTAAGAATTCGTCCTTGAAATTTGAGTTGTATGACCATTAAGCTCAAGAGCTTAATCCATTAAGATCAGAGGAGGGAGTGTCTTAAGACATTTCAATAACTCAGCTTGAATCCATAAAAATAGAAGATAGAACACCTTTCTGAAAGTCGGGAGAAATAGAGTGAAAAACGCAGCTTTCTGTCCAGCAGCTATACACCGACTTCGACACAGAATCTGACCAATAAGCACATCGATTCAGAACAAACTCAAAACATGAAAAATGTTCATCTGTGTCTTAGGAATCCAGCGCATCTGAAATCGTCAAATTTGGAGCTTCGAGGAGGGAGTTCTGATCAAAATACAACAGGTGTGCAAATCTGTCAGGTATTAGACTTTTGTTCTGAGAAGTCTTAATAAAAGTTCTGACTTGTTCAATCAGAATTCTGAGTAAGCTTGATTGCTCTGAAAAATTCTAAGTATAAATCTGATTGCTCTTAGTCAGAATTCTGAATGGCCTTTGTTGATTCTCTGATTACACAAGAATGTTCTGAGAAAGCTTGAGTATGATTCTGATCACACTTGATCATAGTTCTGAATATAAACAATCAGACTTCTGACTTGTCTGGAACAAAGTTCTGAAATGTCAAACAAACCTTGATTTCACAATGAGAATTCTGAACATTGGAATTAGAATTCTAAATATTCAGACAACTTATGCTCAGAACTCTGAATAGCATTTGATAAGCTCTGATCATCCTTTGATCGATTTCTGAACAAACATGACTCTGACTAGTTTTTGATCGATCAGAACTGCTACATTTTAGTCTTGAATCAGAATTCTGAACAATATGATCGAAATCAGAACAACTTCTGAATTGGCTTGTGTAATCTCGTAACAACCTGAAAATTTAATGCAGCCAACGAGTTCTTGTTTTCAGTTATTCCTTTCTGTTATTTCAGCATCCAAACAGCAGCAAAAAATAGTGACAGCAACAACAACTTCGAAACAGAAACAACAGCACTTTGTTGTTTGAACAAACTTTTTCTTTTTGGAACAACAACAAAGTTTCTGAAATGATTCTGGTTAACTTTCTGTTTTTGAGAAACTCCAACAGCAAACAATCTAAAAATTTCCAACAACTTTCTGTTTTAATTCTTATGCTGAAACAAAGCTTATTGTTTTGAATTGAAACATCAAAATCTAAACAGCAGCTTTGAACTTCGTGCAACTTTCTGTTGTGATCGACCAACTTTCTTTTAATAATAATTCTTTTGTTTCCTCCACTAGCCTCCAATTTGCTTCCATTGAAAAATAAGATGCATTGATCAACGAAACATTTTCCACCATGTAGAACAATGTTATTCCACTAACACGTGCAATTGAGTTCCTTTTTATACTCAAATATAACTTCTTCTATATGATCCAAAACTCCATGAGATCAATCCAAGAAACCATAATCTATCGATTTTTGCAACCAAGTCTTCCAGAAATATCTCGATCACAATTCCATTTTAAAATCCAATTTACCACATTGTGATGATCCTCCAAATGAAATAAATGCTCTCAAACTTGATTTGATGTAGAAGAACAAATCGATCTCCGTAATTCTTCTTAGAACAAAGATTGCAAAGAGTCATGTTTCTGATTGATCAATTCAGAAAGTTGAATTTAAGCAATCAAAGATCTAAAACTCATTTCAGATCTGACTTTGAACATGAAATTCAATACCAAATCTCTTGTAGACACTTCATCGAGCAATTTGAGTGCAGAAATTGATTAAGAAGTAGATCTAGATCATCATACCTCTTCTTTTGTCCAAGATCCATCAAGATCACAAAAATCTTCCAGATAACAAAAAGAATATTCATGATGAAAGAAATCTCAGAAAATTTACCTCCAATTATAGCACACAATTAAGAACGATCTTGAATCACCAAATCTTGAAATTAGATCTTGAAATCTTGAATTGTTGCAAAGATAATCGTATCGAACGAAAATTGATTCGATGTGGCTTTGATACCAATTGTAAGTCCCATAGTTGAAGCAACAATCAAGAAACTCCATAAATGTAGAATAGAGATAGAAAAGTAGATCATATTATTGAAGATCTCTATTCATATGCTTTGAATACAATGGAGGGAGAATTTCTCAATTACAAACGTTTCTCACAACTCACTGTAAAGTGTGTGTGATCACAAAATATCTCAAATGATAAAACTAGCCCAAGACCTTTATTTATAGGTCCATATTACAAGACATGGGCCCAAGCCCATTTCACTCTCATCAAACTCCCAAAGCCCAAAAGACTAATAAAACTTTCTAAATAATTACTGCTTCATAGATTGATATATTGATTGTAAGAGTAAATCCTGGACTTACAATAACTTATGTATTTCAATCATATTATATAAAAATACTTTACTTTTATATAATTATTTTGTATTTTTTTTAATTATTAAGAAAAATACTTGTATTTTAAAATTTAATCAAAAAGACATGATTGGACTTTTATATTTGCATCACACTACCCCCCCCCCCCCCCTCTCTACTCCTTATGTATTCCTTTAATCTCTACAATTCATTCACAACAACACTCCACTCTCTCTCACTAAAATCTCACTAGAGATTTCTCTCACCCTTTTCTCTCTCCATCTTCAAATCTTCATCACAATCTTCATCCCATCTTCAAACCTTCATCCATCTTCAACCAACAATTCAGCCCCTAAATCATCTCCTTTCAAAAGATCAAAAGAGTTCAAGGTAAATACAAGTGTGTTGGGTGAAATCCACACACACTCTTTTGTTTAAATTTCACTTTCTTGCACTTTTATGAATGTTCTTCATCTCCTTCTACACTTTCTTTAACTTTCTTAAAAATCATCTTTACAAATCTTAATGTTTGTAGATTTACCACCATAACACCTACTTGTTATTAAAAAGGTGGTGAATCCAAAATCAAACCCATGTTAAGATCAAAGATGAACTTTTAAAACACATGCATGTAGTTTTCTTGAGAAATCCATATCTTTATGTTCAAGAGTTTCATGAGTGGATCTTTGAAATCCACTAAAAACATACTATTACCATGAGCAAGTATTTCATAACCGGTTGATTTATCCACTTGTATGGATTCAACTACTTTGATTTATCCACTTGTACGGATTCAACTACTTTGATTTATCCACTTGTATGGATTTAAACTATTTTTCCTTATCCACTTGTGCGGATTTAAACTATTTTTCTATGGCAAACAATGTTGTACTCGTTAAACCTGTGATCTCACCAACTAGTTCACTAGTTGACCCTCTCATTTACATGCTTTTCAGGGGAACGTCATTAAGGTTGGGATCTAGGAAGGCATCACGTGATGAAGCTTTCTTTAATTATCTTTAATTATGTCATTTCCCCTTTCTGAAAAACGATTGTAAAGACAAGGTTGTTGACTTTTAAATGTATTTTGATGGTTGATGTGATCTTGTAACTTTTGCTGTGAAACTTGAGCTGTACATCCCGTATTTCCGCTTTAGCGGGGTGTGACAGATTTGGTATCAGAGCCAAAGGTTATAGAGAATACCGGTTTTTCTTTAGAAAAACTGCAACTATAGCCAAAAACGGGAAATAACACTCAAACTACTCAACATATTGCTAGTATAACTAATTGAGGTATTGCATCATCGATCTTTAATTAAACAAAGCTTGATCACCTAAGTTTAATTAAGGAAGAGTAATGCGAGACCGGAAATGGATATACTAGGAACATGTGTGTATTTTCTCACAAAAAAATGCTTCACGTCGTATGCATAGGATGAACGTAGTTATTGCCTATAGTATGCAATAGTATAGTGCGTTTAGCCTTTATCACTACGCGATAAGTAATGTTATGCACTCTTACTTCGGTATCACTATGTCAACATCCTCATCACACTCTTACTTCAGCCCTACTATGTCATCGTCATCGTCGTCATCAAGCTCACGACCCTCCTACACGCTGTCAAGCGAACGTACCTCTGGAGGAGAACAAGACCCGTATGATGGGCCAAGGATACCACCGACTGTGGCTCCACCACAACTCACCCCGATAGTAGTACAACCTAGTCCTATAGGGCCACGCACGAAACTAACCGCTAGGAAGAGCGTCCCTATACCTAGACGAGTGTCTTTTAGGTCCGACCAGCGAGAGGCACCGGAACCCTCGCGGGTGGTCGAGGGAGTGCCGATAAGTCGTGCGCCTGGCATGACCTGGGCCGAGGAACAGCATCTCAGGGATGTGACAGCAGATTTGCACAGATGTCAAGTGAGGGTCAGTCGTCAGAGTCAAGTCACGACAGAGCTAGTAGAGTTAAGTCACCTCCTAACCAACATGTCGTCTGACGCACTAAGTAAAGCAAGGATAGCTCGAAGGATAGCCCTAAGGGTCGAGATTATGTGCATAGTAGTAGTGATGCTACTGACGATGTTGGTGTTGTGGATTTTGATTGAGGTGTATCGGGGAGGGTATTGATGCGGATGGTGGAAGGTTTTAGAAAAAATGCCACCAAGAAGATCCACACGTCGCACGGGAGGAAATCCTGAAGAACAAAACCCCGACATTGCCTAGATCATAGCTCAACGTATCCAAGAGGCGATACCTGACATTGTAACTCAAGTCACTGCGGGCATCAATGAGAGTCATAGGAATGTTAATGTGGGAGAAGGAAATCCCAATGACATTCAAGACAGTAGAGGATGCAGCTACAAAACGTTCATGACTTGCAAGCCCAAGGAGTTTCATGGAACAGAGGGTGCTATAGGATTACTCTCATGGGTTGATAGTATGGAGTCGGTACTCCACATCAGTAAGTGCTCCGAGGATTGCATGGTGGAATATGCGGCATGCCAGTTTCAAAAGCGAGCTTTGACCTGGTGGAACATTCAAGTCCAAACCCGTGGAAGGGAGGATGCATACAAGTTGTCCTGGACTGAATTCAAGGAATTACTCATTGAGGATTACTGTCCCAAGAGTGAAGTTCAGAAGTTGGAGGCTGAACTTTGGGATCTTACCATGGTTGGTTCGGGGATAGATCGATACACCGCCCGTTTTCACGAACTTGCGAAGTTAGTACCCCACATGGTTACCCCGGAGAGCAAACGGATCGACCGGTATCTGTATGGATTGGCCCCGGAGATCCGAGGGATGGTTAAGTCATCAAGTCCAACCACAATTAAAGCCGCAGTAGCTTTAGCATCAAGTTTGACCAACGATGCGGTCAGAGCAGGAACTCTAACTCAGAAAGGTGTCGGTAGTAAGAGAAGGCCAGAGAGTCAGTCAGGAAAGGCGATTGGAGGTAGTTCAAGTAGGAACAAGAAGGTAGTGGGAAACTTTGGAATGAACGCTAAGGAAGTAGGGCGTTACCATGGACCCCTCCCGAAATGCAATCAGTGCAATTTGCATCATGAGGGAACCTGTCCCACCTGTGGCATTTGTAAGCAAAAGGGTCATTTCACCCGGTACTGCAAGATGGGAAAGAATGTAAAGGTTGAAGGAAGGGCATGCTATGAATGCGGGAGTCCGGACCACTTCCGGAATGTGTGCCCGAAGTTAAATAGAGGACCAATAAATACCAACGCTGGGTATCAAGCAAGGCAAGCTAATCAGGGAAACCAAGGAGGACAAGCTCGAGGACAGGCATTTGTTTTAGGAGCAGAAGAAGCACGTCGAGACCCCAAAGTAGTGACAGGTACATTTCTCCTAAACGGTTATTATGCATCCGTGTTATTCGACACTGGAGCTGATAAGAGCTTTGTTTCGTTAGACTTTAGGCCTTTGATCAATTTAGAAACTAAGAAAATGCCGAATGCTTATATCGTTGAGGTTGCTAACGGATTTGAATTAGAGGCTGAGGATGTAATCTTAGGCTGTACCTTGAACTTAGCTGATAAACTTTTTAGCGTTGATCTTATTCCAATTGAGTTGGGAAGTTTTGACGTAGTAATAGGCATGGATTGGTTATCTAAGAACCGAGCAGAGGTCAGTTGTTTTGAAAAGATTATCAGGTTACCCTTACAAGGCGGAGAAACCCTTGTTGTTCAAGGAGATAGAACTGGGAGAAACCTAAAGATATTGTCTTGTATGAAGGTCCATAAGTATTTGAGAAAGAAGTGCGTTGTATTCTTGGCGCAAGTAATCGAAAAGAAGTCCGAGGAGAGGCGAGTCCAAGATATTCCTGTGGTGAAGGATCACCCAGAAGTGTTTCCAGACGATTTGCCTGGACTTCCCCCGTTTAGACAAGTCGAATTTCAGATTGACCTTATACCCGGAGCGACGCCTGTAGCCAAGGCCCCGTATCGCTTAGCACCTGCCGAAATGCAAGAGTTGTCCAATCAACTTCAAGAACTCCTGGATAAAGGATTCATTCGACCAAGTTCATCACCCTGGGGAGCCCCGATTCTCTTCGTCAAGAAGAAGGATGGATCGTTTCGAATGTGTATCGATTATAGGGAACTAAATAAGATAACAATCAAGAACCGATATCCTCTCCCTTGAATAGACGATTTGTTCGACCAGTTACAGGGTGCAACTTACTTCTCGGAAATTGATATTCGATCAGGATATCATCAGTTAAGAGTCCGAGAGGAGGACATCCCTAAAACAGCTTTTAGAACTCGCTATGGACACTACGAGTTTTTAGTTATGCCATTCGGTTTGATGAACGCACCAGCTGTGTTTATGGACCTAATGAATAGAGTATGTAGACCATACCTTGATAAGTTTGTGATTGTATTCATCGATGATATACTGATCTATTCTCAGAGTAAGAAAGATCACGAGCAACATCTAAAAGTGATTCAAGAACTTCTCAAGGAGCAGAAACTGTATGCCAAATTCTCTAAGTGTGAATTTTGGATTCGAGAAGTATATTTCTTAGGTCACGTGATCGGAGAGAAAGGGATTCACGTGGACCCGGCTAAAGTGGAAGCCATTTGGAAATGGGAAGCCCCAAGGACTCCGACGGAAATTCGCCAATTTCTAGGTTTGGCAGGATATTATCAGCGTTTTATCGAGAATTTCTCTAAGATCGCTAAACCCTTTACCACGTTAACCCAAAAGGATAAGGAATTCGTTTGGGGAACAAGAAGAAGCGTTTCAACTTCTGAAGAAAAAGTTGTGCAATGCACCGATACTAGCCATACCAGAAGGGACGGAAAATTTTGTGGTGTATTGTGACGCATCGCATCAAGGATTAGGTTGCGTATTGATGCAAAATGATAAGGTGATAGCATACGCCTCGAGACAATTTAAAGTTCATGAGAAGAACTATACCACGCACGAGTTGGAACTCGGAGCTGTAGTATTTGCCCTAAAGATATGGAGACATTATCTATATGGTACCAAATGCACTATTTTGACTGATCACAAGAGTCTTCAGCACATCTTTGATCAAAAGATGCTTAATATGAGGCAAAGAAGATGGGTAGAATTGCTCAGCGACTACGATTGTGAGATACGTTACCACCCAGGAAAGGCCAATGTGGTAGCCGATGCCCTGAGTAGGAAAGAAAGGGTAAAACCTTCACGAGTCCGAGCGTTAGGAGCGCTGGTTCAAACAAGTTTGAAGACCCGGATTTTTGAAGCTCAAATCGAAGCAATGAAGCATGAAAACCTTAAGGACGAGACTCTTCATGGTTTAGAGTCTAGATTTGAAACTAAGACTGATGGAGTACGTTACTTTAAAGGCAGGGTATGGATCCCAAAGGCTGACCACCTGCGGGAAATGATTTCGGAGGAGGCTCATAAATCTAAATACTCAATTCACCCAGGAGCGGATAAGATGTACAAGGATTTAAGGGAGTACTATTGGTGGCTAGGAATGAAGAAGGATATTGCCACATATGTAGGAAAATGCATAACTTGCTCAAAAGTCAAGGCTGTCTATCAAAAGCCATCAGGACTGTTGCAGCAACCAGAGATTCCCCCGTGGAAATGGGAGCAAATCACTTTGGATTTTTTAACCAAACTCCCGAGAACTGCCAAGGGACACGACTCGATTTGGGTTATAGTAGATCAATTTACGAAGTCTGCACATTTCTTGCCCATTCGGGAAGACTTTAAGATGGAGAAGCTTTCTCAAATCTATATCAAGGAAATCGTCACTCGTCATGGAGTCCTAGTTTCCATCATATCAGATAGAGATAGCCGCTTCACATCTCGATTTTGGCAGTCACTTCAAAAAGCGTTAGGTACGCAATTAAACTTGAGCACGGCCTATCATCCTCAAACGGATGGTCAGAGTGAGCGAACCATTCAGACATTGGAAGACATGCTTCGGGCATGCGTGATAGACTTTGGAGGAAGTTGGGATAACCACTTGCCGTTAGTTGAATTTTCATACAACAATAGCTATCACACCAGTATTCAGTGTGCACCATATGAAGCTCTGTATGGACGCAAGTGTCGGTCACCACTTTGTTGGTTGGAAATTGGAGATAGACAACTATCTAGTCTGGACATTGTCCAAGAAACCACTGACAAAATTGCAATCATCAGAGATAGGCTTAAAGCAGCTCAAGATAGTCAAAAGAGTTATGCGGACAATCGTAGGAAGCCTTTAGAATTTCAAGTTGGTGACAGAGTCTTTTTGAAAGTATCCCCTTGGAAGGGAACTGTCCGGTTTGGGAAAAGAGGAAAGCTGAGTCCACGGTTTGTGGGACCATTCAAGATCGCGGAAAGAATTGGACCAGTAGCTTACAAGCTGAAATTGCCGATGGAGTTAAGTGCTATCCACAACACACTTCACGTGTCAAACTTAAAGAAATGTCTAGCCGACGAAGCAGTAACCGTGCCTTTGGAAGAAATCCAAATCAACGATAAGCTGCACATCGTAGAGGAACCAATGGAGATACTCGATAGGGAGGTCAAACGTCTTAAGCGAAGCAAAATCCCGATAGTAAAAGTCCATTGGAACACAAGGCGTGGGACTGAGTACACTTGGGAACGGGAGGTTTACATGTTACATAAGTATCCTCATCTCTTTGCTAGCAAACCTGATAACGCTAGTAACACTTGAATTTCGGGACAAAATTCTTCTAACCGGGGGAGACTGTGACAACTGTCAAATTTACACCTCAGGTTAGAACTACACTGGATATCTCATTTACTCATATCATAGTTCACACAGTGCAATTTTAGCAGTAAACGCTGTACGATAGGAAAATTCGAGAAATTTTGCCTAAGAAACCCTTGAATTAGGAAATTACCCATAAATCTCATAAAATGACAACTTAACCTACACTTATACCACAAGTATTTATATAATTAACAACTTATGTATTTCAATCATATTATATAAAAATACTTTACTTTTATATAATTATTTTGTATTTTTTTAATTATTAAGAAAAATACTTGTATTTTAAAATTTAATCAAAAAGACATGATTGGACTTTTATATTTGCATCACACTACCCCCCCCCCCCCTCTCTACTCCTTATGTATTCCTTTAATATCTACAATTCATTCACAACAACACTCCACTCTCTCTCACTAAAATCTCACTAGAGATTTCTCTCACCCTTTTCTCTCTCCATCTTCAAATCTTCATCACAATCTTCATCCCATCTTCAAACCTTCATCCATCTTCAACCAACAATTCCGCCCCTAAATCATTTCCTTTCAAAAGATCAAAAGAGTTCAAGGTAAATACAAGTGTGTTGGGTGAAATCCACACACACTCTTTTGTTTAAATTTCACTTTCTTGCACTTTTATGAATGTTCTTCATCTCCTTCTACACTTTCTTTAACTTTCTTAAAAATCATCTTTACAAATCTTAATGTTTGTAGATTTACCACCATAACACCTACTTGTTATTAAAAAGGTGGTGAATCCAAAATAAAACCCATGTTAAGATCAAAGATGAACTTTTAAAACACATGCATGTAGTTTTCTTGAGAAATCCATATCTTTATGTTCAAGAGTTTCATGAGTGGATCTTTGAAATCCACTAAAAACATACTATTACCATGAGCAAGTATTTCATAACCGGTTGATTTATCCACTTGTACGGATTCAACTACTTTGATTTATCCACTTATACGGATTCAACTACTTTGATTTATCCACTTGTACGGATTTAAACTATTTTGCCTTATCCACTTGTGAGGATTTAAACTATTTTGCTATGGCAAACAATGTTGTACTCGTTAAACCTGTGATCTCACCAACTAGTTCACTAGTTGACCCTCTCATTTACATGCTTTTCAGGGGAACGTCATTAAGGTTGGGATCTAGGAAGGCATCACGTGATGAAGCTTTCTTTAATTATCTTTAATTATGTCATTTCCCCTTTCTGAAAAACGATTGTAAAGACAAGGTTGTTGACTTTTAAATGTATTTTGATGGTTGATGTGATCTTGTAACTTTTGCTGTGAAACTTGAGCTGTACATCCCGTATTTCCGCTTTAGCTGGGTGTGACACTATGTATCTGTGAAACTGTTCGAAATAGCCATTCAGTCTCTCAACAACAGTCACAAAGCTCAAATAGCATAATTGAAGGATGTTATTGTGAAATTGTCTGTCGATGTTCATAAAGTGATCAAAGGGAAATCTGTAGCCGAATCTTCTTCCACACCATCTGAAACTCAACCAGAATCTCAACCTAACCCAAAGGTATATCCAACTTTACCTTTACATGAACTCAAATCTCAAATGTTTACCTGGTTGCTAGAACAAGGAGATAACAGCACACAAGAGGAGGTGGATTTAATTGGTCTACTTAGAAGGAAAACCGAACAACAATCTACCTTACCATCCCAAGCCGATTTTCAGACTCTACAAAAGTCAATGACAGGATTGACAGGTGCTATTTCTTTTGGTTTCAAAGATTTTTCTGATAGGATCAAGGCGTTGGAGGATACTTGTAAAGGTCAGACCAACTCTGATAAACTCAAGCATGATGATCAAGATCCCGATCATGATCACCATGAGGGGGAGATGAGTAAGAGACAACGAGTTAGTGAAGCTAGTGGTTCGGGTACTCAAATGCCTGAAAATGTGGAAACTAATGTTGAAACGGGTACTGGTAATGTTGGTGGTACTCAAGTGAATGAGAGTGGGGATTTGGGATTTCTGAATGTTGTTAGTCCTACGGTTGAAAAGCCTGATGGATGTGACAACAGGACGTTTGAGGAAAGAATAGCAGATGATTTTATTCAAGATGTTGTATATGTTGACTCTAAAGATGACCCGAAGGTAACAGTTGTAAATATAAAAAAAGAATTGGATGATGTGTTTGATGGGGTAAATGTGCAACCGGGTTCAGATTCAGAGAATGAAAATGAGAATGCTGCTCAAGTGCCTGATCCAGTAATAGATGTACATGTGATTCCTGACTTGCCTGAATGAAAAATAAAAGATCCAGTGTTTGAGGCTGAAATGAGAAATCTTCAAATGTTGGTTGATAGAAAGGCCTTGATTGAAAGAAGAGGACATAGAATCGGTATTATTACTCCATTTCAAGAAGATATCCGGAGTGATCTATTCGTGAAAGTGATTCAGCCAATTGATAAGGTAAAACTGTATTCCATTGATAAGCTTTCCAGATTCCACCAGATTGAATATCTACACATGATGGGCAACAAAGATCGTGAACTTGAATTTGTGAGAATGGATAAAGAAATAGTGAAGATCAACAAGATAGAATCTGAAAAGATTCTAAATGTTTTCTATCCGAGATTCTATGTTTCCAGAACTGATGGAAAGGAATGAAACTTCAGTGAAGCCGACTTCAAATCATTAACCTGTGAAGACTTCTTCCGATTATATGATATTCTTGCACGGATGCCAAACAAGAATATTACCTACTTTGAAGCTTATCAGGCAATCAAAAGATTCATGAAAAACTTGGTCAAACTGGCATATCTAACAGATTTTCAAATGGCGTTGGAAGGAAATAAGATAAGAGTGAATACTAGAAGACCAAACAAAAACTTGCCAGAAATACAAGGTATTCCACTCTATACTGTATTGGAAAAGCCAGAATTTGGTGTTGTCTATCACAATGGTCAAAAGAAAAAGAAGTTCCTCAGATTCATTGAAGTGAACAAATATTGTGATGGCACACTCAAAATGATCAAGATAAGGCTGGATGAAAGAATCAGACTGGATGAACAGAAGTTGGTAGTTTTGAAAGAAAAAGAGAAAGTAATGATCAACAAGGCACTGAAAGCAATTGAAGATAGACTGGAATACAGGCATGCACTTAGGAGATTTGAGATCATATTTGGAATCAAAAAAAGGTACATTCCACCAAAGCAGCTCAAGAGATGAAGTTTATTTGGCTCATTTTAATACAAAGGGGGAGAATGTTAGTGTTCAAATTCTATGTTGTATTCAAGTTGAGGGACTCATTTTGTAATTTTTCAATCTAAGTATAAATAACTTAGATTTGCTTACATTTCAAGTTAACACTTACAATTCCAATATCAATCCTTTGTATTTTCTCTCTCTACCTTGTAATTCATATTCGGAAGATCATTGAGAGATGGATTGATTGCATTCTAGTTCTTGATTATATTACTTGTATCTGGGATCACAAGAAGAAAAGAAAAAAGGATGGTGAGTGTGAGACAGGATCAACCAAAGTTTTAACTACTGATCCTATCCAAACCGAGTCAATCCGGGTAGCCACGTCTACTGTCAATGAGCGTTAGTCGCCATTAGACATTGAAAAATACATAGTGAACACAACTATGCATTGCACAACCCCACTCGGCCACTCATCAACTTCTCAACAAGTTGGTGTTTCACTTTCTCACGGGGATTCAGCACAAACTCTATCGGCAACACAATCGGTGTTTGTTGGTATTGAAACAGGTAGGCAGTTTCCCCGGCCACCGACTTCATTTGAACGCACTTTGAGTCTAGAGCCCTTTGGAACAACTTCATTTCCTAGGACACAAACAACGACAGTCACGACACAGTTGGTGACACAAACTATTAGAATGCTTCGTGCTCTAATCGGAACGCCCAGAGTATTGCCGCCATTTGTTGGTGCTTTACGAGGATTGGGTGGAAGTCCTATCAACGTTAACACCAAGCCAGCATTGAACACGGGCCATGCAGTCTCTTCGACTGTCATGCAAACCAGTAACCTAAGTGGTCTGGGTGTTACCCATGTTCGAGCTCAACAAATAAGATCATTGATGGGTCCTCCTCCCCATAACTTTGTTTCAGTGAAACTGCTGGAGTTAGCAATCGGTTCGCTGAATAATTCGTACAAAGCTCAGTCTGCAGAATTGAAAGAGATGGTTTCTAATTTGTCTGCGGAAGTGAGTCGAGCTGTGAAAGGGAAATCAGTTATGGAAACTTCATCCACCGCAACTGAAGCTCAACCTGATCCGAAGTCTCAGCCTATCCCACCAAGCAAGGTATTTCCTAACCTTCCGTTACATGAGCTTAAATCTCAGTTATTTACCCGTTTATTAGAACAAGGTGACAATAATTCTAGAGAGCAAGTGGATTTACTTGGTCTCCTTAGAAGACAAACTGAACAACAATCCCAACTACCCCCCAAGCTGATATCCAAACCCTACAAAAGTCAATCTCTGACATGACCGAAGCTATTTCCTTTGGATTCAAAACCCTTTATGACCGTATAACCGTTTTAGAGCAATCATGTGGTGCTCAAGCCCAAACCAGTAAGCGAAAGCATGATGATCAAGATCCTGATCCTGATCACCATGAGGGGGAGATGAGTAAGAGGCAGAAAGTGGGGAAAACTAGTGGTTCGGGTACTCAAACTGAAACAGTTGTTCTGGATATTGGTACAAGCAGTGGTGGTGATGGAAATGTACAAGATAGTGATGTACTTGGTGTTCTGGATGATATTATTCCTACGGTTGAAAAGCCTGGTGGAAGTGATAACAGAACTGAAGAGGGGAGAATGGCTGATGATCTGATTCAGGATATCATCTATGTGGATTCGGAGGATGAACCTGAGAATACAGTTATCAATATAAAGGAGGAACTTGATGATGTATTTGATGCAGTAAATGTACAACCAGGTGAAGTTAATTCTGATGATGAAAATATTCATGATGTTCCAAAACCTGTTAATCATGTAATAGATGTTCCAGTCATACCTGATCCACCTGAAGGGAAGATAAAAGATCCGGTATCAGAGGCAGAAATGAGAGTATTTCAGATGTTAATTGACAGAGAATCCTTGATCGAAAGACGATGGCATAGAATAAGGATTATCACTCAATTTCAAGAGGATATTAGAAATGATTTGTTCGTGAACAAAGTTCAACCGATCGACAAGATAAAGCTGTACTCCATTGAAAAGCTACCACCTTTACACCAGATTGAATATCTTCATTTGATGAAAAACAAAGACCGTGAGTTGAAGTTTGTTAGAACGGATAAGGAGATTGTGAAGATTACAAAGATTGAATCTGAGAGAATACTAAACGTATGGTATCCGAGGTTCACAGTCTACCGTACAGATGGTAAAGAATGGTCATTCAGCGAAGCAGATTTCAATTCTTTGAACTGTGAAGACTTTTTTAGACTATACGACATTCTTGCCAGACTTCCGAACAAGAACAAAACATGGTATGGGGCTTATCAAGCAGTGAAGAGGTTTATGAAGAATTTGATAAAACTTGCTTACTTGACTGACTTTCAATTGGCTTTAAAAGGATGTCAGATCAGAGTAAATGTTTTGAGGCCTAATAGAAGATTTCCTGATGCTCAAGGCATTCTGGTTTATACAGTGTTGGAGAAACCAGAATTTGGAGTTATAAGTTTATGAGGTTGATTGAAATCAACAAGTATTGTGATGATATGCTCAGAGTGTTAAAGATTTGGTTGACAGAAAGCTCAGATTGGATGAACAAAAGTTGGTGCCTCTGAAAGAAAAGGAGAAGATACTGATCAATAGAGCTCTGAAAGCTATTGAAGATAGACTGGAATACAGGAACACGCTTAGAAGATTTGAGATCATCTTTGGAATAAGGAAGAAATATATTCCTTCTGAGCAACTTGTTTAAATTTTGTGTTCTTCTTACTTGGATACAAAGGGGGAGATTATTAGCGCTTAAAATGTAAATTGTATCCAAGTTAAGGGGTTTCTTTGTAAGTTTCTAGCCTAGGTATAAATAGCCTAGTTAGAGTTAAACTTCATAACTACCACATTCAAGACACTTGTATTTCTCTCTATTGTGTGCAATCATACCTTTGATGTTAATGAGAGATGACCAGTGATTCTTGATCATATCTTTGTTTACTTATTTCTGGGATCACAGATCATCTTTAGCCATTAGAGCTTTTCCTGCTTTTTTTGCCTTTCCAGTAGCATCTTGTTCTTGTAGTACTCAGCATTGCGTACTACTGGCTTCTGACAGTCTCTCGCAAGGTGGCCTAGTCTGCCACAGTTATAGCATTTGACTAGTTCATCTTCTTCTTTCTCTTCATATTTGCCTTCAGTCTTCTTTCCATCATCAGCATGCTTTCTTTCTTCATCGCTTCTTCTTTTACCTTCAAACTTATCTCGGTAGTCATGTCTCATAGTGTTGGTGGAGTACCTCTGATTGTTGTTGGATGGTTTCTTGAAGAACTTCTTCTTGACATACTCTCGTGACAGTTAGGCGACTGCTTTCTTGATGCCGTCAAGTTCTGGATCAGAATCGCTTTCAGCTTCGTCTTCCTCCGGTTCAGACTCACTGTGAACTTCTTCACGATAAGAGTTGTGGTGAGAATGTTTTTCACGTTTGTGTGAAACTAGAGAAAGAGGGCCTTCTTTGGTTTTCTCGGTAGGTCTCTGATCTCCAATCAGTTCAAGCACCTCGTCTTCGTCTTGAAGAAGCATCTCGTACAGTTCGTGTAGAGGAACATTTTCTAGTATGTGATTGAAACGAACATGACACATGAACCTCTTCCATTCAGGATGAAGATTGTTCATAAACTTGATATTGTTCTCTGTGTTCGTCTTGGAGATATTATTCTTCTGGAGATCGTTAATGAGAGTACAAAACATTTCGTATGTTTCTGTCAGCGTTTCTCCTCTCCGAGCTTTGAAAGCATCATAACGAGTAAGATAACTAGTGACCTTCAGTTGGCTCCCGACACGGCTGCCTTGCTTGATCTTTTCCAGTTGATCCCACATTCCTTTAGCAGTCTCCTTATGGCTATTAATACTACAGTAGATGTTGTTCGGAAGGCTGTATATCAGATATGTCTTTGCTAGTCTGTCGCCATCAACTCTTCTCTTCTCTTCAGCAGTCATCGCGTCGTAGCTTTTGGGCACACGTTGACCTGGTGGTATACCAGCTTGTTTTGGAACATCCATCAGTGGTGGCTTTTGTGGTCCTTGAGTCAACGAGGGAAGGATCTCGTGATAGTGGGGCTTTGATTCAATAAAGCACATGAAGCGATCTCGCCATAAGTTGTATTCTCCTATATATAGGATCAGTGGTTTCTGGTATGATCCTATGGCTAACGCATCTTGAGTATTCATGGCTAAGGCACTTGAGTGATCGTCAGACGAAAGTTGTGATCCAAAGGTAAAAGTGAGTTCCAACGCGATAACCTACGAGGAGTGATAAACCTAATGATGTTGAGCACTAAGTTCGGACTAAACGAATGCTAAAGACTTATTGCAGAAACCAGTAAAGAAATAATAGTGAAAAGCAATTGAATACCAAACGACAGTAAACAAAAATCTGAACAAACACAAAAGCCCGGTGTCTGATTTCCGTAACCCGGTATCGGAACCGGGATGCGGTTACCCGGTATTGGAACCGAGATCAGGAAGAATCCGGGAGTTGGTAAACTCCAGAACCGGGATCGGTGGGAACCGGGAGTCAGTATCGGATCCGGTATTAGACAAACCCGGGAGTCGGTAACCGGGACTAGATGGAATCCGGTATTGGACAAAATCGGGAGATGATGAGTTCCGGTATTGGGAAAAACCAGGAATCGATGAGATCTAGTAATAGGCAACACCGAGAATCGATGAGATCCGGTATTGGGTCCGGTACCGCGATTCTAGAGAACCGGATTCAACCAGGTTGAGAAATAAGTCAGGATAAAATAGAGAACAAATGTACCTAGGTTACGAAGAACACGATTCTGGTGTGTTTTCTCGAAATAATCTTTCCTGAATACAACTTTCACAACCAAAATACAAAAATAACACTAGAGATTTATCGATTTAATCCTAAACACACCCTTTGATCAAAAATCAAGAAAAATTGAAAAACAAAGACTTTGAAACCCAGTAAATCGATTTTCACTATCTGATGATCAAAAACTTTAAAATCAGTTCCAAAACTTTGTAAAGAACACTATAGGAATATTACCAACTATTTCTCAAGTAAAGATTTTGTTTTTAACACAAAAATCAAAGAACAAGATTTTAACCTTAGAACACAGTGTCGATAGACTGGAACAAAAGAATGACTCAAAATATATAAAGATTACCTTTGGATCGTTCGTCTCTCTGCTCCGATACCAATTGTGGATCCCAATATCAAGTGCAATCAATGACTAAAGACAATGAATCAACACAAATAAGATTGAATTGATTAAGCATAAAACAGTTTCAATAGCCGTACAAAAGTAATTAGGTTTCTAATCATGCCATTAACCCTAAAACTGAATATGTCATCCCTATTGATACCCCAAAAGGGATATTTACAAGATTAGTCCCTGAACTTTTATTCAACACTAAATTGAGACCTAACAGAATATTTTTTCTCAGGGATAGGAACGTTAGAAGAAAGAGCACTGAGATGAAGAGATGTTAGGGATGGAAGGGACGAACATTCCAAACTTAAGCATGGAACGATCTTTGCTTGGTTCTTCTGTGTTAGCAGTATAACGAAGACCACTTCTGTCATGGACAGGGATCTGAGCACCGATTATCTCAATGATCTTTGCTGAGGATTTACACCATCCTTCAACAGTAGCTTTCTCAGCTTTTAGTTCAGCGATAGCTTGTTCGCGTTCAATACTGATTAATTGATTTACATAGACTTGATCGTTTAAACTTTCTTCAATATTAGAGAGTTCTTGGATCATTAAATGACATTTCTTAAGTTGTTCAGTTAAATCTAGATTTAGTTGTTCAGCTTGGGTTTTGCCATTCAAGGAATCATATAAATCAACAGTCAGTGAATCGATAGCAAGAAGTCTACCAGCATCAATGAGAGCTGGAGTGGAAGAGGTTGATACCTGATAAGTGGAAGATGTAGAGGGAATATCAGCGGGTTCTTCCTTTACTTCTTTGATATCGGCCATTAGACACAGATTGGCCTCATCTTCTTCATCAGAATCTGATTCTTTATCATATTCAGCCCAATCGTGTTCTTCGGCGATTAGACATTTACCTTTCTTCTTGAAGTTTTTCAACTTCAGGTATTTGTCATCTCAAGATTTAGAGGTAGAGGAGTTCTTGAATGATGAAGAAGGTTTGAATACTTTATTTGACCTGCATTCACTAGAAAAAATGTCCTTTCTTTTCACAGTTATAGCAAGTAGCAGTTGCCTTATCAATAGAAGATGATTTAGGCTTGTCAGTGATAGTGAGAGGTTTATTTCTTCTGAAGTTACTCTTTCTTGCAAATCTCTTGAAGGAGTTTGTCAAGAGTATCAGGGATTCATAAAGTTCTGAAGGATCAGTTTCTGATGAATCATCAGACTTTGATTCCAACTCAATGATAGTGATAGAAGATCGCTGAGTGGGCATTAACTCTGAGGAGAGTAAAGCAACAAGTGTGTTTTTTGAATCTTTTACAAGATTCTTCTTAAGGTGACAAGATTGCTCATGATTGAGCATAGTGCCAAAAAGAGTGCTTAAGGTCATATATTTGAGATCCTTAAATAGTTTAAGACATATTGTATAATTGTCCCAAAATTAAGCAATTAAAACGTTGGTATACCTTAGATAAAGTTTCATTCTTACCACAAATGAAGCTTTCATATTGTCTTACTATATTTATCCTTCTGGACTCTTGTACGTCAGATCTACCTTCATATTGAACACAAATTGTGTCCCACATGGCTTTGGAGGTTCTGAGGTTCTTGATAGAATGATAGACCTCATCAGGTAGAGCCATACATACGATTGATCTGGCTTTGGTATCAATGGTTACCTTCTTCCTATCATCATCAGTCTATTGAGAGACCTCTTTGATGATTTGTCTTTCAGGAATGGTTGGAGTGGTATCAGTGGTAGGAACGCGAGGAGAAAGAATGGATGGAATATAGTGTCCATTTTCCACGTAGTAAGGCATAGTGGGATCTACACCTTCTAGGAAAGCATCGTTCGATTCTTCCAGAGATTAAAGTTATCTCTACTGAATTGAGGTGGTTTTGCAAGAGAACCATTATCGATATAGTCTGTGTTTGTGTTTTGTGCCATTTAAAGAATAGCAAGGAAGAGATTAGTATAAGCAAGATCTTGTTTATGAGATTAAACAATCTGCTCTGATACCACTTGTTGGTCCCGGAGGGGTTATACAAGTAAACAGTTTGTAGAAGGGAGTTGAATACAAACACAAGATTTTTGGTTTTCTAAATTGTTTATTGATAAATCAAAATCAATTTACATTTTGTTGCGGAATAAGATTAAGTAGAACCTAAAACAAACTTGAGAATCACTAAGTGTTCTTGCACAATAAATAGAGAGAAAATAAGATACAGAAAAATAAGGATATTTTTCTAAGCACAAAGAGGTTCAGGGAAGACCACCTTCAAACTGAATGGGCATTCCTCCTATTTATACCCACTGCATTAAATGCATGGTAGGAGGACTTTATACATGTCAGCATATGGTTGGATGCATGCCTCTGGCTTTGGGCAAGACATGCTTTGGGCCGTAATGTTGAACAGTGTAGTGGCAGAGTGGTTGTACGATCTTGAACAAAAGGATGTCTTGTCTGACAAACCGTACGGAGTGTGAAAGTAGATAAGACAAACGTATCTCGAAGTAGAAGCTTCATGATCAGCGATCGCTGAGTAGATCTTCCATCAGAGAGGAGCTGATGTAAGTCAGCTATCGTTGAAGTCTTCTTCTTGATATGTCGCGTGAGTGGACATGTCTTGGTTTCACTGATGTTCGCATCAGATCATTAGTAGACTTGTCACTTGTTCATCAAGTTTGTCTTCGATGTTAGCGATGAACTCTTCGTCGCAAAACTTGTCTTCGGGGATTACAAACAACATTGTTTACATTTGAAACTATCAACGATCATCAGTGATAAGTGAACAGACTCAGGTTATCATAGATGGATCATTTATCGTTGAGTTCATGAAGTTAAAACAATAGATACCATTAGCGATACAGAACAGACTTAGTATGTTATCGCTGATGGTGAAACACTTATACATGCAAATGTTAATTGTAATTTTCACTAAGTTATACTAAGGTTCATCAAATCATTGAGAGAGTTTGGATCAACAAAAATGTTCGATTTTGGTACGGTACTTACAATATTTCTTCAAAAAGAACTGCATTTAACAAGCCAGGACCCAAGTTCCGTTGGGTACCAAAATCTACTTAATCTGTTTTGTAGGTTAATCATGTGTAGTGCATAATGCCTAATTACTACCAAACACATGACTGGAAAACAGAAGGGAAGTGTGCAATTTGAAGAAGAGTACCTATGTTGAACTATATGCATAATTTCAGGGGGAGAAAATCTAAGTTTTGCTTTATATTTGTGCTTATTGATATATTTTTATGTTTGTTATTGACTTCTGAGTAACTCAGGTCAGGACTCGTTCTTCCAACGTTTTTGACTTCTGAATACAAAAATTCAGAACTCGTTCTTCAATGATTATTGGCTTCTGAATAATTTTGTTCAGAACCCGTTTTAACTGGACATTTGACTTCTAAACACATCAGTTTAGAACTCGTACTTCATTGTTTTAGACTTTGATTGCTACATATACTGATTTTGGTCACATAGGATTATTTGCAGATTTTAAGGGGGAGCTTACCTGATTTTTAATCAGTCTATCATCATTTAAGGGGGAGCTTATTTGACTGTAAGTATCTAATAATCTCAATCTGAGATTGTTTGAAAGAAGAACGACTTTCAAGCATGTAAAATGTGTTCTTAAATGTTCAAACGACTTCTCTAATTCAAACAGATTTTATAATTTTTGAAGTGTGATTTTAAATTTTTTCTTGTATATCTTGGATAACATCATTATTTCTGACCGTGTGTTTCCAAAGATTAATACTTGCGTATTATCTTTTCTACACTTTCAAATATTCATACACATCGGTTAAGCTTCTTATTGACTTTGTTATTACCATGTGTCAAAATGAAACATTTTTTTATGGTAATAATCTCGTTTGTATTTCAATTTTGTTGAGCATCATATATATATATATATATATATATATATATATATATATATATATATTCAGCGTAGGAGCTTAAACGTTTTATTCAAAGATTGTTTATATTTGTTCATATAAACAACATTCAATTCTTTGATACCTTAATTCCTTCATGATTGTCTTTCATATTTGATCTGATTGATACATTGTCAATTTCTCAAACAAATCTTT